>JAJTUV010000186.1:0-412500 GCA_021653895.1 Mastomys natalensis | reverse complement strand
TGTCATGTCCTTCATCCTCTTGCTTCATGCTCTCATAGCAGCAGTATGTGACAGCTAATACTGGTCACTGTTTGCATCTATGCCAGGTTCTTGCCCAAGTATGAGTTTTGCATGCATTTAATATTTAAACTTCATACAATTACTGGGTGCAGTGGCATAGACCTTTAATCCCAAAGAGGCTGCAGAGAGTTCAGGGCCAGCCTGGGCTACATAGTAAGACTGGTTTAAAATGAATAAACAAGCAAAACAGACCAATCACCTGCAAAGTAAGGCTTTTGGATGTTGGGGATCAAACCTGGGGCCTCTCACATAATGAGCAAATGCTGTGGTCACTCAGTGATTCACGGTTCATGTTGTTTTAAGGACAGCCTATAAGGGATTCTTGAGGACTACCAACGGAGAACCGTTTTTTGTTTTTGTTTGTTTTTCGTTTGTTTTTTCAAGACAGGGTTTTTCTGTGTAGCCCTTGCTATTCTATAATTCACAGACTAGGCTGACCTCAAACTCACAGAGATCCTCTTGCCTCTGCCTCCTGAATGCTGGTATTAAGGGCACGAGCCACCACTGCCTGACCATTTTTATTTTTTAAAAAAACATTAACAAAATAAGATGAAGTTCAAAACTTGGTAGAAAACTTGTCAAGAGAGTCTTTGCATCAAGAGACCAAACCCAGTTACTGAAAAGTAGGAACTGGACTAAGCTCCATGGAGATCTGCTTGTTATTGCTTCTTAGCTTTGGGTTTGACCTGTGCCCCCTTCCATGGTTTGTATTTTCTCCCCTCCTTTCCTCCTTCAGTTTCTCTGTAACCCTTTTCTCCCTAGATGCTATAAGAAAGGACTTGAGTTATTTTATAACAGTAACATTTATAAAGCGAGTCTCATCTATTTCATCAGTGAGGTAACCAAGCCTAAAGAAATAGCATGGCCCTTTGTCAGGACCACTCTGCCTTTAAGTAGAAAAGTGGATGTGTGAACTAGGCCTGCTGTCTTTGAGTCAGGCTCCCTCATCTATCTCTCTTCTCAGAGCATGGGGCCTCCCTGTACTTCTCTATGGGCTTTGGGAAAGGCTCTGCTTTACCTGCTGTAGACACAGAAACTGTTCTTTCTACCGACAGACTTTTGCCAACCGTTAATGGGGTATTATATCCATTTGTCTGAATGGAGCTCTGTGGAAGCCCAGAGCAGGTCAGCAGCTATCCTCTTAGTGATGCTGTTGCTGGGGGTAAGCTACCTCTTAATCTACTGTGCGACACCACCATCCTCAACTAAGATGTAAATCCCTTGGGGTGGAGTCTACCTTATGCACTGTGCTTGGAATGGGGGGCAGCCTGTCAGTGTTGTTTAAAAGAAGGAGTAAGTTTCTGAGTGACCTAGAATCTTCATTCTGCTTTATCCCTGTCATCAAGGATCATTGGGCCCTTCTGTGCCTCTTGGAGAGTCATTGTGAGAGCTTATGGAAGAGTCCCATATATTTTACCATTTCCCAGACCATTGACAGTGACTCTGTGTTTAAGGAACTCTAGAAAAATCTTGGCCAAGATCAAAATTTGGCTTGAGATTACAGAGGTTGGGTTTGGGAGAAGGGACAGATAAGACAGTAGAGGGGGGTTCCGGTGCTACTCGGGTCCTAACAGGAGTGAGTGTCAGTCCTTGTCACAGAAGAAGGCCGCCTACTCACTCCAACTAGACCTCGTCTGCTATGAGCCACATGCAGATTACCTCTAGTCCCTATTTCCTGGGCACGATACAGCACTGTCATGTGTACATCTTTTTGTGGATCTGCTTCTTGGCACGTTTTTATGAAAACTACTTAATATGGTGGTGTGGGATGCTGCCCCTCTTCTCCTGAGGTTCTTGTCTAGCTTGTTATGCAGAGGATTAACAAGGCCTGGGGCTGGGAGGAGATCCTGCTCAGAAGGACCATGATGGGTGAGCTGAGAAGCCTCCAGTCAACTCTTTAGAGGCAATGCTAGTTGCATGGGACCTCCTGCCATGGTGCCCAGCATCCATAAGAGCAGAGAGAGCATGTTGGTTCTGCGAGAGTGCTTAGGGTTCTTGGTGTAACATAAGAACCTTAAGTTACCAGTTTGGGAATCTGCATTTCAGTTGAAACAGTATTCACGGCCATATATTTTACACTAGTCAGTGTAAAAGGTGATTTATTGTCAGTATCCTCACCGTCTTCCCAACTGTAGATGTACAGGAGGCTGTAGCCATCTCGTGAGAGATGAGAGATGTTGACAGACATGTCTAGTCAGTGACAGTCGAGTGGGAACTGATGGCGAGCTGGCCTCCTGGGCTGTTCTGCTCTTAGAGCCGGGAGTGTCAGCACTATACTGCACCTGCTGGTTGGCAACTTCAGCCATGGCAATACTCAAACCCATGTGTCAAACCTCTCCCTGCTTCCTACAGAGCCGAATTCACCAGTCCACCTATGGCAAGAGCCTGGCAATAATGACTGAGGCCCAGCTTTCCACAGCTGTTATTGAGAACCCTGAGATGCTCAAGTACCAGCGGAGACAGCAACAGCAGCAGCTGGATCAGAAGAATGCCACTACTAGGGAGACAAGTTCAGCATCCTCAGTCACGGGTGTGGTCAATGGGGAAAGTCTAGAAGATATCAGAAAGGTGAGGGCATGGCCCAGTGGCACTAAAAGGCATGAGAACATGACCAGAGACAGGGCAAAGGAGGTGAACAGATGGAACAGGAAACTGGAGGTTTGCATAGGGCACAAAGATAGGGCTGGGGCATGAGTGATGGTGAAGAGGGTATGTGATATGAGGCTGGACCCTAGCCAGCTGGGGCCCATGCTAATAATGGCTTTAAACCTTTATCATATGTCTCTATTCCCCATGGAGCAACAGAGGGGTTGTCCTTTGCAGAAAGTGCAAAGTCTTCACCTACTCATCTCTCTAGGAAATTGTAGATGCTGAGAAATTAGATTACTTGCCCTTAGAGCTGTTTGGATTCCCCTTCTTCTGGAAGCCTGTATTTTACTGGCGGACAGGGATAATGGGGCAGGGCAGTGTCAGAGGCGTGGAGCTCACTGAGAACCGAGAAAGTAATCATGTTGAGGAGCTTGTAGAGGCTAGCACGTCTCTCTAGGTCAATCTGACAACGTATGATTGGAAACCACAGTTATAAGCCTTTTATGGAGGAAGGAAACCATGACAAAATTCATTTTGGAAGCCAGGCATGATGGGTCATATTTATAAATCTAGCACCTGGCAGGCTGAGGCAGGATGTTCACTGCAAGTTTGAACCCAGCCTGGGGTATATGTAATATGTTCTAGCTCAGCCTGTGTTACAGAGTACCATGTTTTTTTTATTTATTATAAATAAAGTTGGTTTGCGAGTCACCACTTTGTGACAAGAGTGTGGCTCACAAGTTCATACCTTAATTTTAAGGCCCCTGAATTACCTAATGGCTGTTAGATGTCATGTGCTTACAGCCTGAGTTTGGTCATGCCTGGTACTGATTACAGGGAAGAAGGCTCTCAGAGCCAGTTCAGCTGGAAACTTTCTATTTTTGATGCTTCTCTGTATCAAATAAAAAACATGTCCTGCTAACATGTTTAAGTTTGGCAGTCGCTTGACTTTCTTTGTACCAACAAGGCTATGGAAAGGAGAATTAGAATACATTTCCTTAGATGCCTTTATTTTTCATCACCATATGAGATATACGAGACATATCCACATTTAATGCTTACACCCTAACAGTGAAACAGAGGCAGAAGCACAAGTTCTGCCTGATGAGAAGAGACGTAGTCAAATTCATAGGAGGGAGAGAAGAATGGTGGGTGCTAGGGGCTGGCAGGCAACATGAGCACCAAGTCCTGGAATTCTGTTGTGCAGCATGGAGACTGCGGCTGCCCATACTGTATAGTTCATGCTGGTTTCCTACAAGAGCTAATTGTTCTCATAATGGGAAAAGAAAGGACAGCTTGAGTTTTTGATATTTGGATGTGGTTAGCTGAAACTTTTATATTCACTTATTTGACTCTACAGAATCTTTTGAAGAAACAAGTGGAAACACGGACAGCAGATGGTCGGAGGAGAATCACGCCTCTTTGCATAGCACAGCTGGACACTGGGTACTCATTCATTCAAGCTTTCTGTGACCTTGTCTGGGGAGGTCTTCTTTTCTTCTTTTGTCAGTTAGCCAGTTAGGATCTTGGAAGACTCTGGGGCCAACCCCATATTCTCAAAGTCCTGTGGCCCATAGGGCTCTCCATATAGTCTACACACATGTGGAAGGGTAGGAACTGAGTGGCCCTCTACTCTGCCTAGCTCCTGGCAAGGTACTGTAGGGCAAGAAAGGAAGTTACGCTTTCTTCCTTTTATAACAGTTTCCTCCCTTGATTATGAAAGACATATAGTTGAAAATTTAGAAAGATAGTAAAAGTCCCAAGAAGAAGATAAATATCATTCATAATCTAGCCTCGGTTATCATTTTGACATCTGTATTTCCAGTCTTTCCCCACTTGCTACTGTATCTTGACTTTCATCCAGAAAATAAATAGTCCTCTGAAGCATTGTTTGCTGATTATCCAGATTCCTGTGTCTGAATACACCATGAATTAACGAACCAGCTTCTTAACTGTGGACTTGTATTTTGCGTCCAGTTTTTGTGAAAGTTAATCTTTGAACACACACTTGACTGTTCTCTTGGGCAGTTCCTGAAGTGGAACTGCTGGACAGAGAGTAGGGCTCTGAGATGCATTACTTACTCTGTGGAGGCAGGGAGGGGGGTGTGATCTCTTTGCATTTGCTGTTATCTGCATATCTGCAGTCGGATGTGTGTTTGTAGTGATTGTTCTCTAGAAATGACAGGCTAAATCAAAGGATGCCAAGTCCTTTTGTGAAAGCACCCACTGTCAGGTGTCTCTCACCAGGAAGCCTTTCACAGAGACTGTATAACAGCCCTTTACATGTTTCAGCTGCTCATCCATGAGCTAGCTGTTCCAGGTCTTCCTTGTATCCCGTGAAAACTAAAGAGGCATCATGCATAAGATGTGCTAAACGCACTTCTCTGCTAGGTGTACTAGACACATGTTCAGAACCTGCTTGACTCCTCTCAGACAGGTGACTTAGTTTACCCTTCCCTGTTATAGGTTAAGGCCACTTTCTAACTTATTAGAATCAGGTTCGGACATGTGCTCTGAGCACTGCAGGTCTGTAGTAGGGAAGACGGTGGTGTTGGTGCACAGTGATCCATTGGATCTTCCCATGTTTTTCCTAGTGAGGACACAGAGGACATAGGGTCTTTTTTGCTGGTCTTGAGTCAGCTTTCTACTACTGGTCACTTAATTCTGGTATCAGAACTTGATTGATTATGTTAATAAATATTTATGTTTTACCCTCCTGGTTCCTATGTTGAAACAAATAGCTATATATCAAATTATTAGCCAATCAAGAAAGAAAAACAAATATGCAAAGTAATTATAAGTGGGAGATATTCACAGATTAAAAAATGAATCAAAAGTATGAGACACACACACATACACACACATGCATATAATTGCTAAAAGTGATATATTGCTGGATAAGACATTGTGTTTGCTTTCCTTAAAGCTACCAGATTAAGAAGTCTTCACAGGAAATTGTAATAACATGTTATACGCTCTAGTACATAGATAAAAGGAAGCTTAAATCTAAATGATGGCGATTCACTGTATTATATCACATAGTCCCAGTTATTCAGTAGACTGAGGCAAAATGAGCACTGGAGCTCAGGCCTGGACAGCATAGACTTCATCACCACAAAGAACATGACAAATTTCAGACCTATGTAGTTTCTGGATGTCAGTGCAATCTCCTAATAATGCAGTTATTTTGAGAACCGTATAGCATGTTCTGATGCTAGTGTCAGGGCTGGGCGTGATGGTGCATTCCTTTGATTCCAGCACTTGAGAGACAGAAGAAGGCAGAAATCTGTGAGTTTCAGGCCTGTCTTATCTACATAGGCAGTTCCAAGCCCGCCAGGACAGCGTATTTATCTCAAAAAAAAAAAAAACCAAAAAAAAAAACAATCTAATTTCACAATCAAATAAGGCTTATTTTATATGAGTAAAGATGTTCAAAATTATGGAACACAATTTAAGCTACATGTCAGCTGATCAAAACAAATAAATGGTATACACACACACATCACATCACACCAGTACCTGGGTTCCATAGTTGCTTTAGGGGCATTTTCGTAAAATTCATCATTCCGACTCAAAATCAAATGAAATGAAAATATATAGAGGTTTCTTAGCTGGTAATTTACTATTTTTTTTATCTCACATTTAGAAATAAAATGACATTTTACTCCCCTGATTATAATTTAATGTTCCTCTTTGAGGATCTTTGTAGTTAGTCAACACTGAGTTCATAGGAGACCATGAAATATGTCATTGTTCAAGGCTCTATGGTTTAGATATACATCACTGGGCTGCTGTAGACAACAAGAAAATAATAAAGCTCATTGTTCTGCTGTGTGCTGCTACATGCTGTTCATTCCAGCATTCAGGATGTAGAGGCAGGAGGTTTATGTGTTTGTGGCAGTCTTGGCTACATAGGAGGATCCTGTCCTGGAGACACTCCGTGAGTGAAAGCATGCACTGGATACAAATAAGATCATGTAATACCTTTAGCAGCAGTTCCTTTAGAAGATATAAAGGAGGAAATCACATTTACAAATGATTTTTCTTTTTAAAAGACAGCATTTTATTGTGTGTCTAGGCTGATCTTGAACTTGGAGGTACAAGTAACCTTTTCACCTTATCCTCTTGGGTAGCAGGACTTACAGATGTACACTATCAGGTTGAACTAAATAATGTAAATTTGTGAAGAACAAATCAAGGATTCTGCTTAGTGGGCTTAGGAGATGGCTCAGTGGGTAGAATACTTGCTGTACAAACATGAGGACCTGAGTTCCTATCCCCAGCATCAGGTTAAAACCCAGGTACTGGTGTGTGTGTGTGGTATTGCCAGATCTTTGGGGCTTACTGGCTGACTGTTTATTGTAGCTGAATTGGTGAGCTCCAGGTTCAGTGAGAAAGATGGTATCTAAAAATGAAAAGGTGGAAGAGTAATAGACATAGATAACTGTTATGGACCTTTGGCCTCTACATGTACATGTATAGAAACATGCACTTCTCACTACATATGTGCCTTACATGCATATAGAGAATTCTGAGAGCCCTAAAGAAAACTCAACAAAATAAAAGTCAGAAGATGTGCTAGAAATTAGCTAAGGTGATTCGTATCAAGAACACCAGTTATTCCTAAACAAATTTAATATTTACCAAGAGGAATAGTCATAATTTTAGAATTAGGTAATTCTTAAGTTATATGGAAAAATTTGAGATATTTCAGAAGAAAAATAAAGCAAAGGTGTTGATTAGGGACAATTAACTCTACCAGAAAATAAAATATAAGCAAGTTTTTAAACAGGGAGGTAGTGACGGATGAATAGACAGGCCAATGGCATATAATAGAATTTCCACAAAAGGTTTCAAATATTCAAGGAAGTTGTGTGTGTGTGTGTGTACACGTGCAAATGTGTGTGCGTGTGTGGAGGCAGAAGTGTAGGGTGTCTTCCTCAGTTGTGTCTACTGTATTTTTTGAGATAGGCTCTTTGTGGACCTGAGCTTACTAATGCAGCTAGACTGGCTGGCCAACAAGCACCAACTTTTCTGTCTGCACCTCCCTAGCACTGGGATTACAGGCACATGGCATTGTGTTGGCTTGTTATGTGATTGTTGGAGATCAAAACTCAGATCCTCATGATTTTGTGGGAAGTAGTTTACTAGCTAGGTCTTCTCACTACCCCATTCAAGGGAGTTTAAAAAAAGGTTCACTATGTAGTCCCCCCTGCTAGCCTGGAACTCATCCTGTAGACCAGGTTGGCTTTGTACTCATAGAGCCCCATCTGCCTCTGCCTCCTGGTTTGCTGCTATTAAAGGTGCACCACCTGCCTGCCTTACGGGATTTTAAAGGATGTCTCAATTAGTGATGAGGGCATTGGCCAGTTCAGCAAATTAGCAACGGGATGACTGTTTTCTCTAGAAACCACATTGAATCCACCCTCTTTACCAATTTAAAAGCAGAAGCTTTAAATACAAGCTTAGCAGCTTTTTGCTTGTTTTATTTCTTTTGTTGTTACTTAAAACTTTTGTTTTGAAAGACAAGGTCTCACTCACTATGTAGCTGTGGCTGCCAGGACCCCTGGCTTTGAACTCATAGAGGTCCATTTTCTTTACCTCCTAATTGCTGTGTTAAAGATGTGAGCTACCATGCCTGACCTTAAACATTTTTGCTTACAGCTTTATAAGATTCCATGGAAAAATACTTTTATAATCTCAGAGGTAAAAGATATTTCCATAAAATGATATAAAATTTAAATCCACACCAAAATGACAATGTTTTAGCTAGGCTAAAATCTATATAACAAAAACCCTTTTTTTTCATTTGTTCCCTTGGAGCAAAACTGTATAAAATACTGTTTATTACCCATCAAATTGACTGATACAAGAAATTTGATAAAATTGTAAGGGTGTCTTTGCAGCCAGACCTGTAATCTTAGCCATTCAGAGGCCTATCTAGCTACAAAGAGTTTATTGCCCACCGTGCAACCTAAATAAAACCTTTCATAAAAATAGAAGGAATAGCTATGTGCTCAGTGATATTATATTCTTTCATGTGTAAGCCAATTCTATCCCATTACCACAAATTAACAAAAACACTACCACTACCACCGGGGGGAGCAGCAGCACACCCAGGAGCACAAACCCCAAAGACCTTTAGGTTGTGTGAAATGGGCACTGCCCTAAGGGGTTGTGACTTAACTACTAATAGGAGCTTTAGAAATGCTACCAAAAAACCATTATAAACAAACATATTTGCTACTCTAACTACATTTCTCTGAATATATTCCACATTACAAAGGGAAGAGGCCAAGAGCTGTCATTGTAGCCACCTGCCAAGAATACTTTCCTTTGATTGGATCCCAGAGTTTGCTGAGAAATGGAGCAAATATGTGCTTGGGAAAATAGAAGGCTCTACTATTGTAACAGTGAGCAAGGCAAGGTCTTCTGCTCAGAGGTGACACAAGGGATTTAAGTTAGGTCTTTGTAAGACACATGGCCCTCTAAACAATGCAGGCTTGCTATGACTTATCTATTTCTTCTCTCTTCTTAACATATACAGTAGACAACTAGGTTGACCAGGGCCACAGAGGACTACCCCTGTCTCCAAACAAGCAAAAAGCAAGCAAGCGAACAAACAAACCCAGATCTCTAAAATATGTGATATTTCATAGCACCTATGACCTCAAATCTGTGGGTGAACAAAAAAGTGCAGAGCAGTGGGCTTAATACTGTAAATATTAGGTGACAGGCTAGCAAAGGACCTTGAGTTTTGATGGCCACATCAGTTCAAGATAAAATGTCTTTGTTCTGAGACATGTAGGTGTTGTAACTGAGTTATTTTTGAAGTCAAACCACTTGGAAAAGTTCGGCTCCATTGAGAGTTGAGTGCTAGCAAAAAACCCAACTGATATCTCAGAAACATGGCAGAGAAGTTGGAATGTCTGAGCTTGTTCCAGGGTTAGGTATCCTTGGAGTCAGTGTAATGTTACCTGTGCTAGCTGCAAGTCACTGTACCTGGAAATGAGCCCAAGAGGGTTTTGCTATTGTTAATATCTGGAGGCACTTGCCTCCAGACGTAAATCTGGAGACATTCTTCTGTTCCCAAAGGATAAAGTATTGCCACCAAGAAATCAGTACCAGGATAGACCTAGTAAAACACTCGAGGAAGTTGTCCAGCTTGCCATGGTAATACACAGCTGTAATCACAGCATGTTGGGGTCTGAGACAGAGGACCATGTAGGTATGAAAGAAAGGGGGATTGTGAGGGAGAGGGAGGGAAAGAGAGTCTCTTGTGTAGAAATGTCAGGGATGTAAAGAACGTAAAGTTTAGGCCTTGATAAGTCTGATCATAGAATTGTTAGAAGGAGATTATAAATACAATGTGCCTCGGGGCTTGGGAAAAACAACAAGCATGAGCAAATCCCCAAATGAGCAGACAGAAACAATTAATATCATAGCAGTAGGTAATGAAAATAAAATAAAATTAAAAAAAAAAACAAACTAAACTAAAACAAGAGTTGGTTCTTTGAAAAGACAAACAAGATTGGCAAACCGTCAGCTAAACCAACAAGAGAACACGAAATCAGTGAGTGAGGAGAACAGGAAGCCATAACAACAGAGGCCAACAAAATCCAGAAAGGCACTAGGACATTAAACTGGAAAATCTCAAAGAAATAGATGGATTTTTAGATACATAACCCAAGATAAGATAAATAATTTAAACAGATCAATGATAAGCAGTGAGATTAAAGCAGTAATAAAAATAAATCTCCCAAGTAATAATGCAAGTCCAGGCACAGAGAAATTGTCACAATTTTGTACAATTATATCAGACATGGGGCTAATAATTTGGATCAACAAGTAAAAAGTACTTGCCACCAATCCTGAAATCCTGAGTTCAATCCCCTGGCACTCACAGGATACAAGAAGAGACTCTATTCCTGAACTTTACATGCATAAGGTGGCCTACACATGTCTACAGATACTAACATACATACTACACTAAATAAATAAATCACTATAATAAAGGGTTTATTAAACTACCTTGAGACTCAACATCACTGTAGTCAACTAGCAAGAAAACAAATAATACAATAAAATGGTGAGAATATGAAAAAAAAGTAACCCTTTTCACTGTTTGAGTGTAAGCTGGCATGGCCACTATGAAAATCAGTAAACTACCACATAAATCCTGAAGAATCCTCTTTTACACATTGTTTTAGGTTGAGTCTCAGGATCCATCTGTTTCCAAGTCCTGTCCCTCATCCCAGTGCTGGGTATCTTATGTGGGTTCTGAGAATTCAGGCCTTGTGCTTACACAGAAAGCACTCTCACCTTCTGAGCTCTCTCTCCAGGGAACCAAGGTTTTCCTGCTTGTATAGTAAATTTTACTGATTGATCTCTCCAGCCCTCTTGTTTTTATCTGAGAAAATATTTACTTTCTTTTTTTGTCTTGTGGAATGGGGTTTAGCTGGCCTGGAACTCCCTGACCTTTTGCCTCAGCCTCTTGAAGGCTGGCATCACAGATAAGTACCACCATACACAGTTCTATGGATTCCTAGATTGTATATTGTTTGTTTTAGATGGCACGTTACTTTATTTTCCAGGTTGATTCCATACTTCTAGATTCATGCAATACTTCTCAACCCCCCAAGTTGTTGAAACCACAGCACCTGTGGGTTTTTTTTTTTTTTTTGATAATACTTTAAATATTTCTATTCACCCAAGAAGTTCAGTAGGAAGGGTAATGTCTTTTTCTCTTTTACGTGAGGTGAGTTTTGGATGGGGGTTGCTTTTTAAGAGAGGGAAGATTTATTTGGGCTCACAGTTGGAGAGTTCTCACTGAACTGTGCTGGAGTGGCCTGAGGAGCCAGAAAAAAAATTATTCTGGTGCACCAAGAGCAAAGCAAGGGTAATCTGTCATGGCAGTTTCTTCTTGAAAACAGGAGATACCATGTTAATGGGTATGTCATCTAGCAGTTTGTCCTCAGGTGGATTTTGGCACCAGATGAATGAAAAAATAAAAAGGAAAGGACACAGCTGCTTCTAGATATGGTAGAGGAGGAGGTTTACTGTAGCTAAAAGCATAACTAGAGGTAGAAACATCTGGGAGAGTCCAGAGTGGGCATGATCCTGAGCCACATGAAGAGAGGTGGGGGATGGGAAGGGAGAGGGAGACAGAGGGGAACTAGGCAGCAGCTAAGAGGGCTTAAGGTAAAGACTGGAAGGTAACCAATATGGCCAGACTATATAGAGAAGAGCAACTGTGGGGAGGGAAGCCCAGCCCAATAACTGGGCTGGAGCAGTTTAGGGCAGGGGGTGGGTGTGCCAGCCAGGAGGACCTGTAACAGGTAGGGACTGAGGGATGCTGGGAGAAC
The DNA here is from genome assembly GCA_021653895.1 of Mastomys natalensis. Taxonomy (NCBI): domain Eukaryota; kingdom Metazoa; phylum Chordata; class Mammalia; order Rodentia; family Muridae; genus Mastomys; species Mastomys natalensis. Next base: position 400,486 of record JAJTUV010000186.1, on the reverse strand, counting down.
CTGGTAGCCAGGTCCATTTTGTTTGTTAATGGGCACTCAGCCATTTGTCCTGGGTTTGAGACCTAATGTGCCATTCAGCCCAAACAGGCCTAGCAGGTTCACAGGTAGGAACGTCACTTAGTTTTTATTTTCTAAGATAGATGATGACTGTTCTCATCCTATTGCTGGGAACTTGACCTCACAATCTAATGCAGTTGACTAATTGGCATGAAGGGTACAGCTGTGAAAGAGTCTAGGATTTGGGCAAAGAGGCAAATCATAAGTTGGGGAAGGTTTATGGAGTATTGACCTTGGGTGGGTTAGCTACCTTTGATAGGAAAAAACTTCTTTTTCACAAAGAGTAGTTCATAGTATAGCAGGTAGAAAGCAAAGACACTTCAAAGATAGTTCTGCACCTTGCCATCTTCCTATGACTTTTTTTTTTTCTTTGTGGTTTGAATATATTATGTCTAGGCATGGATATTTGTTATTGAGAGTTCTCTAAACAGCCTAGATCTATAGTTGGCTATCTTTCCTTGGTTTTGGAAAGTTTTTTGCTATTATTATTCTCTGTTATTGTTATAGTCATTAACACTACTACATTATCACTTATGGTGCTCTTAAAATTGTAATCTGGTAGTTTTCAGAACTTCTATAATATCCAAATCTGATTCTACTTTTTAAAAAATTATTTTATTTATTTACATTTCAAATGTTGTTCTCCTTCCAGTCCCCCTCCACTAAACCTCCACCCCATCTCCCACCCCTTTGCCTCTAAGAGTGTGCTCCCCCCCCCCACCCACTCATTCCCACCTCACCTCTTTAGCATCCCTCTTCTCTGGGCATCAAGCCTCCACAGGATCAATCGTATTCCCTCCCACTGAAGCTAGACAAGGCAGTCCTCTGCTACATATGTAACAGGGACCATGTATGCTCTTTGGTTGTAGCTTAATCCCTGGGAACTCTGAGGGGTCCTGTTACTTGATACTGTTGTCTTCTGTTGGGGTTGCAATCCCTTCAACTCCTAACGTTCTTCCCCAACTCTTCCACTGGGGTCCTGAGCTCAGTCCAAAGGTTGGCTGTAAGTATCTGCGTCTGTCTTTGTTACGTGATGATAAAGCCTCTCAGAGAACAGCCATGCTAGGCTCCTGTCTGCAACCAACCTCTTGGTATCAGCAGTAGTGACAGGGTTTGATGTCTGCCCATGGGATAGATCCCAAGTTGGGTTGGCCTTTCCTTCAGTCTCTGCTCCATTTTTTGTCCCTGCATTTCCTTTAGACATGAACAATTCTGGGTTAAAAGTTTTGCGATGGGTGGGTGGCCCCATTGCTTAGCTGGGGACCATGATTATCTATTGGAGGTAGTCTCTTCAGGTTCTGTCTCCCCTCTGTTAGTCATTTCAGCTAATGTGATTCCCATTGGGTCCTGGGAGCCTCCTATATCTCTGGTGCCTAGGACTTTCTAGTGGTTCCCTCACCCCCACTCTCCCTATTCCCCACCCCACACTTCTATTCATTCTCCTGGCCTTTTGGGCTGTCTCCCTAAATACCTGATCCTGTTTCCCCCCCTTTCCTCTCCTCCCTGCCACTCAGGTCTCTCCCTCCTTCTACCGTCTATGATTATTTTGTTCCCCCTTCTAAGTGGGATTGAGGCATCCAGACTTTGGCCTTTCATCTTGTTAAGTTTCATATGGTCTGTGAGGTATATGGTGGGTATTCTCAGCTTTTGGGCTAATATCCATTTATCAGTGAATACATACCATTTATGTCCTTTTGGGTCTGGGTTACCTCACTCAGGATGATATTTTTCTAATTTCATCCATTTGCCTAAAAAGTTCATGTAGTCGTCATTTTTAATAGGTGAATAGTATTCCATTGTGTAAATGCACCACATATTCTTATCCATTCTTCCGTTGAGGAATATCTGGGTTGTTTCCAGCTTTGTGCACACGCCTTTAATCCCAGCACTTGGGAGGCAGAGGCAGGCGGATTTCTGAGTTCAAGGCCAGCCTGGTCTACAGAGTGAGTTCCAGGACAGCCAGGGCTGCACAGAGAAACCCTGTCTCAAAAAAACCAAAACCAAACCAAACCAAACCAAAACAAAACAAAAAACCAAAAAAAACCAAACCAAAACAAAAAAACAAAACACCAAAGAAATAAAGAAGGCTGCTGTGACCATAGTGGAGCTTGTTGTATGTTGGCACTTCTTTTGCATATATGCCCAGTAGTGGTATAGCTGGGTCCTATTTAGGTGGAACTAGTTCAGTTTTCTGAGATTGATTTCAAAAGCAGTTTTACCAGTTCGCAATCCCACCAGCAGTGGAGGAGTGTTCCTCTTTCTCCATATCCTCACCAGCATCTGTTGTCTGCGTTTTGGTCTCAGCCATTCTGATTGGTGTAAGGTAGAGTCTCAGGGTCGTTTTGATTTGTGTTTCCCTGTTGAATATTGATGTTGAACATTAGGTGCTTCTCGGCCGTTTGAGATTCCTCAGTTGAGAGCTCTCTGTTTAGCTCTCTACCCCATTTTTAATAGAGTTATTTGGTTTTCTGGAGTCTAACTTCTTGAGTTCTTTGTATATTTTCGATATTTGCCCTGTGTCAAATGTAGGGTTGGTAAAGATCTTTTCCTGATCTGTAGGTTGCTCTTTTGTCCTTTTGACAGTGTCCTTTGCTTTTCACTTTCATGAGGTTCCATTGTCCATTGTTGATCTTAGAGCATGAGCCATTGGTGTTCTTTCTGAAATTTTCCCCTGTGCCAATGACTTTGAGGCTTTTTTCCACTTTCTCTTCTATTGGTTTCAGTGTATCTGGTTTTATATGGAAGTCCTTGATCTACTTGGACTTGAGCTTGGTACAAGGAGATAAAAATGGATCAATCTGCCGGGCAGTGGTGGTGCACGCCTTTAATCCCAGCCCTTGGGAGACAGAGGCAGGTGGATTTCTGAGTTCGAGGCCAGCCTGGTCTACAGAGTGAGTTCCAGGACAACCAGGGCTACACAGAGAAACCCTGTCTCAAAAAACAAACAAACAAACAAACAAACAAACAAACAAACGGAATCAATTTGCATTCTTCTGTATGTAGACCTCCAGCTAGACCAGCACCATTTGTTGAAGATGCTTTCTTTTTTTTCACTGTATGGTTTTAGCTTCTTTGTCAAAGGTCAGTGACCATAGGTGTGTGGGTTTATTTCTGGGTCTTCAATTCTATTCCATGTCTATTCCTGTCTGTCTCTGTACCAATATTATGCCATTTTTATTACTATTGTTCTGTAGTACAGCTTGAGGTCAGGGATGGTGATTTCCTAGAAGTTCTTTTTATTGTTGAGAATTATTTTAGCTATCCTGTTTCTTTTTTTTTTTTTTTTAACTCCATATGAAGGTGACAATTGGTCTTTCTATCTCTGTGAAGAATTGAGTTGGAATTTTGATGAGGATTGCATTGAATCTGTAGATCGGTTTTGGTAAGATGGCCATTTTTTACTATGTTATTCCTACTGATCCATGAGCATGGGAAATCTTTCCATCTTCTGAGATCTTCTTTAATTTCTTTCTTCAGAGACTTGACTTTCTTGTCTTCTTTCACTTGGTTAGATACTATACATTATTTGTGACTATTGTGAAGGGTGTTGTTTTCTTAATTTCTTTCTCAGCCCATTTATCCTTTGCAGACTACTGATTTGTTTGAGTTACTTTTATATCCAGGCACTTTGGTAAAGTTGTTTATCAGGTGTAGGAGTTCTCTTGTAGAAATTTTGGGTCACTTATATATACTATTATATCATCTGGAAATCACCTTAACTTCTTCCTTTCCGATTTGTATCCGTTTGACTTCCTATTGTTGTCTAATTGCTCTATTTGGAACCTTAAGTACTATATTGAATAGATAGAGAGAGAGTGGGCAGCCTTGTCTGTCTCTGATTTTAGTGGCATTGCTTCAAGTTTCTCTCCATTTAATTTGATGTTGGCTGTTGGTTGCTGTATATTGCTTTTATTATGTTTAGGTATGTGCCTTGAATTCCTGATCGATCAAGCTTTTAACATGAAGGGGTGTTGTATTTTGTTGAAGGCTTTTTCAGTATCTAATGAGATGATCATGTGATTTTTTTTTTTTCCTTTGAGTTTCTTTATATAGTGGATTATGCTGATGGATTTTCAAATATTGAACCATCTCCGCATCCTTGAGATGAAGCCTACTTGACTGTGGTGAATGATCGTTTAGATGTATTCTTGAATTCAGTTTGTAAGAATTTTATTGAATATTTTTGCATTGATACTCATAAGGTAAATTGGTCTGAAGTTCTCATTCTTTGTAGAGTCTTTGTGTGGTTTATGTATCAGAGTACCTGTGGCTCGGGTAGTGTTCCTTCTGTTTCTATTTTGTGGAATAATTTGAGGAGTAGCAGTATTAGGTCTTCTTTGAAGGTCTGATAGAATTGTGCACAAAATCATCTAGTCCTGGGCTTTTTTTTTTTGTTGGGAGATTTTAATGACTGTTCTAGACAGATTCCCTAGTGTAAGACCCAGACATGGAATCCACCTTCATCTGGAAAATCAGACTTTCTATATGGTTAGTGGTAGGTTGGGTTCCCTTTCTTTCCTAGAATTGGCTGGTTTGGGCTATTGCAGAGCATTGGATAGTCCAGACAAAGAAAGGGAAACTGATTGCTTCCTGACATCAGAGCTGCCTCACACTGTAAGATCGAGAGTCTCTCTGAAGGCTCCATCTGTTGAAGAAAAGGCCCTCTCAGATTTTATCTTGGAGAAGGAAAATAAGCAGGAACTCAGTCATCTCAAATGGTTAAGCAGAAAGTCCATGGATCTCCCTAGAGCCTCCTTCCCTGTCCCAGTGGTCAGCTGCCTGACTCCTGTGCTCCTTCTGTAATCTTATCTTGTGATTCCCTTTCCCTTTGTTATTGCACCAGAATCCCTAGTACAGTCCATGGGATTATGGATCCTCCTCTATCCTGCTTCTGGGGAGCAGGCACAAGAGGGGTCTGGAGATGGTTACTTGCTTGTCCCACTGGCAGTGAGCAAGGCCCTGGTAGAGTAGTTTTCCTGAGGGCAGAACATTGTTTTGGAGAGTGGACAGGCCATGTTTCAAACTGGTTGCTTTCCCCTAAACCATGGGGAATTTTCTCCATCTTTGACTGAAAACTTTGAAGAGTCCTTGGATGTAAAAGCTGAATGTGTGGGAACCCTTGTCTCACTAGCTCCAACAGTTTTAACTCAAGCTTGCTCACACTCATGGTTTAGTATATATCTGGCACTTTCATCCTTTCATGGGTCTAGAAAGAGTTCCTGCTTTACAGTTTTTTAGCTATTTATTGTTATTTAGCATCACCTACCAAGCTCGTTGTTGAAGTAGAAGCCAGAGCCCTCTCTTTATACTGTTTATAAACTCTTGAGAAGAGTGGATGTTTTAAAAAAAGTATAGGAGTTAGAGAGGTAGCTTAGGGTTAAGAGCTCTTGTTCTTATTCCATAGGACCCATGTTCAATTCCCAGTACCTACAGGGTGGCTTCTTATATCTGTTAACTCCAGTTCCAGGGAGTCTGGCACCCTTTTCTGACTTCGAGGACACCAGGCACATACATGATATATAACGTACATGTAGACAAAACACCCATACACATAAAACAAAATAAATAAAAATCTAAAAATAGAGAAAATCATAGAGTAATGAACGGCCTTGTAGACAGAATTACAGATGTCTTTAATTTCAGGTTGAAAGAGCAGAACCTCGTCAAGGAGCTGAGGTCCCGGGATCTGGAGAGCAGTAGTGACAGTGACGAGAAGGTCCACCTGGCCAAGCCCTCCTCACTATCCAAGCGCAAACTTGAGCTTGAGGTAGAGACCGTGGAAAAGAAGAAGAAAGGTCGCCCTAGGAAGGACTCTCGTCTTCTGCCCATGTCTCTGTCCGTCCAGGTGAGGCCTGTTGACTGTCTTGCCTGCCCCACCCTGCCTCCTTGGGAGGCCCTTTTGTGTGGAGGTTGTCTTATTAGTGTGAGAGGCTTGGACACACCACTCATTGTAGGCTATGTTCCTTCAGACCTGCCTGCTACTCACAGAGACCTTCTTAAATAGGCCTGTTAAGACGTTTTTCTGGGAGGCAAAAAAGAAGTGCCTGCTTACTTCATACAGGGTACCAGCAGCTTAAAGAAGTGATTCCATCTAAATCCAGCATATAAACTGTATTACTGGAGTCCTACCCTCAGTCAAACTTCTGCCTCTTAGTACTCTAATCTATCTATTTCCTAAGACCAAGTGCAGCCTGGTGGTGGGAGGGAATGTTGTCAAGAATGTCAGGTGATCTGGTAACCTCCCTCCCCCAACTTCACTGAGGGAATGTTAACAGCCCCATTTTGGTACTGTAGACCCAGCTATCACTGTATTGCTTTGCTTACTTCGTTGCCATGACGTGGGGCCAACATATTCTGTAGGTCACCACAGCAGTCTCTGCTCCATGATGGCGAGATGGCACTCAGAGGAAATAGCTACACCACAACTGGTCCCCTGATGTCAGCCCCCTCATCTGTCAGGTGGGGATCCTTGTAGCATTCCCTTGTGCTTTCTGCTTTCCAGAGTAGATGGACATGCCTTGGGAACAGGCCCAGCCTCACGTTAGGTCCTTACCTCTGGGTAACTTACTTTCTCTAATGCTACCCCTGTAGTGTTTAGGTGGAGCTCAGGGATATTTCTGGCTCTTTTAGTCTCCAGCTGCCCTGTCTGCAGAGAAGGAGGCCATGTGTCTGTCTGCACCAACACTTGCACTGAAGCTGCCAATTCCAGGCCCGCAGAGAGCGTTCACCCTCCAGGTGAGGACTGGGACACCTACCACTCCCTCACAAGCGCATACATTCTCTCTCCCCTAATATAGGCCCCGTCTTGCCACACCTTGGGGACTTGTTTCCAGTGGCTTCTTCTGGAGAGATACTAGCTGACTGGGGTAGACTGGTAGCCTCCTATTTCTACCCTCATGTCTTTTCCTCTCTAGTTTTGCTTTTAAGTCTCAACTGCCAGGGCTGCCCTTGCCATCAAATCTGGACACCAGCTCTTTCAAGACCTGACTTGTGCATCCTCCAAGAAGCTTCTTGCATGTCTTCCATCCCTCTTGGGAGTGTCAGGCTGGATGCCCATGGCACATGTATCTGTGGTTTGCCCTAGTCTCACTGTCTTTAGCTGGCTCTCAGGACCTGACTTATAATAATAAATTCTTTATGTTTCTTTTTAGATTTATTTTATTTTAATTTTATGTGTATGAATATTTTGCCTGCACCTATGCATGTAACTCCGGAATTGGAGTTCCAGATGGTTGTGAGCTGCCATATGGGTGCTGGGAGTTGAACCAGGTCCTCTGCAAGGGAAACACGTGCTTTAAACCACTGAGCCGTCTCTGTAGTCCCAAGAGTAGAGTCTTTAAAGCATGAAATTATTCAGAGAGTGTTAGACTAAATAATCCCTTATATGCAAATGCCCCTCATCTTTTGGCCCAGCATCTGTGTCCATGCCTCTCCCATTATGGGGCCTTTCCAACCCAACTCTCATTTCACTGTACACCTCTGCATCTAGCTTGATGCATCTCCTCAGACAACCTTCTTGGACTCTGTATATAATGTCATTTTCCTCTGGCCACATAGTGTGAGAGGCCTGAGCTGGTGTTGGGTGCTTGAGAATAGGCACCATCTCTTCCAGCCATAGGTGTGGGGTGGATAGAGAAGGGTTGAGCTCTCAAGTTCTATAAGATCTTCCCCAGGTGCCTTCAACTCTCAGTACCACATGGAGCCTTCCTTGGTTTCTGGTGTCAGAGAGAATGTAACTCCTTGCTTTTAGCCAGCCTCCACTCCAGTTCACCCACTTGCACTCATGTAAATTTGTCATCTGTTCTGCCTGGGTGTCTATACAGAAACCCAGCTTCTACAGATCAGATCTGTAGATATGTATAAGGTTGAATCCATTTCATGCCAGGCATTGAACTAAGCCATGATAATATGGGTTATGGAGTGCCATAGTATTACATAGGAAAGTTTGTTACTGTGGGGAGCACATTGGGTTTTTTATACTTTCCTTCTTACCAAATATCGCAGTCTTTCATGATCCTTCAAGTCTGAGGCTTACTCCCAAGTCCAAGGCTGTAGTCTTGGTCAGGTTACACCTCTGTGAGATGACATCCCCCAGGCCCAGTCACCCTTCTCTGGTGGCCAGTCAGCTAGTCTGCCTCTTTGCTGTCTTTGCCCCACCTTAGATCCCAGTCCCTGAGTGTCCCACATCTCCAGCAGGCCCACTGCTACCTGAAGTCATGTGTTGCTTTCCTCCATCCAGGTGAGCTCTGACCCCTCCATGTACATTGAGGTGGAGAATGAAGTGACTGCTGTTGGGGGGATGAGGCTGAGTCGCCTGAAGTGCAACCGTGAAGGGAAGGAGTGGGAGACGGTGCTCAGCAGCCGCGTCCTCACTGCTGCCGGCAGCTGGTAAGGGCCGTGATGGACAGCACCGGCACAGTTAGGGGACGTAACCTGTGAGGAGAACAGCTCCAAGCCAGGCTCCTCATGGCCTTCTGAACGTTGATTCACCTCTCAGTCCCACCACCAGTGTCAGTGGGCAAGCTCTAAGCCTGTGGGCTTACCCAGTCTAGCAAGACCCCTGTCTCAGGTCTGCCTGCCTCTCCTTGACCTGGGCAGGTGCTTTTCCTGGACCCTGGATTTTCATCCAACGTCCTGGGTAGGATGGACTGATGGTGCTGCACGTCCTAGCTCTGCTGGCTAGGGAGGTAGGATATGGGTGGGGGCTTGTCTTAGTTCAGTACAGTCACCCAGTGCCTTCTTAAGCAGCACAAGGGTCCTATCCTTCTTGGCTTACTCGGAAAAAGACAACCAGCACTTTCTCTCAGGTACCCAGTGGTCTCTTGTTTACAGCTACCTATTTTCCAAGTATGAATACAGGAAAGCTTTGAACCCAGTAGCAGAGAGAGAACTTTGATATGACTGTGTTCTGTCTGATCATTTCTCATGACCATTCATGTAGCAGATACTTCTACTAGGGCTTTGCAACAGTGATCACTCAGAAAGCAATTTTGGTTAGATCCTTAGTTGCCTGCCTTGAGGTCCTGCGTGAATGCCTCTCACCTGACTGGCTAAGGAGATTTTCAGATTCCCTTGGATCCAAGTGAGTTTATAGTATTAGGTTCTGAAAGATTCCACAGTTCTGTTCTTCCGTGGGATTTTTCCCTTGGCACAAAAATCACTGAGTTATAAGTCCTAGCTTCCTGTGCATTTGGTACTGTTGTTGGTACCAACTGTATGTCTGGTCCTAAGTCAAGTGGCATGTCCCAGCAGGAATCCAAGGATGTCAGCACAGATTCTCCTGTAGCAATATAGCTACAGGAACGGGAGTCTCTCCTAGATAGGCCAAGCCTACAAAGATCCCTGTCCAGTGTTGCAGCCCATGTCACAGCTTCATTACTGGGAGCTGGCTAAAGGAAGGCCCTGATCATGAGAGATGATCAGACAGAATACAGTCAAATCAGAGAACTCCCTCCCTGCAACTGGGTCCTGTTCAAAGTTTTCCTCTATTCATACTTTGAAATAGACATTTGTAAACATGAGTGTCTTGCTTGTGCTCTGTCCTTAGAATGGAAGAGTTGGGAGTGCAGGAGCAGGGAAAAATTACCCATACAGACTACGTGCCTGACTCATTGGGTTAGACATAATGAAGGAGGCTCCATGTCTTGCTAGGGTGTGAGTAACACATGCACCAGTGGCCCGGCCTTGGAAGCCATTCTTGAAAGGCAGTGGCCTCCTTGTAATAGGCTTCCTTGAGGACCACATCTCGATTAGGATGCTCTTCCCTACACATAGCCTGTTTCCTGAGGCCTTGTCTGGACTTTGCTGACTAGTTGTAGCTAGGAGACTGTCACCTGGGCACTCTGCTCTTATCTGATGAGTTAAGCACATATTTTGGGTGACCATCATGGTTAGTAGCTTTGTGAAGTACTGCACCCCTTGATCAGTATCAGTATGAGCAGCTCTTAGGGTGAACAGGGGAAAACAGAAGCCCCTGTGTAAGTGCTCAAGCAGGCTGTCTGCCTTGTTGACCCCCTGCCCTGGTCCTTGCATAGCCCTTTCCTTGCCATTCCAGTAGCAGCACCTGCTCAGTGTAAATGTATGAGGCCCCTCAAAGCCCTGGAGGAAGACAGGCCGTGCATCATTTCACCTGGCCCGTGACGCCTTCCCCTCCTCTTCCCTTGCAGTGATGTGGTATGTGTTGCCTGTGAAAAGAGGATGCTGTCGGTGTTCTCTACCTGTGGTCGCCGTCTCCTCCCTCCCATCCTCCTTCCATCTCCAATCTCCACTTTGCACTGCACAGGCCCCTACGTCATGGCACTCACCGCTGCAGCCACACTGTCTGTCTGGTGAGAGGCAGCACAGGCTGGGGCCTCCGGTCTATGTAGGGGTTGGGTGGGGACCCAGCAGAGAAGTGGCCCAAGAGTAGTTAGCAGTGCTCACTGGTGATGACATGTCCTTTAGCAGAGAGTGGCTACACTCCTGTTTTTTTCAGGGTGGGTGTGGATGTTGGGAGTGGCTCACTGGATCTGCTGCCTGGAATTTCTTCTGTAGATTTGGGCAAAATAAGGTGGGGAAATAAACAGGGACCAGGATGTTGAGTAGCGAAGACATTCTGATGCCTTTGACTTGTGTGTAGAGTAAGCTGTTCCCTGTCTCTTTAGGGATGTCCACAGACAGGTGGTTGTGGTGAAAGAAGAATCTCTACACTCCATCTTGTCAGGTAACCTCTATGGGTGGGTACTCCCTTTCCCCTGGGGTCAGAGTCCCTGGTCTGATACAGCTATGGTTCATGGCTCCTTAGCCCGTTTATAAAACAGGCTTAGGGCACAGCTTACAGTGATCTATAGCTGTACTTACATAGCAGGGAGACATGCTTTCTGGGCGGATGACTAAATGGGTCCCTAAAATGGGTGACAGAGATCCTGGTGATTATCAGAATGGCTTGGCTAAAGCACCAAGCAGCAGTATATAGATTATGTATCAGTAATCCAGAGGACTAGTATTGGGATCGCGTGAGCCAGGGTTCAGGTTTCCTCATTAGTGAATATTCATTCATGGTTACTGATTAGAACTTATTCCTGTGGTATCCTCCAGGAAGTGATATGACGGTGTCACAGATCTTGCTAACACAGCATGGAATCCCAGTGATGAATTTGTCTGATGGGAAAGCATACTGCTTTAATCCTTCCCTCTCCACATGGTAAGAAGGTATCCCTGTGTCCTGTTCCCTGGGAGTATTTCTATTCTGGGCACCAGGGCATAGGTGGTCATTCCTGCTTGGCCTTGCTTCTTTTGAACTCTCATCAACCCCTGTATATACACTACCATCCCTGTAGGCTTCCCTCCCTTCAAAGTCTGTGGGTAAGGGCACTGGCCTTCTATGTTATTTCCTGGAGCCAGTTTTATCAGAACAGATACAGAAACATTTGTGGTTCTTGATAGACAGGCCTCCTTAACTACCACCAACATAGTAGCCTTGTCAATTCTGTGGGCTTAACTGTACCAAAATGGTCTTTCAGACTTACTGAGAAAATCAAACTGGGGATGTGGTTTCTGTATTTTCTTTGACTAGTTTGGAATTTGGAATCACTTCCTGTATTTGTAAAATTTCTGTATACTTTAGATTTTTTAAAAATGTGCATGTGTGTGTGTGTGTATTTGCATGTGTGGGTGTCTTCCTCTGTTGCTCTCCCTCTTGTTTTCCAAGACAGGGCTACTCACTGAACCTGGAACTTACGGATTTGGCTAGTCTAGGTAGTCCCCTCCCTACCCCACCCTCTGTCTCTGCTTTTGAACACTGGGACTGTGAGCAGGTTGTCATACCTATCTGGCTTTTATGTGGGTGCTAGCGATCTAAACATCAGTCCTCATGCTCATGCAGCAAGCCATTTGAGTCATCTTCCTGGTCTGCAGTAGAGACGCTAACCCAGATATGTGCAGTCTGTGAGCTGTGTGCCAGCCATTCTTTCAGAACAAAGCATGCCACCTTCCAGCTCCTTTTCTGCTAAGACTTGCCAGGCACAAGTTCATATTCAACACTGAGATTTTATTTTTCGGTTGGAAAAAAAAAAACAAATTTCTGCTACCTTTTTTCTCAATTTTCAAATAATTATGTATTAATGTGTGATTATAGCAAGGCAAACAAGTTGATCATTTAAGAAAAGACAAGCCAGGCATGGAGGTACATCCTTTTAACAATAACACTTACTCAAGAAATTGAGACAAGAGGATCCCAAGTTTGACTTTTCAGAGACTCAGAAAAAGGAAAAGACATCCACTTTTTGTTTTGGACATATTCATAAAGAAACCTCTCTATTTTATGGAGAATAATTTCTTAACAGTTGTGTAGAGGGTCCTGAAATGTGGGAGAACTGCCTTATCAGGAAAACTGGAGGCCTGGTGTTGCCCAGTAGAGGGAACACTCTGGTCACACAGGGCCATGGGCACACAGTGTTGTGTGAGGCAGCCATTCACAATCCATTTCATACAGGGGTCACCAAGACATTAAGAACCAAGACTATGTAGCTAAAATGTTCAGTGACACTTCTCTCATTTATCAGACTTGTGACTAGAAAGCCTGCCAGTAATGGGCACCTGTCTTGAAGGACAGTGGCTCTTAGTTTCCACTGGTGTGCTGCAGTGTGGTGGGCAGGATTTGCTTTCCTGACCTTTTGTCTTCTGGTTTTCCTAACATTTGCTTCTTTCTTTGCTTTCTCAGGAACCTGGTTTCTGACAAACAAGATTCACTGGCCCAGTGTGCAGACTTCAGGAACAGCCTGCCATCCCAGGATGCCATGCTGTGTTCAGGACCGTTAGCCATAATTCAGGGCCGCACCTCCAAGTATGTGAGCTGAGAGTGTTGGCACTGCCAGCAGTGCTGTACTGGGAGGGGCATGGGTCTGATCCCTGCTTGCTTCCTGCATCCTAACTACTGCTCAGTGCAAAGAGGTTGTTAGTTTAGATCGTTGTCAAATGTGTTTTGTGGACAGCTAGAACCCTGGCCCAATCACTTCAAAGGCCTAGGTGACAATCGGTGAGGGTCCCTAAGGGTCATAGATACCCATGTGGCACAGGGTTTGGGAGTGGATAGGGCTGTCTCTCTGGACCCCAAACAGCAGGTACTGAGCATGGATGCTACCATGCAGCCCACCTTTAGATGAGGAATACAGAAGTTGATAGTAGATTAATCACCTGATGGTTGGGAGGCTTTGGACAACTTATTTGCCCTCTACTCTTTGGTCTCCTCTCTGGTACACCCAGACACACGGAGCAGCCCCTCTACACAAGTGTAGTGTACCCTGTCTTAATGTTCCTGTCTTGCTGGTCTCTGTAGCTCTGGAAGGCAAGCTGCCCGGCTCTTCTCCGTGCCTCATGTGGTACAGCAGGAGACCACACTGGCCTACCTAGAGAACCAGGTTGCTGCGGCACTTACCTTGCAGTCCAGCCACGAGTATCGTCACTGGCTCCTCCTCTATGCTCGGTACCTTGTGAATGAAGGTACGATTACTCCAAAGAAGGGTGTCTGTTGACAATAGTTTTCTCTGTTTTTTTGAACCCCTTTTGCTAGAAGATCATGCATGCTCTCCAGTGCCTCCCTGGGCACTCAAGTCCTCCCCTAGTACATCAGAGGTCTCAGTGCCTGTGCTCTTAGCAGTTCTCCTGACAGGGAGCAAGGTGTTCCGGAAGAGGTGCAGTGACCCCTAGCACCTCTCAATCCTTGGTGGGCAAGTTCTCGTTCTTTTTTACTAGCCTTTCCTACCCCTGAGCCTGGTTCCCAGTGTGTGGCACAGGACTGGCCCCTCCAAAGCTCTCCTGTGACCCACACAGTTCCAGCTCTGCTCCCAGAGCTTCTCCACAGCCTCGCCTGTCCTTTGCTTTGTCCTTTATCACCTTCCCCATTTTGATATGATTTAAGGAAAATAAATCTAAGTATCTAAAAGATAGAAAAGTGTACCAAGTGTCTACAAAGTGACTTGTAGAGCTAGTCTCTTATGCTTATATCTGTGTAAAGGTGCATATTAGCAAAGCCCTGTAGTCACAGTAGACTTTACTCTCTTTGCTCTTTGAATTTTTTATTTTTTAAAGATTTATTTATTTTATGTATATGAGTACACATATACAGTAGGTGTTTTCAGACACACCAGAAGAGAGCATCAGATGCCATTACAGATGGTCGTGAGCCACCATGTTGTTGCTGGGAATTGAACTCAGGACCTCTGGAAGAGCAGCAGTCAATGCTCTTAACTGCTGAGCCATCTCTCCGGTCCTGCTCTTTGACTCTTTCTGTGCTTAGTTTGTGGTCACTGGCTTTCCTAAACAGGTTGACCTCCCAGGTCCTCATACCTGGGGTATGTCAATCATGTCTTTGGTTGTGTACCTTATTACTCAGAAATGGTTTGCCCCTTCCCAGGTGTTGAGCAGAACTCACCCTTATATATCACAGAGGCTCTGGCTCGTCTGGAATCTTCACTTCCGTGTGTCTATTCATTGTCTGGACAGTACATTAGTGTCCAATCTTTCCCTTGTTTCTTTGTCTGTGAGAGGAGGAACCATGTGCTAAACCACAGGACTCACTATTTACTGTTCACTATTTACTCAGATTCTAGCTTCATCCTTTTTATTGTTTCCAGTCCCTATGGCGTTAGCTCTCTAAGTGCTGCCCAAAACTCTGCGTCTAGTTTTTCTGGTAGCACCACCCATATGTGGTGCCTGTGTCCCTTGCTGTTGCCATATTCAATTGACATTCTGTAGTTAGCGTCCCAATCAGCTCCCCCATTTTGAAGTTGCCTTCCTACTTCTGATCCCATCACACCAGCTACAGAGTCTCTTCTCTCAAACAGGCCCTGTTAACCTACTCTCTCCACCAGTTCCCCATGATTTCCCATGAGTTTTCATCATAGAGCTGCCTGTGTCTGATTTACATGTGCCCAGCAGACAGGGAGGATGTTGCCATTGTCCAGAGGCTGATGAATGAGTAAGAAATTATTTGTGGGTCTCTAGCCTCAAATAGAGAGAAATAGACATGTTTTGCCCATAGCAGCAATAAAATATTTGTTCATCAGCTTGAATGTGTGTACAACTTAGCATATTCTTGATTTCATTTCCTTTAATAATGTGTTCCTGTTTTTGTTGTTGTTTTTTCTATGACTAGGGTTTGAATACCGCCTCCGAGAAATATGCAAGGACTTGCTGGGTCCAGTTCACTGCTCCACTGGAAGTCAGTGGGAGTCAACAGTAGTGGTAGGTGCTTTCTTCATTCTTTCCATGAGAATTATATCACTATCATAAAGGTAGAGTTTTAAAAATAAGACCACCTCTGCCTGTCTCAATGCTTTGAGAGTTCTTGTCAAGAGGCTTCCGACTGCCTACCTGAACCACCGTGTCAGTGGGCAGGAGTTCAGTGGGTACTAGTCACACCTGTGATGAGAGAAGTGGCTTACCAGCACTGTTGGTATGATAGTAAGAGTGAAGGATCATCCAGACTTCGTGGCACATGCCTTTGATCCCAGGACTTGAGAGACAGATGCAGGCAGATCTCTGGAAGTTTGAGACTTTATATATAAAGTTCCAGACCAGAACAGCCACGGTTACATAGTAAGATCTACCTCTAAAAAGAAAAAGAGTCATGTCCTATCTTTGTGAGGATCAGCGTCTTTGGTAAGGTGGCACACGTAGGCCAGAAGGTTAACAAGCTGCTCTGAGACTGAATTGGTCCAGAGGGGTGGCAAGATCGAAGAGAAGGACATTGTAGATGAAACCCAAGGATGAGGAGAAGCAGCCCTGCAGCCATGGACCAACATTTGGTGGAAGTACTGAGGAAGACAGAAAAGGCATGCTACACACATGAAGTTACTCTGATTGACACACAGGAAGCAGGTGAGAAGGTGGTGTGGGCTGATGGGGAGAGACACATACAGAAAGTAGACCTTGAGGTCTCCTGAGGACCCGGAGTCAGTGGTAAGTTGGGTCAGTGTGGTGGCCATAGAGAAGGACAAGGGGACAGATCTAGTATGTCTAGCAGCAGAACCAACAAGACTTGGTAGTTAGGTGAGTTATGTAGGAGGAAAGGGGATAATGAACTTTCACTTCATAGTTTGGGCCCTGGCAAGAGTGGGTGGAAGTGCTATTGAGTGACTTGGAAAAGGAACCCTTTGGCAGAGGAAAGGAGAAACTATTGGATCCAAGAATTAGCTCACAGGTAGCGCTGCTCTGAGCAGGTACATTCCAGGCATGATGTAGCTTCAGTGTACAAGGCTGACCTAGTTCCCTCCTTGTAGAGAGGGATGGACTTAGCGTGTATAGTATCTTGGGTGTTTCAGAACAAAGAAAGATGAAGAGGTTAGATGGATACAGAGCATGGGTGGAATGTTACTCTATACTAAGTGACCTAAAAGACCTGACTTAGTGGGAAGAAGAAACCAGAAAAGGAGAGGGACAAAGTCAAGCACATGTTTGAAGGAAAAATGTCCAGGCAGAGGGACAAGCAGGTGCAAAGGTCCTGAGGTGGGAGTACTTAGAGTGCAAAGGAACAGCTATGCAGAGTAGTGATCAGAAAGCAATAGGAAGTGAGATGGCAAAGCTTGGACGGTCAGCACCATAGGTTTGAAGGCATTCCTGTGTACAGTGGCCAACTCTGTATCTTATCTGTTACTTTCATTGCAGTACTTTCATTTGGGTAATGAAATTCTGGCTTCAGAGTCTTCCTTCTAAGAGCCCTGTTGATAATATTCTTCAGACTTCTAGCATTGAGGGTCGTTGCTAGAAGATCTGGTATCATGTGATTTTCATGGCTTTGCACATACTTTTGGGATCCAGTCTTGAGGGTTTTCTTTTAGAAAAGGGTATATAGTTGTATAAAGATATATTTATTAGTTGGCTTTATCAGCACAGTAGGACAGTAACTAATACAGTGGCTATTATGCATGGGATGGTTTCTCTGTGTGTTTGCTATTGATATGGTATCTCTGTATTAATTTTCTATCCTGTCACTTTGTTGAAAGTGTTTATCAGGTCTAAGAGCTTTAGCATCTGTAGTCTGTCATGTATAGAGTCATGTCATCTGCAAATAACATACTTGACTGCTTTACCCATTTGAAACCCTTTTATTTCCTCCTCTTGTCTTACTGTTCTGGCTAAGGCTTCAAGTACTATATTGAGTGGGAGTGAAGATATTAGATACTCTTGCCTTGTTCTTGGTCACATTGGGAATTTTTTTTCCCGTTTAGTGTAATGATGGCTAATGGTCTGTTGTACGTAGCCTTTATTGTGTTGAAATATTCTCCCTCTACTTTTATCATGTAGCCACATTGGATTTTGTCAGTCTTTGTCTGTGTTTATTGAAATGATTTTTGTCTTTAGTCTAGGTGATGGGTAATGTTTGTTGGTTTATGTTTGTTGAACCAGCTGTCTGTAGTAATGCCACAGTTTTGGTTATGATGAATGCTCTTCTTGGCATGAGCTTAAGTTTATTTTACAAGTATTTCACTGAGAATTTTTATATTGATGTTTTCTGGGATGGCCATCTTCCTTCCTTCCTTCCTTCCTTCCTTCCTTCCTTCCTTCCTTCCTTCCCTCCCTCCCTCCCTCCCTCCCTCCCTCCCCCCCTCCTCCTTCCTTCCTTCCTTCCTTTCTTCCTTCTTTTTTCTTTCTTTCTTTTTTTTCTTTTACTTTTTATTGGTTCTTTGTGAGTTTCACATCATGCATCCCAGTCCTACTCATATCTCCCTAACCTTGTACCTACCCACTACCCTTGCAACCTTCCCCACAACAGAAAAAAAAAATTTGTTGTGGACATATCACAGTGTGTCCCACAGTCTACCCTTTTGTCCACACTTTTTTGCTTGCAGTTGTTCATTGCAATAAGGCTTCTGGCTTCTGATACTCTTAGGAATACTGGAACCTCACTAGGACTCCTCTTGGATATCCTTTTGTTGCCCTGTGTCGTGAAGATCCTCTAGGGTTGGATTTTTAGGACCAGCCCCTTCATGCACTCTAGTAGTCCATCAGTGTAGTAGATGTTGGGGTGGGCCAACTCAAAACCCTGGAATTGGTCCTGAGAGGTATCTAAGCTGGTCAGCCAGTGGCTTTTCCTGCTCTTACACCCTCAGGCCAGCTCACCAGCAACCCCTGCAACCAGGGTGAGCTCTATCATGCTACCCAGATGAGGTACAGGGCCTGTTATCCTGAGTGTTGCAGCTGGTGAGGGGAGCATGACCAGTTCTCCCACTCTCATGACCCTGGCTGGGACCAGCTCTCCAGCCATAGATGTCAAGGATGAGGGAGGTGAGGACGGCGTCTCTTTCATCCACACCACTGCTTAGCAGAAGAGAGGCAAGGCCAGTCTCCTGGGCTTATGCCCTTGTGGCAAGCTCACCAGCAACTCCGACATTCAGAGTCAGCTCTTCTGTGCTACCCAGGTGAGTTGCAGGTCCTGTTCTCCCAAGGGTTGCAGCAGGACCAGCTCTCCTATTTTTATGACCCCTTTGGAGCCAGCTTTCCCACCCTCTGCTGGTGGTGAGGGCAAACGGGGAGAAGGAGATCTCTCCTTTGCCAATGCCACTGCACAACAGACAAGAGGCAGGGCCTGTTCTCCCGGAGCCCCTACATCCAGGGTCAGCTCTATTGTGCTGCCCAGTGACGCTCAGGGCCTGCTTTTCTGAATGTTGCAGCAGTTGAGGGTCAGGGCCCACTCTCCCACTCTGATTATCTTAGAGACAGCTCTCCTGCCTGCTGTAGGTGGTAAGGTGTAGGGGGCATCTCTCCTTCACCTGTGTTGCTGATTGGCAGACAAGTAGCAGGGCCAGCTCCCCCATGCTTATGCCTTTAGGGTGGCAGCTTGGACCAGGGATGTCTACTTGGTCTTTGGTGGTAATAGACCCCTGCTGCTTCAGGGCCAAGAACCCAGATGTGGTTCCAGATGGCAGCATAGGCCAGAAATGTGGTCCCAGATGGCAGCTTAGGCCAGGAGTGTGGTCCCAGGTGGCATCACTGGCACTCACCTCTGATGGCAGCACAGACCAGGAGCGTGGTCCCAGGTGGCATCACCGGCACTCACCTCAAGTTGTTTCTTATTGCCCTCGAGTCTTCAGCTCTGTCTCTCTTTCTTGTGCCTACATCCTTCTGCTTCTCTTTCTCTTCCATTTCTCTACCACTGCTTGCTCCTTTTAGTGGTGCCTGGGTTCTCTTGTGTCTGAGGTCATCTCAGGAGTGGTCTCAGGAGTTCTGTGCCCTGCCCATGCATTATGGTGCTGGTCAGGGGTCATCTTAGACATGACCTTGCCAGGCTCATCTGAGTGGCTCCTTGTGAGGGTCATCTGTCAAGGGCTCACTCCTCCTTGGGGTCCATGGTCCCAGGTGGGGTTCTTCTAGTCTGCAGCTTTCACACTGCCTTGGGAGCCCATGTAGGCCCGCACAGCACCAAACTGGTTGTTGTCTCAGGCCTGATTTTATTTTTCAGGGAATGTTTGGCTAATCATCATTGAGCTATTCATAGGTCAGATCACTGAGCATAGAGAGAGCCTCTCTCCTTTCTGCCCACACCTTCAATGCCTCTAGGGGCAGAGGAAGATCATCTTTCATTTTCTTTTGCTGTCTTTATTTGAGATCAGGATAACATTGGTTCCATTAAAAACAGTTGGAAAGTTTTTATTCCTTTTCAATGTCATGTAGAAATTTCAGTAGTGTTGATGTTGGTTCTTCAGAGTTCAGATACTAGGCCTTTATAGTTGGGAGACAATTACTGTTTCAGTTTTGTTGCTGGTTGTTGATATAATTAGTTAATTAATAAATCCTGGCAGCAGGTTCACTACCCGCCCCAAAGGTCTACACTACTGAGTGAAACACACAGACACACAGCCTTTACATTTTGATATGTCTTAATCAGCATAGCCTAACCTCCACTATTGATTGAATCTACCTCCTGCAGATAATTCTGAGTTACAAACTTACTAAATTCTTTGTACTCTCTTGGCTGCTCTGGGCCCAGAGGACTGCCCAGCTGGGCCGAGCTCTAGGCTGTGGTCTCCCGGCTCCTTTACATGGCAGCCATGCCTCTCTGTCCTGCACTCTTCTCAGGCATGGCCTTTATTTAGTAATCAGAATTAACTGGGAGTAGAGTCCCTCAGTATCTTACATGTGGGACTCTCTTCATGCACACAATTTTAGGAACCCAAATTAAAATTGGAATACAAGCAGCATTAGGCCAAATCCACAACTGGTTATGGATCTTTTTAAATTATTCACTTTGCCTTGGTTTTATTTTGTTATGCTGTATGTGTCTAGAAATTAGTCTATTTCTTTTAGACTTTCTAACATAGTGGAATAGATTTTTAAAATATGTCTTTATTAATATTTTCTGAATGTTATTGTTTTCTGTTGTTTTGCCTCTCCTTTGATTTTCAAATTTTTTAATTTGGGTCTTTTGTATTTGTTTGTTTATTTTGTTTCTCACTGTCTTGTGGGATAGAGACCCAAAAACCACTCAGCACAACCAAAATCCATACAGAGAGTCTATATTATGCTGCATGGAAGCTGGTGACTGCCTAGAGAGAAAGGCAGCCTTAATGCATTTTACAGGAGCTTTTAAAGGCAAAGACACAGAAACTGCATCCTGGTTGGCAGTTGCAGGGAAGTAAAGCAAGCCCTGGTATCAAGAGGCAGTGACACCCAATTGTGCATAGGAATTCTCCAGCTTGTCTCTTGACCTTTGGGGCTGGGATCCTATTCTGAGATCAGCTACTTTTGCCTCCCTGGTAGCTGAGATAGATAACTTCTGATGTACAAAGTTGGACCTTTTTAGCTGTCACTTTGTAACCCAATGTCTGTAACTCTTGCAGCAATCCCTCAGTGGCCCTTAGACAATCTCTTTTAGTTTCAGAGAGGCTAGGAGGAGGTTGTGTATTGTAAGAATTCATAGGTCATATGTTAAGAATGTGATCCTGGGGAACCAGACAGAAGGGCAGGAGGTTGGCACTTAGTGCCTCATCAAACAGGCTTGCAGAGTTTTTCAATCCTTCGGGTAACCTGGTCCAGGTAAGTTACCCACTGTATCATCCTTCTGTTTCTGTCCTTTCCAACGCAAAGGTGGATTGACTCACTTCTGCCAGTGGGAGGTTGAAGAATGCATCTTTCAGATCCAAGGCATGTACACCCATTCCTCTGAAGGAAGCAGACTCGAAGTGTCTGAGTTTGGGACCATGGGATGATGGTCTTGATCCTCTTATTTACTTCCCTCAGATCTTGGGCAGGTCTATAATTAGAGGTCCCAGGTTTCTTCACAGGCGGAGGGAAAGGTTCCAGGGTAACTGGTAGGGCACCAGGATGCCTGTCTCTCTAAGCCAGTCAATATAGACTGTAATTCTCCTCTTTGCTTCCAGGGTTATTAGATCTTACCTCTCTCTCCTCTCTCTCTCTCTCTCTCTCTTGCTGTCTCTCTTGCTCTCTCTTTTTTCTTGATTTCTTTCTTATGAATACTCTGTAGCTGTCTTCAGACATACTAGAAGAGGGCATTGGATCCCATTTCAGATGGTTGTGAGTCACCATGTTGTTTCTGGGAATTGAACTCAGGACCCCTCTAGCCCATAGGTGGTATTATTTAATTTGGACAGGGGTAGCTGAACTGGTTAATTGAACAATTATAGGAACTTGGTGTAGGGCCAGTCCCAGGGTTAGGGGTTAGTTTCTGCTATACCCTCAGGAATCTTTGTTGTCAAAAAGAATAACAGAAAGGTAGTCCAACAACTGTATCATTTGTTTGAGGTCAGGACTTTCAGCTAGGAGATAGTCTTCTGACAGAGGGTAAGGCATCAAAATTTTGCTGGGTGTCTGTTAAGTCTGTGTCTCATCATCAGAGAAGGTGTAGTAACTTTTCAGTTTATGCAAACTGTCTCTTCCTACTGGGATAGGGACAATCAGGTAAGAACTGAATATGTTGCCCCAGTACTAAGAAGTCACTTGCTTTGTCCCGAACTTTAAGTGTTAACCTAGGCTCCAAGGGGGTTAAAATGTAGGAGCCTGGGCCACATCACTGTTTTCTTCCTATTAATTTGAGCACTCAGTTTTCTTATGTTCTTTGTTCTTGCAATAGGCTCATTGGCAGCCTACTTGTCTCCTGCACTGCACTAGTTTGTTATATGCGTTTTCTCACAGGGCCACCACTATGCTTGTTCCTCTGGCTCTTGACAGGTTCTTTGTTGTTAACAACTTTTGAGTTGCCTCCCGGAACTGGGACCTGTTTACAAAAAACAAAGAAGTGAGCTGTGAAGCAGAACTGCCCACAGTTTTACTTCTAGATCTCAATTCATAATGACAAGTAAGAGACTGACCAGAAGAGACAGAGACAGATAGGATAGGAGGAAACAATAACAACATGGAGACCAATTAGGGGTGGCCACCATGTATTCAAGTACCTCAACAGTCCTGGGGACTCTGGTGACATCTCACATAGATCTTACATATTGACTAGCAGCTGCTAATCTGACCTCTCCTATGTATTCAAACAGAAGGCACCTTAGACTTATCTCTGGAGATGACAAACCAGGTGACTTTCACTGAAGGAAATTTATACAAGGGTGTTGGAGAGGCCTGGTCCCTTGTAAGCAATGAGTTCTCTCCTGAAGCCCTGGAACATCTCAGGTTTTGTACCCCCTAACAGCTGTGGCCTGTACTCAGACCTTGGGATTGGTCAAACTGGTGAAGGTCAAGAAAGGATTTTGGTAGGACCTCCAAATGTTAAGGGATAGAGACCTAAAGTCTACTCAGCATAACCAAAGTCGGTACTGAGAGTCCATGCTAGGCTGGCTGGCAGCTGACAACTGCCTAGAGAGAAACACCATAGAGCAGCCTCAAATGCATTTTACAGGAACTTTTTTTTTTTTTTTTGGTTTTTCTGAGACAGGGTTTCTCTGTGTAGCCCTGGCTGTCCTGGAACTCACTCTGTAGACCAGGCTGGCCTCGAACTCAGAAATCCGCCTGTCTTTGCCTCCCAAGTGCTGGGATTAAAGGCATGCGCCACCACTGCCTGGCTTACAGGAACTTTTAAAGCAAAGAACACAGAAAAACTATATCCTGGTTGGCAGTTGCAGAGGAAAATAAAGCAGCAAGCAGTGTAACAGAAGCCAAAAGCAAGCAGTTAGCTGTAGCTAGGGAATTTTGACCCTGAGTTTCTAGAACAAGGTTGGGTGCTTTCCCATGGGACTTTTCATGGTGGGGATAGAAAAAGTAGGGGATCAATTTCAAGATAAACCAGAGATGCTTCCAGCTGAGAGAAGACAGAGGAACCTTTGTATAGTCATAGTTGTTGTGAATTTGTTGATGGTTTGCCAATCTTGTTAATCCGTTGAAAGAACCAGCTCCTTTCACGGATTTGGATTTATTTGTTTGTTTGTTTATTTATCTTAATTTCAGCCCTGGTTGTGAGTTTCTCTTTCTGTTCACTGTTTTTGGCTTTGATGGTCCTTGTTTTTTCAAGTCTCTAAGGAACATTATTTATTAAGTTATTAATTTGAAGTCTCTCAAAAAAATTTTTTTTTGATGAGCTAAATACATTTAACATATGGAATGAGTACATGACTATTAAAAATGGTATCTATCCACATTCCATCCTTGGGGTCCACACACAACCCAGGAAACTCCCTGGAGGTCTCTAGACCCCTGTGGAAACTAAATCTTGAGCAGGAAGAGGTCAGTTCAGTGTGTTACTACATTGAGGTTGGCACTGATGCAAAGAGTAACTCAGGGACCCAAGTACCTCACATTCTGAGTTTCTGAAGACAAAGGCAGGCATGGTCCATCCTTACCATAGAGTCTCATGGGGCAAGGGTTCTCTTGTGGTTGGAGTTCCTGGGGAGATCTCCCAAAGGACCCCACTAGGGCTGAGTTCTTGTTGAGAGTCAGGCTTACCTGGTCAGAGCCTCATTTCCAAAGGCCTTAGTTATAGGAGTCTGTTACACTGGGTGACAAGTAGTCCTGAGACACTGATTTTTACTTCTTCAATATTTGTAGATTGTTTTCTGGGATTGGCTGGGTCTGTATTGGCATTTGTGGTATTTTACAACTTGGAATATGTCTTTCCAGTCCCCTTTGGCTTATTTTTTCTGTTGAAGCTATTATTCTGATGGCTCTTCAGTAACTTCACCTTTTTCTTTTGTGGCTTATAATTATCTTTATTTTGTGTTTTTATTGTTTTATCTATAATATGCTGAGAAGATCTTTTTTCTGGTTCTACCTCTTTTGAGTTTCTGTTAGCTTCTTGTACCTGCAGGTTCTACTCCTCTTCATCTAATGAGAACCGTGTACCTTTATGGTCCTTTGCTCTGCTGCCTTCTGTTGCTTTTCTTCCTTCATGAGCTCTGGCCAACTAGCAGTTGGAGGGAAGAGGTCTTAGGAATTAATCAGGAGGACTGTTAGGTCCAGGGGTCAGGGTGTATCTGGGAGTGCTGGTAAGTGAGATCCCAGGAGAACAAGTGGCTCACAGAGTGGGAAGAAGGGGGCCTAGTCTGCGGGGTGAGGGTGGGGGTGGGGGTTGGAAAATCCAGAAGTAGCCAGGTTACCTGGTAGCACTTGGAGGAACTCTTGGGCCTGTGGAGTGAGATAGTGATGGGAGGTGGCAGAGTTAACATTGTGGATATGGGAAAGAAGTCCTGGAATTGTGCAGACCTGTGAGGTGCATTGGAGTACAGCCTGTCTGGTGATGTGGGGAAGGTAAGTCCTAGAGGAGCTAAGAGGCATTTATCTTCCCTCTGCCTCCCAAGTTAGTTTATGAGCTATAACTGGAGCAGGAGTGTATATGCATGGACATGAGTTTCAAGTTTCTGCTTTGAGTTTATAACTTGCTGTAATCTCTTCATGTGTTAGGGTATTACCTCACCTGTTATAGGATTCCTTGTGGTGGTTTGAATAGGTTTGATCCTCATAGATTCATGTGCTTGAATGTTTGGCCATAGGGAGTGAGTGGCATTATTCAGAAGTGCGGCCTTGTTGGAGTAGGTGTGGCCTTATTGGAAGAAGTGTGTCACTGTGTAGGTGGGATTTGATGTCTCCTCTGCTCAGGCTCTGCCCAGTGCTGAAGATAGTCTCCTTCTGGCTCCTTCAGATCAAGATTAGAACTCTTGGCTCCTCCAGCACCAGGTCTGCCTGCATGATGCCATGCCTCCCATGGCCACCATGATGGTAACCTGTAAGTCAGCTGTTGCAGACTGACAGCAGGAGCAGGGGAAGAAATACAGGCAGAACACCAGAAGCTACCACTGTCTCTATGTGCCTTATTAACCCGGGATTGCCCTGCAGGATTACCCTGCCTGGAATAGGAAAATACTGGTCTGAGGGGCAGCTTAGCTGCCCTCGATCTTGCTCTGCCACCTTCTCCACTCTACAAGGTTAAATCTTTAAGAATCCTACGCAGGAAGTGTAAGGTTTGTGGTGACTCTCTTAGCAAATGTAGGTCTGGACAGAGACTGGTCTTTCCTCCTTCCCTGTACTATGTTGTGTCTTCTATCCACCCGTTTTTCATGGACACTCACTTGCTCCTGCCTTTTAGCTCTGTTGCAGCGTCTCTGCCAGAAAAGGCCACAGAATCTGTACCTCCTTGGATATATCCCTCAACTGTTACTCTTGTGTCCACAGGGTCTGCGGAAAAGGGAGCTGCTGAAGGAACTTCTGCCAGTCATCGGGCAGAATCTTCGATTCCAGCGCCTCTTTACTGAGTGCCAGGAGCAACTGGACATCCTGAGAGACAAGTAGCCTGCCCTGACTTGCCCCAGCTGCTGCAAGGGCAAGGCCACACTATTGCCACTGGCAGGTGCCCGGAGTTAGCCCCAGCTGTCAGGGTGGTAGTAGGAAGAGAAACCTTGGCAGAAGATGTGTTGTCCTGCACCAGCACTAGCCCAGTTTCCTGGGTGGACATGGCCTATAACCCAGGCCTCGATGACTTCAAAAGGGGGCAGCTTGTCCCTCCATGCAGGCCCAACTGTGGATTTGGGGCTAGGACTGGGGCTCTGCCTTGCTGCCCTGGGGCCAGCAGGGATCTCTTGAGCCTGTCTCCAGCTTGGTCCCAAGGTAGACGCTGGCTCCTGCCACTGCAGGTGCTGTGCTGCTTCAGCTATAATGAATGAGCCATTTGTAAGAGCAAGAGCCTGCGAGTGTTAGGGATGATGCAGTCGGCAGATGGACCCGAAGCCTGTGTGAAAGCTAAGCTGTTCTGACACATGGACTATTTTTGTACTAGAATTTGCTAACTTGGAATATGGAGTTTCTTTTGGTCGATCAGGATATCCCTATAAGTTACTTGGACATTGGTCACTTATAGGAAATTTAAACTCTAATTATGACAGCTACACTGAAAAAAATAATTGTACTGAAATTAACTTGTCTATCTTCATTTGGTTTAATTTTTAAATGTTTGTAAAAAGAGACACTTTGTGTGTGGGGTGGGATGGGACAAAGGGAGGGCAATTTCTTTTCTAAGTGTAAAATAAATGAACATGCATTGGATACCAAACCATTTGCCTTCCCGGCCTTTTCCTTCTGCTGTCCTCTCCTCCCTCACCCTGAGTCTTTTTCCTGCTGTGGCAGTGGCAGCATTGGAGCCTGAAAGGATCTTCTGGGATCATGTGATTCCTGCTGCTTTCCTCTGTAGATGTTCATCTGTGATGTGTGGGAGCCACTTATCTGTCATACAGCAGTACCTCAGGCTGGCCTGGGCCAGCAAACGGGCCACATGTCATCCCCCAGGTGAGGCATTGTGACCCTCAGTGCCTCAGCTATTGTGGTCATTTTCAGCTTCAGCTGAAGGACATAGACTTAGAATCCTGAGGAATTATAAAAAGCCTGGTGTGGTGACAAATGCCCCTAATATTAGTATTTGGGAGGCTGAGGCAAAACATTTGAGTGCAAGGCTGTAATAGGCCTAGGCTATGTAGAAATATTTTGTTTAAAAAAAAAAAAGATGGAGAAGGAAACGCTTATCAAGAAGCTGTAATTTTCTCAGAAAGTAAGCAAGAGGTCGATCAAAAAGGACAGACACAGACTGAGGGCACACACGGCCCCTGTTCTCCTTGCACTGTCCTGGAACCCTGTTAGAGTCAGGAGCCCTGAACTTGGAATCCAAAGGCCTGAGAAACCGACTTGTCTGCCTACCTTGAGTTCTTCCCACTCTTTTTCTTATGACTTGTACCTAGATAAGACCCTGGAATGCATGTGTGTCACACAGAGTCAGCATGAAGTGCCAGCCTGTAAGTGGGATCTTTAACTCACAAAGTAAACAGCCAAGGAGTGTCAGGAAGCTCCCCTCAGCTGCAGCAAGACTGTCACCAAAATGTCCTTGGGACTAGCAGGCCTGTTGAGACGAAAACCAGTGTCACCTCGGTCTTCTTTTTTCTAAATCAGATCTCTAGCAGAGGTGAAGGTAAGATAGTCTGTATGGTTATGAGGACCTGAGTCATGGGAAAGACCTGGCCACTAGAAATACTTGTTCGAAGGAAACATTAGCAATTATTTGTTGTTTTTATATTTACTTGTGTGTCTGTGGGTATGTATAGCATAGTGCTTCTGGAGGTCAGAGGACAACTTTGGGTTGTTGAATGTTGGTTCTCTCCACTGTCTGAGCTTTGGGTATTGAACACTGGTCATCAGCTTGGTGGCAGCTATCTTGCCACAGTTTAGCAAATCTATTTTTACTACCACTGTTTGCAGTTGGTAGAGGCCAGGGACTGCCATTTCTAGTCAAGATGGAATAACAGATGGAATTTACCCTCCTGAGACAAGCAATGAACCAGTCAAAATTCATAAGGCAATGGCTTCAAGACACTGAGTATAAGAAAAAGATGGCTGGAGTGTTCATCTGGTATGGCAAGACCTTGAGCTTGATCTTAAGCATCATGGACACAAAAGATGAAAAATGTTGAGCCTCAAAGTGCTGAACTTTTCATGGAGAGAGTAAAGACGGAAAGAGTTCCTGCTACAGTACATGGGCTGCTTGAATTGAGGAAATACAGTGGAGAGAAGAGACAGCTAGAGTTAATGGAACAGAACACCAGAGAGAGCTGCATGGAGAGCTGGAGAGTTCAGGGCCCCTTGAGCATTTGTCTAGCTGAATACTGCCTAGTGCATACACGTGAGAAAGCTCCCACATGGGAAGACCACTGTACCAAGGAAAGATCTGTGGGAGGAACAGTGAAAACTGCCAGGCTCTCAGTTGGGTGGTCCTAGCCACCAGATAAAAAGTCATACCTCACAGGCTTGGAGTAACTACTCAGAAGACATGCCTCAGTATTGGAGAATAATTGGAACACCACAGCCAACTTAAAAAATAAGACTGGGAAGGATCCAAAGCAAAGTTCAAGAGGTCTACAAATGGAAGTAGACCAAGACCACATGACAACTAGCAAAGATGCAGGAAGATGCTCTGAAAAGACACAATAATTTCACAGCACATATTGGCCCATAACTTAAACCACTATGGAGCCGGCAGAAAAAAATATTAAGGCAGTTATAGTATATTCAAGAAGTTAAGTAGGTCTGGAGACAGTTGAGTTGGTAGAATGTTTGACTGGTATGCGCCTCCTGGCACCATGTAAACTGGACATACCTGTAATTCTAGTGCATGAGAGGTAGAGACAAGGGAATCAGACGATCATGATCATCTTTGTCTACATAGCAAGTTCGAGGCCAGCCTGAGCTGCAGGAGACCACCATCTCAAAAGAAAAGAAGGAGAAATAAAGCAAAAAATGGAAGATCAGCCATGTGATGTGTAGCAATTTCCTCTGGAGGATGTTAAAATTGAGAAATTAAGCTGCTAAACTGAGGAAGTAAACAACTCAAGAGCTTCAAGAAATTTCTGAAACCGACCAGATACAATTAGCCCCACCCCAAAACATACAGAAACAGTAAGGACTGCTGAAAGGCACTCTTAGACCAGATCAGCTGTCTATAGGGTGTGCAGTGTGCTTCAGCTTTCCAATTTTTGTGAGCTCTTAGCCATGCTGGGGAAGACTTTGATGATGCAGCTGTTCTGAATTGTTTCTGCTCACTTGCTTGATTAGATTCACACCAGGTATTTTATATTATTTGTGACTATTGTGAAGGGTGTCTGTTCCCTAATTTCTTTCTCAGTCTGTTTATCCTTTGAGTAGAGGAAGGCTACTGATTTGTTTGAGTTAATTTTATATCGAGCTGTGCCCTCCACCCAGCCTTGAACAGACCTTGTTTACCACGATAGACCTAATAATAGGACCTAGGTGGAGTTACCCACCTTGACTACCATACAACCTGCTACAAGGAACTTAGAAGAATAGACTGCCGCTGAGCTTGCCTTGAGACATCTCCAGCTATGACAAAGGATGGATTCCCTCACCCATCTCTGGCTGAAACAAGAATGGGTTCGGTGGGGCTTTCCCTTTAAATTAGAAGAGCTGAATATTAAACTTCGAGCCTTGATCAGAAAACTTTGTCTTGGCTTCATGCTTCTCTCACCTCTCTGTCCCACCTTTATCATTTCCAGACCCCCTTTCAGGTGAACCAGTTTGTCCGTGGCCACAGGTGGCTACATCCAGTCACTTTGCTGAAGTTGTTTATCAGGTTTAGGAGTTCTCTGGTGGAATTTTTGGGGTCACTTAAGTATACTATCACATCATCTGCAAATAGTGATATTTTGACTTCTTCCTTTTCAGTTTGTATCCCCTTGACCTCCTTTTGTTATCTAGGGAGAGAGTGGGCAGCCTTGTCTAGTTCCCAATTTTAGTGGGATTTCTTCAAGTTTCTCTCCATTTAGTTTGATGTTGGCTACTGGTTTTCTGTATATTGCTTTTACTGTGTTTAGGTATGGGTCTTGAATTTCTAAGACTGATCTTTCCAGGACTTTTACGATGAAGGGATGTTGAATTTTGCCAAGGGCTTTCTCAGCATCTAATAATCATGTTTTTTTTTTTTTTCTTTGAGTTTCTTTTTTTATGTAGTGGATTTGAAGAGAATAAACTTTTTTTGAGACCCCCTAGCATGTAGAGGCTGAAGCCAGGCCATCTGCATTCTAGGAACTCCACAAAAGGGCGGAACCAAGGATTCAGATAATCTGGTTCTTAGGCTCTGGGTTCCAAGGACAGGTTAGCCACATGATAGAAGATTAGATAATATTAAATTCTTAAAAAATAAGTACATAGGGTGTTTCCTACATAATCTTTCCACTGTTTTTTTTTTTTTTATGATACTGTCCGTTGTGTTTTATGATTTGTTTTATGATTCCCCCTCACGCTCCTGGTTCTGCGGTTTTTCCCTTTATAAACTCTTCTCCTCAGGCCTCAAGGTCGATGCTCCTCTTGTGAGTCTCGGCCTCAGCCGACTGATATCCTGAAATAAAGCCATATGCGGTTTGCAGCAAGTTCGGTCTCTTGAGTTTCTTGGTGGCCATGAATTCCCATGACTTGAGCGAGGGTCCCCCCTCATGGAGGTCTTTCATTTGGTGCATTGGCTGGGAAATTGCGATCACCCAAGTCTCAGAGAACCCATTTGGAGGTCCACATGCTGAGCAGGTCTGTGTGCTGTCTGTCTGTTCTTTGTTTTTGTGTTCGCGAAGTTTCTGTGCCCATGGCAGGGACAACTGACTGTGTACTGTGTTTGTGAGGTGTCTGTGCCCGTGACAGGGAGCAACTGTCTGTGTACTGTGCCTGTGAAGTCTCTGTGCATCCTTGGCAGGGGCGACCGTCTGTGTAGCCTGGTTTCTGTGCTTGTGGCAGGAGTGGGAACTGGGCAAGCCACAGAGAGCATTTTGAGACCCTGGGATAGGGTCAGGTTATGAATTCTGGGAGGGAATTCGTGAGAAGTGGAAGCAGTGGGACAGACGTGTCGGCACACTGCAGGCCATAGTTCTCTAGAGTATGCTCTGGAGTTTGTTTTTATGGGAGATATGGTCAGAAATGACCCCTTCTCTGTCTTAAGGTGGTCTCCGGCCACCACCGCCTGGGGTGGCGTCTGTTGAAGCTCTCGTGGCTGTGTCCGAGTCTAATTCTGTGTTGTTTATTGCTGGTGGTGATAGAAATCTGTTAGATTTGGTTCAGCATAGGCTGGCCAAGTCTTCTGAATCTGTTAGATTAGGTCCAGCTTAGGCTGGCCACGTCATCTGGTTATTGGATTCTTTCACCGGCAGCCTTTCTATGTCTTGATTGTGTAACCTAGTTTCTGCACCTATGACAGGGGCGAGAACTGTCTGTATCACCTGGTTTATGCACTGCCCGTAACAGGGGTGAACTGTCTGGGTTGTTTTTCTCTCTTTTCTCGGCAAACTGTTTGTGTGTTGATTGTCTTTCTATGTGTTATTGGACTTTGACTGATGTTATTTTAGACTGAATCTACTGTGTAAAATATCCTGAGTTAATAAAAGGTAACATGACCACTGGCAAAGAAAGAGACTAAAAATAATTGTCTGCTTTCCAGTGTGTTAGCAAAAGAAAAGGAACTCTCTGGCTCCTACCAGAGAGATTCTTCGATATGCTTTCTTAGTTTATTGTGAGTCCTTGGCGCGCCAAATTTGTCCACGTGTGTCATTGTCTGTCTTTGTTTCATTAAAATAAATGACTGTTCTATATTTCATGTTCAGAAAGATAAAAAGGGTTAAAACCTCTGGCTTGATTTAGCTTAAAACTTGCTTTGCCATGACAAAAATGATTATTTGCACAAGCTGCTCTTGGAGAGGCCAAGAACTTTTTGCCTTTTCTGATAAAGAAACTTAAAAATATAGTTAAACTGCCAGTATTCCATCGGCTGCAGTTAACAGTTTAATTACGAGCTCGAGAATTCTTAGAAGACTAATCACCCTTCCTTTTCAGATAACCCAGCTAGTCTGACGGGACTGGTAGAGTCTTCGATGTTTTCCCACCAGCCCACCTGGGATGATTGTCAACAGCTTTTTCAGGTTCTCTTTACTACAGAAAGAAAGGAGCGGATCCTGTTAGAAGCCCGTAAAAACGTTCCTGGCACAAACGGGCAGCCTATGCACTCCCCAATGAAATAGATGCTGGATTTCCCCTCAACTGACCGGACTGAGATTATAATATGGCTGCAGGTAAGGAGAGGTTGACATCTGTTGGGAGCCGACTTCTAACAGAGAGCAGCTATCATCTTTACAGCCATCTGAGCCATATATCCTGACAAGACACTTGTTTTCAACAGCCTACAATAGCTGAGCACACTCTGATAAACATCTTGTTTTTCTCACATATCTTGTTTTGTTGTATGGTGCCCCCAGCTTCAAGGAGCATGTGGTCTCCACACTGCAAGACACATGACATAATGCCTTCAGCTATGCTTGTCCACGAGGGAAAGGCACGTGGTAAAGGGTATAAATACCTAGGATTTCCTTTTAATGAACGAGACTTGATCAGACTCTGTCTTGTCTCCATTCTTCGTGTCTCTTGCCCCTCCCCACTCTCTCTCTTGCTAGACCCTGACCGGCAGACCGGAGCAGCAGCACCGGGCGGATACAAAGTGGCCCCCGAACATAAGGCAGAACGGAACAGGTTGATATAAAGTGGCGCTCAACGTGAGGCAGCGAGAATGAGAGACCCAGTGAGGGATGTTACTGGAAAAAGGTCAACTGAAAATTTAGAAGTGAAACAGAGGTGATTACCGCGGAAACTGCAGTGGTGAGACCAGTAGGTCATAGTAATGATAATGGGGCAAGAAATATGTCAGCCTGAACTCAACTCTCTGTTTTTGTTTTGTTGTTTACTGTTTACATGTGTCAATTGTCTGCTTTGGTTTCTCTGTTTAAATGATGTCTTTCATGTCCAAAAGAAACATACGACCAAAGGTTGAAGTAATCAATTTGTCAGAGCCAGATTGTGCTGATCTAGAGGAAGAGGCAGCTAAATATTTGACCCTGAATGGTCTTCTTCCTGAAGGCCCCCTCCCTATGCTCCTCCACCTCCAGATGCTCCTGCTATGGAGACAGTGGTTGTAGATCACAGAAAGGAGTTGCAGGACAAAATTTCTTTTCTTAAACAGCAGATAGAGTTAGAGAAAGAGTATCAGGACTTAATTAATCAGTTGCAAAAGTTAAGGACAGGGAAGATGTTTCGAGAGAGTAAAGCCAACTGTGAAAATCGCTCAGGTCCTGGCTTTCCTCAACCCAGAGTCCAAAGGCAGCCCCTGTCCCCTGGTTTTAGTTCACCCACAGATCAGCCAGAGGAGGGAGTGGCTGAGGTTTTCCCTGTATCAGAGACTAAGGACACTCAAGGTGTTACGTGGAGACATCATACAGGGTTTAATTGTCAAATTATTAAAGAATTAAAAAATTCAGTGTCACAATACGGTGCCACTGCTCCCTTTACCCTTGCAATTTTAGAATCTGTTGCAGAGGAGTGGCCTACTCCTGGTGATTGGAATAATCTAGTGAGAGCAGTTCTTAGCAGTGGAGACTATCTTATTTGGAAATCAGAGTATCATGAGAATTGTAAAGAGACAGCTAGGAGAAACATTCAGGCAGGTAATGGTTGGTCCTTTGATGCCTTAGTAGGAGAAGGGCAATTTGCTTCTAGTGATAACCAGATGCAGTATGACCCAGGCTTATTCACTCAAATTCAAAATGCAGCCATGAAGGCTTGGCACAAACTCCCTGTAAAGGGAGACCCTGGTGCATCTTTAACAGCAGTCAGACAAGGGTCCGATGAAAGATTTTCTGACTTTGTTCATCGATTAATGACAACAGCAGGAAGGATTTTTGGTAATGCAGAGGCAGGTGTAGATTATGTGAAACAGCTTGCATATGAAAATGCCAATCCTGCCTGCCAAGCAGCCATTAGACCATATAGGAAAAAGACAGACCTTACTGGATATATCAGACTCTGTTCTGACATAGGGCCCTCCTACCAACAGGGCTTAGCTATGGCGGCTGCCATGCAAGGACAATCAGTAAGAGAATTTTTGGCAAGTAGAGACAAAAAGGCCTGTTTTAAATGTGGCAAGCCTGGACACTTTGCAAAAGATTGCAAGGCAGAAAATGAGTTAACCCAGAGACAGCCCAGAAAACAGCCTGGGCTATGCCCACTTTGCAAACGTGGAAGGCATTGGGCTAGTGAATGTAGGTCTAAGACAGATGCACAAGGAAACACCCTTTTCCATAATCGAGGAAATGGGAACAGGGCCAGCCTCAGGCCCTGAACCAACACAAGCCAAAACAGGCTTATGGGGCAGATAGATTCTGGCATCCTAATACCAAAAAGAATTTTGCAACAGTCCTCTGGAAAGACCCATTAACTGGAACCTGGAATGGGCCAGATCCAGTGCTTAACTGGGGAAGAGGTTCTGTCTGCATATATTCCCAAATGGCAGATACTGCATGCTGGCTGCCAGAGAGACTGATTAAACAAATAGACAACAATAATAAATCTAGGGAGGAGAAACCCCCTGGGAAGCATATTTTTTCTTTGCAGGAAACATGAAGATGCTTCACAATTGTCTTCAAATGGGAGCAGATCAACCAGCATACCTGACTCGGGAAGTTCTCAGTGTGGAAGAAGACATCACCACCCGCACTTTCAGGGTGGCTCTATTAGACTCTTGGTTCTCTGATTTATGACCTATTACCACAGTTACTATAGTTGATTTTGGGTTTAAGATTGATTGAGGCAGGGACAGAGATTTCCTTACTTGTTTTGTTAAGATCAAAGCTATGATCAGTTCTGTACTTATACAGATTTAGATTTAGAAAGAATAGAATATATTGCATTTGTAGAATTTATTACCCTCCTTAGCTGAAGTAATGCTACAGAATAGAAGAGGCTTATACTTTTTACTCCTCCAGCAGTAGGAGTTGTGTGCTACCCTTAAAAAAGAGTGTTGTTCTGAGGCAGAATGGTTTACACCAACCATTCAGGCATTGTTAAGTCTCTTGTCTCTCAGGTTCATGCTGTTTAAGAAACTGATGGCTTTTGTACAACAACAGATAGACACTACTCAAGTGAAACCCATACAGGTCCGTTATTACAGGCTAGAAGTAGGGGACTCTAAAACCTCTGTCATCAAGACTGACGAGGATTAACCCCTAACTTATGTGCTAAGCCAGATAGTCAATGACAGGTAAGAGAACACCTCAAGATCCTTGCCCCTAACTGGGAGGCCTCACCATCCTAAGACAGGAGCTCAACCAATGGCTGTTGAGTATCCAGAGACGGGAAAGGGAGGCTGGGATCCTTTGTTCCAACCTAAGACAGACACGGTTTCCGTAAGTTTCCCCAGCCTTCCCTTTTGAAAAAAAATTTAAAAAGGGGGACCTATTGGGAGCCGACTTCTAACAGAGAGCAGCTATCATCTTACAGCCATCTCAAGCTATATACCCTGACAAGAGACTTGTTTTCAACAGCCTACAACAGCTGAGTACACTCTGATAAACATCTTGTTTTTCTCACATATCTTGTTTTGTTGTATGGTGCCCCCAGCTTCAAGGAGCATGTGGTCTCCACACTGCTAGCTAGGTGCACGTGGTATCCATGCTGCAAGACACATGATGTAATGCCTTCAGCTATGCTTGTCCACGAGGGAAAGGCACGTAGTAAAGGGTATAAATACCTAGGATTTCCTTTCAATGAACGAGACTTGATCAGACTCTGTCTTGTCTCCATTCTTTGTGTCTCTTGCCCCTCCCCACTCTCTCTCTTGCTAGACCCTGACCGGCAGACGGAGCAGCAGCACCGGGTGGATACAAAGTGGCCCCTGAACATGGGGCAGAATGGGCGGTTACAGACATCTATCACTGGGCTCCAGCGGGTCTCCAAGGGACAGCCAGATGTCCTACCAATTTGGCCAAGGTGAGAAAGCTACTTCAGGGGCCTAATGGGCCATTGTCTGTATTTCTTCAGAGGCTAATAAAAGCCTATAAATGCTATACTCCTTTTGATGGCCTTTATAGGACAGTCAGCACCTGATATTAGAAATTGCAACGAATAGAAAATTGCAGGATTATACCCTGCAGGACTTAGTCAAAGAGGCAGAGAACGTGTACCATAAGATGGAAACTGAGAAAGAGAAATGAGAGAGAGAAAGAGAGAGAGAGAGAGAGAGAGAGAGAGAGAGAGAGAGAGAAAGAGAGAGGAGAGATAGGACATGCGAGACCACAGGCAGGAAAAGAACCTCACTAGGATTTTGGCTGCAGTGGTAGGAAAGAAAGTGGACAGAGATAGGAAAGGACAGACAGGGAACCTGGGTGACAGAAGGCCAAAGCCAGGTGGACGAAGAGTGATGCAGCAACACTTACTGGAAAAGGATCAGTGTGCTTACTATAAAGAGAAAGGGCAGGACCCCTAAGGATCTGGCCCTTGAAAACAAAACTCAAGGCACAGATCAAGTTTGTTCAAACAGGACCAGAGGTGACCTGGGGAACCCCCCCCCACCTCTATAATACTGGCCTTGAAGTTAGAAAAAGAGTACCAGCTTCATGAGTTTCAAAAGCAGCTAGAAGCCCCAGATATCAGTAAATTGCTAGCAAAATTTCCAAAAGCTTGGGTTGAAACTGGAGATATGGGGATGACAGAAAGAGTTCCCCCACATTGTGGTAGGACTGAAAGCCAGTGCCTCCCCATTGGGGTGTGACAGTATCTAATGAGTCTCAAAGCCAGAGAAAGAATTAGACTTCACATTCAAAGACTGTTACAACAAGGTATTCAGGTTATCGCCATGGAATACCCCCCTACCGCCAGTAAAGAAGCCAGGCCACTCAAGTGTGCAGAGCTGAGGTCACTTTTCTATAAATTGACTCTGGACAACAAATAACTGTTGTGGGACCTCACTGTCTTGAGAGTATTATCCGGCAGCCCCCCGAAAGAGTGATCTTTGCACCCCCGGCCATCCTGAATCCTGCTACCTTGCTGCCTGAGACTGAGGACTCTTCTCCCGTCCATCACTGTATTGACACCCTGGCAGAAGAAACAGGTACTCGGAGTGACCTGAAGGACCAGCCCTGGCCAGGAAGTCCAAACTGACTGGTATACAGATGGTAGCTGCTTCGTGGTTGAAGGTAAGCACATGGCGGGAGCTGTGGCGGTAGATGGAAAGCAAATAAAGAAGAAATACTGAGCCTCCTCGAGGCCATCCATCTGCCAAAGAAAGTGGCTATCATCCACTGCCCTGGGCACCAGAGGGCTCAAGACACTGCTACAAAAGGAAACCAGATGGCTGACATGGCTGCAAAAAAAGCTGCCCAGGGAGCAATGATTCTAGCAATTAAGGGTTCCAGAGACTATTCTGACACTAAGACGCCAGTTTCAGATACACCAGCAATGACTATCAAGTGATGGACAAATTGGGCTTTTACTCTGAAGCCCCTTATGGGATAATAAAAAACGAAGATGGTAATCTGCGCTATCTGACCCATCTGGGAGCCAAAAAGTTAAAAGATGTGGTAAGATCCTCTGAATATTATGTTATAAGACTGTCTGATTTGGCGGAAGCTGTGATAGAAAGGTAAAACTTGTGACTTAACCAATGCAAGACCTTCCATGTATACCATGGGAAAGAGATTAGTCTAAGGGGCAACCGCTCCAGAACTTACTGGGAGGTGGACTTCACAGAAGTCAAACTGGCACAATATGAAAATAAATATCTTTTAGTTTTTATAGACACCTTTTCAGGATGGGTTGAAGCCTTCCCCACTAAGAATGAAACTTCCAACATGATGGCTAAGGAGATCCTGGAAGAGATCTTTCCAAGGTTTGGAATACCCAAGGTAATTAGATCTGTTAATAGACCTGCCTTTGTTGCCCAGGTAAATCAGGGACTGGCCACCCAACTGGGGATTAATTGGAAATTACATTGTGCTTATAGACCCCAGAGGTCAGGGCAGGTGGAGAGGATGAATAAAACCATTAAGGAGATCTTAACTAAATTAATATTGGAGATTGGTGGTAATGACTGGACAGCCCTCCTTCCCTTTGCCTTGTTCCCTTGTTCCGAGTTCGGAACACTCCAGGATGATTTAAACTTACACCCTTTGAGATCTTGTGTGTGGGGCCACCACCGCTTACTGAGGTGGATGGAATGTGCGATCTTGACGCTGTTCTTTCTAAACCCTTGTCCGTCCATGTGAAAGCACTTAAAGTGGTCCAACATGAGGCCTGAGAACAGCTGAAAGATGACTACGAGACCAGAGACCCGAGTGTGCCGCACCAATTCTGAGTGAGATGCAGTCCCAGTCCTGTGTCATCAAGCTGAGAACCTTAAACCGTGTTAAAAAGGACCATACCTGGTGCTACAAGTTTGAAACTCAATTCTGGCACACCCTCTCTGACCTGGCTGCTCAGCTATGTGTGACCCCAGGCTCAACCCAGCAACGCTTCACCCAGGTTTCCAACAGACTTTTCCATGGGGGTCCCAACTGGGGCCGTCTTGAGACATTCTTTGCCTTTGGGGCTACCCTGTGTACTGAGAGTGTCAACAAAGAAATAGAGCCATTAATGGACAAGTACAGGATTAGATGGTGGCTTACCTAAAGACACGCCTAGCTGACTAGATCCATAGCAGTGGGGGCTGGGCGGAGTTCACAGCTCTATACAGAGATGGGGCCCTAGAGGAGACAAAGTGTCTGAGAGAGGGACACTGGGTGTCAGTGAAGACAGTGCTGATGGGGGCTGTGGCACTGGGGACCCTAGTAACTGTAGGAGTTTTTCTTTTTGCTAGCAAATAAGTCTAGGGCCAGGTGGGGCTAGTTATGACAATAAGAAAAGAATAAGTGCTGTTCAGATTTTGATGCTTCGCCAACAATATTGGACTATACCAAGCCAAGTAAATGAAGGTTATGATGACACTGAAATTTAGTTTTATGATTAAAACTATTCAATACAAGGAGTAGGGAATGAAGAGAATAAACATTTTTTGAGACCCCCCTAGCATGTAGAGGCTGAAGCCAGGCCATCTCTGTTCCAGGAACTCCACAAAAGGGCAGAACCTAGAATGCAGGTGATCTGGTTCTTAGGCTCTGGGTTCCAGTGACAGGCTAGCCACATGATAGATGATTAGATAATATTAAATTCTTAAAAAATAATACACAGGGTGTTTCCAGATGATCCTTCCATTGTTTTTTGTTTTTTTGTTTTTTTGTTTTTTTTTTTTTGTTTTTTGTTTTTTTTTTTTTTTTAATATACTGTCCGTTGGTGTTTTATGATTTGTTTTATGATTCCCCCTCACGCTCCTGGTTCTGCGGTTTTTCCCTTTATAAACCTTCTCCCTCAGGCCTCAAGGTCAATGCTCCTCTTGTGAGTCTTGGCCTCAGCTGGCTGATATCCTGAAATAAAGCCTTATGCAGTTTGCAGCAAGTTCAGTCTCTCAAGTTTCTTGGTGGCCATGAATTCCCATGACTTGAGCGAGGGTCCCCCCTTGCAGGAGTCTTTCAGATTATGTTGATGGATTTCCGTATATTGAACCATCCCTATATTCCTGGGATGAAACCTACTTGATTGTGATGAATGACCATTTTGATGTGTTCTTGGATTCAGTTTGCAAAATTTTATTGGGTATTTTTGCATTGATGTTCATAAGGGAAATTGGTCTGAAATTTTTTTTCTTTATTGGGTCTTTACGTGGTTTTGTTTTTAGCGTATCTGTGGCTTCATAGAATGAATTGAGAAGTTTTCCGTTTGTTTCTATTTTGTGGAATAGTTTGAAAGGTATTGGTATTAAGTCTTATTTGAAAGTCTGATAGAATTCTGCACTAAAGCCATCTGGTCCTGGGTTTTTTTTGGTTGGGAGCCTTTTACTGACTGCTTCTATTTCTTTAGGGGTTATGGGACTGTTTAGATGGTTTATCTGATCCTGATTTTACTTTGGTATTTGGTATCTGTCTAAAAAATTGTCTATTCCATCCAGATTTTCCAGTTTTGTTGAATATAGGGTTTTTGTAGTAGGATCTGATGATTTTTTGAATTTCCTCAGTGTCTGTTGTTATATCTTCCTTTTCATGTCTCATTTTGTTAATTAACTGTCTCTGTGCCCTCTGGTTAGTTTGACTAATGGTTTATCTATATTGTTGATTTTGTGAAAGAACTAGTACCTGGTTTTGTTGATTCTTTGTATAGTTCTTTTTGTTTTGACGTGGTTGATTTCAGCCCTGAGTTTGATTATTTCCTGCTATTTACTCCTCTTGAGAGTATTTGGTTCTTTTTATTTTAGAGCTTTCAGGTGTGCTGTTAAGCTGCTGGTGTATGGTCTCTCCGTTTGGAGGCTCTCATTGTTTCCCATAAGTTTGTGTATGTTGTGCCTTCATTTTCATTACATTCTAAAAAGTCTTTAATTTTTTCTTTATTTCTTCCTTGACCAAGTTATCATTGTTCACCTTCCATGTGTTTGTGAGCTTTCTGTTGTCTTTTTTTGTTATTGAAGCCCAGCTTTAGTCAGTGGTGATCTGATAGGATTTATGGGGTTTTTCAATCTTCTTGTACCTGTTGAGGCCTATTTTGTGACTAAATATATGGTCAATTTGAAGAAAGGTACCATGAGGTGCTAAGAAGAAGGTAAAGTCTTTTAGGATGAAATGTTCTATAGATATCTGTTAAATCCATTTAGTCCATAACTTCTGTTAGTTTCACTGTTTCTCTGTTTAGTTTCTGTTTCCATGATCTGTCCATTGATAAGAATGGGGTGTTGAAGTCTCCCACTATTATTGTGTACCGTGCAATGTGTGCTTTGAGCTTTAGTAAAGCTTCTTTTATGAATATGGATGCCCTTACATTTGGTGCATAGATGTTTAGAATTGAGAGGTCTTCTTGGTAGATTTTTCCTTTGATAAATATGAAGTGTCCTTCCTTATCTTTTTTGATAACTTTTGGTTGAAAGTCAATTTTATTCGATATTAGAGTGATACATCAGCTTGTTTCTTGGGACTATTTGCTTGGAAAATTGTTTTCCAGCTCTTTACTCTGAAGTAACGTTTATTTTTGTTTGGTGAGGTGCATTTCCTATATGCAGCAAAATCCTGGGTCCTATTTATGTATCCAGTCT
This sequence comes from Mastomys natalensis, assembly GCA_021653895.1. Lineage (NCBI taxonomy): Eukaryota > Metazoa > Chordata > Mammalia > Rodentia > Muridae > Mastomys > Mastomys natalensis. The sequence goes on along the minus strand of JAJTUV010000186.1, from coordinate 359,478 downwards.
GTTAGCCTATGTCTTTTTATTTTAGGAAAGATTCCTGCTTTTAATATGCTTTTCCTACTATTATTAAACACGTATAACAATCACTAAGCAATAGCACACCCCTTTGGAGCAGATCTCTGCAGAGCCACAAAGCTGCACTGTCTTGTAGTGATACTATCTAGACAAATAGATGACTTCTTAAGTCTTAATGATGATCCTGTAAGAGTTCCTAAAATTATATCAATGATTATTAAGCTCTTTTATAGTGGGACTGCTATTAGGTCCCTTTGTGATAGTCAAAACTGCAATGAGAACTCTGCCAGTCTCCCAAGTGTCATCAGTTATTTGCTATTAGATAGTAACCAGACTTTCTCCTACTCAGAGCACATTCCAAGAGATTATAAAACAATTAACCAAAGGTCATTAAAAGGAACTAATGATTTATTATAGGTCCTAGGACAGAAGATAAAATATTGATTGGTGCCCTAGACCCTGGGAGAACTGGGTGGTCAGGCCAGCCTATGCTATTCTAATGGGGCTGTAATCCCCCTCTACTCCTCCAGTCTTTCTGCCATCTCCCTCATGGGGTCCCTGAGCTCAGACTGATAGTTGGCTCCAAGCATCCACACCTGCATTGGTCAGTTGTTGGCTGGACCTCCCAAGGAACTGCCACACTAGGTCCCTGTCAGCAAGTGCCTTTTGACTGTGGGGATGAGTAGCTTGGACGTGGGCACAGGTGTGGATTGCTGTAGGCAGAGTTGTGGTCCCTGCATGTCTGCCATGATTCAGTTGGCTGGAATTGCAGCTCAGAGTGGCAGAAGAGCAGGAATTTTGACTGAATTGGTTCCGTGCTGCACTGGGCGGGTGCTGTGGGCCCTGCCTGGCGTGGGAGTTCTTACTCATTCTGAAGTCCTGCGGGGCACAGGGCTCTCAAGTGGACCCAGTGGTCTCTATTTGGGGCTCCCAGATGCCGCTGGCGGGTCATGGACAAACAGAGACTGGGGGCTGCGGGCTGGCCCACAGCCGAGAAGAATGAGGGGGGGAGGGAGATGCCCTGACAGCGCCCCTCAGGAAACACTCTTGGTTTCTGTACTTGCTTAGCAGGGTCATGGCTCAGCTAGCTTGGTTGAAGAGGTGGTCCCCATGGCTGGAACGCAGAGAGGTCCTCAGGGAAGTGTGGCGGCTGTGGCTACAGCAGCTCATTAAAGGCCTTTTTCCCCATGGCAGGCCCCAAAAGACATGAGGGAGTCCATGGTTCCAAAAGGGTTTATTTTCATAGCAGATGGTAGTTGAATCTGGATGCACCCTCACCTAGGTCAGGGAGGACCTGACCTAAATAGGGAGGGAGGAGGGTCTGGGAAACGAATATGTAATTGGCTATGCCCTCTGGCCAATTTAGGTATCTCATTAATATGGAAATCTCTCTAGGGCCTGAGGCCTGTAGCCTCACCCTCTACCTGTGGAGGAACTGGTAGGGGTGTTGCCCTATGTGACTGAACGGTGCAGATCAAATGGAGATCTTAGGCTGCATGTCAGGAGCCTGGAATCTGGGAGTGTGGTGAAATATATTCCATCCCTTGTAGGGTCTCCAGCCATTTCAGCCAGTGCTTCTACCAAAAACCAAGCCATCCTTTCATGGCCCCACATTTGACTATTGGCAACAATGTTGGGTTAGGTGTCTGCAGACATGATGGATCCTCATGTAGGGTAGTCCCCAATTGACCCTTCCTTCAGTCTCTATTCCTTTTTTTGTCCCTGTTCTTTCTTTGGACAGGAACATTTCTGGGTTAAAATCTTCTAGATGAGTGGGTGGCCCTATCTCTGGACCAGGGGCCATGCCTATCTACTGGAGGTGGTTTCAATAGGTTCTATCTCCCCCTTCTCTGTGCATTTTGGCTAAAGTCATCCGCATTGAGTCCTGGAAACCTCACATTTCCCTGGTGTCTGGGACCCTCCCACGTCATCTTTTAAGACCTATAATACTCTTCTCGAGGTCCTTTAAGTTTTAAAAGTTTTTGTGAAACAAACAGGTGTTATTCTTGTTTGATTCCTTTATAAATGACTTGGCCTTTCTCACTTACAGCTTTCAGTAACCTTTCTTTTTCTCCATTTTTTGATATTTTAACTTAAACATGTTGCTGCAACCTGTGTGGCTTGGGTCTTGGAATCCTAGCTAGGCAAAGCAAAGTAATAAGAGAACAAACAGAGACACACATACAATGATTCCAGGATCAGATGAAGTTTTCTAACAATAACACATAGAACCTCATTGTATTTTTTGGGTACAATATGGAGGATCCTTAACTGGTCTAAGTACAAGATCTTGAGGTATAAACACCAGGAAAAAGAAATTTAAGGTGTTAAGTATTTGTACATACTAACCAATTATTGGTAAAGACTCATACTTGGACTCCTAAGGAACCCTTTGCAATTCCTACTGAACCTGGTCCATATGGATAATGACTTTGCCAATTTGCTGTGGACTAATTATTCAAAGAGTATTAAAAAGGCCACGCTCATGTCAAGCACACATTCACTCAAGAATCCACTCACACAGGGCTTCCTCTCTGTTCCTCACAATATGCCATGATGAGTTTCCTTTCTTGTTCTATCTATTTTGTGTTCCATGCGTTTCTTATACTTGGATGACCATTTCTTAATTGTATTTGGAATTTTTCTCTCCCATTTTATTAAAAATATCCTATGTCTTTTTATGCTTTCCTTCTCCTTCTCCTATGCCATAATCTGAAGGTATCCCAGAACTCCCTCATGTTATAGTCACATTTTTAATTCATGATTGGCCTCTTCTGAATAATATAATTCCTCTACCTTTTCTTCATTCCCTTAACAGCCAATCTGCTATATGATCCACCTCATTGATAAGGGTTTTCATTGGGAATTTTATTTGGCTTTATTAGTTTTTTCTAGCATGGTTTCACACATGTTAATAAGAGCAGATGCTAGTAGCACTAATCTTTAGCTTCCCTTGCTTTTTCAGAGCCACAAGCACTTGCTGCATAGTGCCCTAGAAAGACATCAACAATGCAAGTCATGCTCCACCAAGTCTTACCCTACTCATGGTGCATTGCAATAGGCAGGAAAATGTAAAGAAATGAATAAGGAGCAAGAAGCAAAGTGAAGAAAAGAGCTCACAGTAAATAGGCTAATGATGGGCTGTGACTTGTGCTTTGTTAGTCACACTTGTCACTTAATGGAAGAAGATAAATGTGTGCAGTGTAATGAGTCTAAATCTGCAAAAATCAAACCATCATCAAGGCTCATTCCATGAGCATCAAGATGAATTTGTGAGTGGACTGACAAGAACAAAAGGTGCAAGGTCAATAGGTCTCTGATGCACTACTGGAGGAAGCAAGCATATTAAAATCTTCATTTTATAGTTAGCACAACTTTTTCCAACAGTTTATATTCATATTCCAGTCTTTTCATACATTAACATGTGGAAAATATGAATATATGATAGAAATATTCAAGGTTCCAATAACCTAAATATAGTAAAAAAAGTATAGTAACAAAGAAACCATAGAATATTTACATAAAAATGCTGCACCCTAAAGCTGACCCTATGCCACAGCTCCACATACTCAAATTCCTCTAAGAGAGAACTAGTCTCCTAGGAGTGCTGACACACAGGCTTGCAGGAGGAACAAGCCACAGTCAGAGACAGCAAGACCACCTAACACCAGAGATATCCAGATGGAGAGAGGCAAGGGCAAGAACACAAGCAACAAATTCAGACTGAGATCTCCCTGCACCCGTGTGGAGTGAACTCAGTCAAATTCCCTCGCTTCTGCTCCCTGGAGCCACAGGAATCACAACACCACCCAACAGGACCCATGCCGACGACGTGCGAGCTAACAACCCTGCACAGGACCAGAAGGGTTTAGTGCAGAATCCTATCAGACCTTGAAAGAAGATATAATAACAATACTCTTCAAACTATTCCAAAAATAGAAACAGAAGGAACACTTCCCAATTCATTCTATGGAGCCACAGTTACACTGCGTAGTCATCCTTGGAGATGGAACAGTTTCTGTCAAATCCTAAACTTGTCACAATTTCTTTTCATATAGGACTTCATAAGAGACTTTTCTACTTCTATCATGTTTAGTGTTCCAAATAGATTTTAAAAACTAGCTGAGTGTATATTACTTTCAGCTTCAGAAGATATTATGTATATTTAAGAGGCATTTAACTATTATAAATTATTTTGATGACTTAAAAAAGTCAATACTGAGTTGTATATTTCAACATAAATTTTATTAGTTAATAAAAAGAAAATAAAAATAAATAAAAATAGAAAAAAATACTCTGAAAATATATGTAAATGTCTGCATGCACACAGACTTCAGAAAAAAATGTTAGAGGTAACAGAAGTGGTATCAAGTTGTTTGGTTTCATTCATAATCAAATAATTACAAATTGAATCAGAATGAATTGTCTTTCACCTGTAGTATTGCCGCAAGTGTGAGGAAGCAATGACCTTTTATTCACTGCTTACTAGAATTTAAATTGTAAAGTATGTTACTGATTAAGGTTTTTGCAACACTTATAAAAATTAAATATGTTAAACTAAAAAAAAGTACTCAATATAATTCTCATAAGCTGAAACCAAGAACACAGCAAAACTATCATTCACCATAATCAAGTAGGCTTCATCCCGGGGAATGCAGGAATGGTTCAATATATGGAAATCCACCAACATAATCCACTATATTAAAAAACTCAAAGAAAAAAAACACGACATGATCATTTTATTAGATTCTGAAAAAGCACTTGACAAAATTCAACATCCCTTCATCGTAAAAGTCCTGGAAAGATCAATCTTAGAAATTCAAGGCCCATACCTAAACACAGTAAAAGCAATATACAGCAAACCAGTAGTCGACATCAAACTAAATGGAAAGAAACTTGAAGCAATCCCACTAAAATCAGGAACTAGATGAGGCTGCCCACTCTCTCCCTAACTATCTAATATAGTACTTAAAGTTCTAGCTAGAGCAATTAGATAACAAAAGGAGGTCAAGGGGATACAAACTGAAAAGGAAGAAGTCAAAATATCACTACTTGCAAATAATGTGATAGTATACTTAAGTGACCCCAAAAGTTCCACCAGAGAACTCCTAAGCCTGATAAACAACTTCAGCAAAGTGGCTGGATTTAAAATTAACTCAAACAAATCAGTAGCCTTCCTATACTCAAAGGATAAATGGACTTAGAAAGAAGTTAGGGAAATGACACCCTTCTCAATATTTACAAACAATATAAAATATCTTGGTGTGACTCTAACCAAATGAGTGAAAGACCTGTACAACAAGAATTTCAAGTGTCTGAAGAAAGAAATCGAAGGAGACCTCAGAAGATGGAAAGATCTCCTATACTCATGGATTGGCAGGATTAACATAGTAAAAATGGTCATCTTGCCAAAATCAATCTACAAATTCAATGCAATCCTCATCAAAATTCCAACTCAATTCTTCATAGAATTAGAAAGAGCAATTCACAAATTCATCTGGAATAACAAAAAAACCTAGGATAGCTAAAACTATTCTTAGCAATAAAGGAAATTCTGGGGGAATCACCATCCCCGACCTCAAGCAGTACTACAGAGCAATACTGATAAAAACTGCATGGTACTGGTACAGTGACAGGCAGGTAGATCAATGGAATTGAAATGAAGACCCAGAAATGAACCCACACATGTATGGTCACTTGATCTTTGTCAAAGGAGCTAAAACCATCCAGTGGGAAAAAGACAGCATTTTCAACAAATGGTGCTGGTTCAACTGGTGGTCAACATGTAGAAGAATGCAAGTGGATTCATTCTTATCTCTCTGTATAAAGCTCAAGTTCAAGTGGATCAAGGACATCCACATAAAACCAGATACACTGAATTTAATAGAAGAGAAAGTGGGGAAAAGCCTTCAACACATGGGTACAGGGGAAAATTTCCTCAACAGAACACCAATGGCTTATGCTCTAAGATCAAGAATCCACAAATGGGACCTCATAAAATTGTAAAGCATCAATAAGGCAAAGGACACTATAATAGGAATACTACTCAGCTACTAAAAACAATGACTTCATGAAATTCTCAGGCAAAGTTATGGAGCTTGAAAATATCATCCTGAGTGAGGTAACCTGCCAGGAGCCAACCCTACTCCATTTTGAAAGAAAAGTTATGTGTTTTATTTTTCCTCAGCTATCAAATCCTGAGAAAGCAAGTGTCCAATGGTTGCTGCACCCTAAGGAAAGTGGTTGCTGCACCTTGAGCCCTGAGTCAGACAAAAACATCGGGGCTGCAAGATATCTGCTATGGCAGAACACCCAGCTTCTGTGAAATTGCCCCAAACACATTATCCCCTTCCCTGCCTGTATAAATTGCCTGAGAAAATACAGCTTGACGGACCTTGATCAGAAAACTTGACTTGGTCTCATTCTTTGTGTCTCCTGTCCCTTCCATTCTCTCCTCCTTTCTCTTAGAGTACTCTGTCAAAGCCCCCGCAGGCTGGGACAGTAACCCAGTCACCAAAGAACACACATGGTATGCATCCACTGATAAGTGGCTATTTCCCCAAAATTTCAGAATACCTGAGATAAACACAGATCATATGAAGCTCAAGAAGAAGGAAGACCAAAGTGTAGATGCTTCAGTGCTTCTTAGAAGGGGAAACAAAATACTCACAGGAGGAAATATAGAGACAAAGTGTGGAGCAGAGACTGAAGGAAAGGCCAACCATAGACTGCCCCACCTGGGGATCCATCCCATATACAGTGGTCAAACCTGGAAGCGGTTGAGGATGCTGAGATGTGGTTGCTGACAGGAGCCTGATATAGCTGTCTCCTGAGAGGCTCTGCCAGAGCCTGACAAACACAGAGGAGGATGCTCACAGCCAACCATTGGACTGAGTGCAGGGTCACAGATGGAGGAGTTGGAGAAGGGACTGAAGGATCTGAAGAGGTTTTCAACCCTATGGGGGAGCAACAGTGTTAATTGGCCAGACCCCCTGGAACTCCTGCGAACTGGACCACCAACCAGTGCACACATGGAGGGACCCATAGCTCCAGCCACATATGTGGCAGAGGATAGATAGCCTTGTTGGACATCAATGGGAGGAGCAGAGTTGGTCCTGAGGGGGTTTGATGTGCCAGTGTAGGAGAATTCCAAGGTGGGAAGTGGGGAGTGGGTGAGTGGATGGGGAAGCACTCTCATAGAGGCAGGGGAAGGGGGGTTGGCTAGGGAGTTACCAGAGGGGAAACCTGGAAACATTTGAAATGTAAATAAAGAAAATATCCAATTAAAAAGGTAATACTTATCAAATGATTCATACAGCCAGAGGATACAATATGTCTAAACATATACACCAACTGTCCTCCACTTAATTTCATAAATGAAATGCTCCTATATGTAAATACACAGATCAGTTCCAACACATTGGAACTAGGTAACTTCAGTTGTTTGCATTTGACAATAAACAAGTCATCTGGAAAAACTAACAGAGACATTAGAGTTAAATGACATTACAACAGAACATTTCACTAGGAAACCAAAGAAATAACAGTCTGATAAAGCAACTCATGTGGTTTTCTTCCAAAACTGTTATGTTAGAAAACAAACCAAATTTCAGCCAGCGCTGGAAAACTAAATAGCACCCTGAATTTTGTCTGACCATAATGGAATAAAGTTAGGTATCAAGAGCAAAAGAACTTACAGAAAGCACACAAACTCATGGGGGCTAAACAAAAGTACTGAATTATAGACCAGTCAAGGAAGAAGTAAAAAAGAGAATTTAGGTTAAGAGACTCTCAGGACTCAATGGGAGTGACCTTAGCTGGAATGCCCAACAGTGGGGAGAGGGAACTTGAAGATTCCACCTCCAGTAGTAGATAGGCAGGGCCTCAAGTGGGTTACCAACCTACAGTCAAAATTTCTGACCCAGAATTGTTCCTGTACAAAAGAACTGCAGGGACATAATTGAGAAAAGATGAAAGAAAGGCAGTCCAATGACTGGCCTTACTTGGGATTCATCTCATGGGGTGGTCACCAAGATCTGATACTATTGTTACTGCTATGATGTGCTTATGGACAGGAGTTTAGCATTGCTGTCCTCTGAGAGGCCCAACTAGCTGCTGACTGAGACAGACACAGATACTTATATCTAACCATTGGACTGAAGTCAGGGACCCCTATGGTTGAATTAGAGGAAGGATTGAAGAAGCTGATGAGGAGGGTGAACCCATAGGAAGGCCAGCAATCTCAATTAACTCAGACCCCTGGGAGTGCCCAGAGACTGAGCCACCAACCAGGCAGCATACAGCAGCTGGTCTGAGGCTCCCAACACATATACAGCAGAGGACTGCCTGGTTTGTCTTCAGTGGGAGAAGATGTGCCTAGTCCTTAAGACACTTGAGGCCCCAGGGATTGGGGAGGACTGGTATATGTGGGTATCATGTCAGAGACAGTGGGAGGAAGAATGGGATATGGAATTGTAGGAGGGTGGATAAGGAGAGGGCAATGGCTGGATTGTAACTAACTAACTAACTAACTAACTAACTAATAAATAAATAAATTCATTCCCCAGAATTGAGCAGAGGCAGGCACAATGAAGGCAGCTCTGAGACAGTTATTTATAGCACTAAGAACCTACATAAAAATTAGAAATTATTTCTGTTTTTGAGATTATATATGTCATGTCTCCCTTCCTTTTTCTCCCTCTAAAACCTCCCTTATATCACTACTAGCTCTTTCAAATTGATGAAATCTTTTTTGGTCACACACATATATGCATATAAATAAATATTTCTGAACACATAAATACAACTCATTCAGTCTGAAAAAACATAGCATGTAGTGTGTAAAATTTAAAAAGTATCTAAAAATATTAAAGTTTTTAAAACACCTCAAACTAATATGTTAATGATGTAACTTATTGTCTTCACAGGAAAGAACAAACTAATTTTTTTTTTTGTTGTTGTTGTTTCAGAGCTGAGGACCGAATCCAGGGCCTTGTGCTTGTTAGGCAAGCACTCTACCACTGAATTAAATCCCCAACCCCCAAACTAACTTCTTCAGTAATAGTAGATGGGATGAAATGATCAAAACCATGAATGAAATTAATAAAATAGAAATGAAAAAAAAGAGTCACTTAAAGAGCTGACTTTTGAAAACATAAGCAGTGTTGAAAAACCCTTGGCCAACTTAGCAAAATGGAGGAAGAAGACTTGAATTAATGAAGTTAGATATTGAAATACAGACCGACATTTCTGCTGGGGCAGACTTCTAGCTGGTCTGCTCCCATGAAGACACCATATCCTGACCCATCCCAGAGGAACCACTGTACTCAGAGCAACAGAGGAACCACTGCACTCAGAGCAACAGAGGAACCACTGCACTCAGAGCAGCAGGCAATCTGCTGCACTCAGAACAGTTGAGGAAGCTGGATTCTCAGGAGATCTAACATGCCCAGGATCATATGATTTCAGGATCCCCGAGGCAGCCTGAGTCCCAGAAGCTCTTCCATCCAGGATCTCAGGATTGCAGGATCACAGAGACAGCTGGACTCTGAGGAGTTCCTGACACAAGATAACAGGAGAGATAGACTCTAGTCAGAGACAGTGAGTGCAGGTAGCACTAGAGATAACCACAAGCACATGAACATAAGCAACAGAAATCAAGGTTACCTGGCATCATCAAAACCCAGTTCTCCCACCACAGCAAGTCCTGGACAACCAGGAAAAGCAGGATTCAGACTTAAAATCACTTCTCATGATGATGATAGAGGACTTTAAGAAGGATATAAATAACTCCCTTAAAGAAATACAGGAGAACACAGGTAAACATGTAGAAACCCTTAAAGAGGAAACACAAAAAAACCCTTAAAGAATTGCAAGAAAACACAACCAAACAGGTGAAGGAATTAAACAAAACCATCCCAGGATCTAAAAATGGAAGTAGAAACAATAAAGACATCCCAAAGGGAGACTACCCTGGAGATAGAAAACCTAGGAAAGAGATCAGGAGTCATAGATGCAAACATCACCAACAGAATACAAGAGATAGAAGAGACAATCTCAGGTGCAGAGGATACCATAGAAAACATTGACACAACTGTCAAAAAAAAAAATGCAAAATGCAAAAAGCTCCTAACCCGAAACAACCAGGAAATCCAGGACATCCAGGACACAATGAGAAGAGCAAACCTAAGGATAATAGGGTATAGATGAGAGTGAAGATTCCCAATTTAAAGGGACAGTAAATATTTTCAACAAAGTTATAGAGGAAAACTTCTCTAACCTTAAGAAAGAGATGCCCATAAATATACAAGAAGCCTACAGAACTTCAAATAGACTAGACCAGAAAAGAAATTCCTCCCATCACATAATAATCAAAACATCAAATGCACAAAACAAAGAAAAAAATATTAAAAGCTGTAAGGGAAAATGGTTAAGTAACATATAAAGGCAGACCTATAAGAATTACACCAGACTTCTCATCAGATGGATATTGTTTTCACTATGTTTAAGTATGGGCCTTGAATTCCTGATCTTTCCAGGACTTTTAAGAATTTAATGAAAATGAAGGCTCATCATACCAAAACTTATGGGATATAATGAAAGCAGTGCTAAGAGGAAAACTCAGCTTTAAGTGCCTACAAAAAGAAACTGGAGAGAGCATACACAAGAAACTTGACAGCACACCTGAAAGCTCTAGAACAAAAAGAAGCAAATACACACAAGAGGAGTAGACAGAAGGAAATAATCAAACTCAGGACTGCAATCAACCAAGTAGAAACAAAAAGAACTATACAAAGAATCAACAAAACCAGGAGCTGGTTCTTTGAGAAAATGAACAAGATAGATAAACCCTTAGCCAGACTAACCAGAGGGCACAGAGACAATATCCAAATTAATAAAATCAGAACTGAAAAGGGAGATATAACAACAGAAATTGAGGAAATTAAAAAAAAATCATCAGATCCTACTACAAAAGCCTATATTCAACAAAACTGGAAATCTGGATGAAATGGACAATTTTCTAGACAGATAGTGAAAGGACCTCACAAGGGGGAGTCCCTCAATCTGATTTGGGAATAAGGGCTCACCACCCAAGGACTCACGAGAGACTGATCTTGATGCAATTAGCAAAAGGCATCAATAGCGAGGGGCCCTCAGTTCGAAATGTGTCTCATGCAGGAGACAGAGGATTCAATCAAGACCCCAGAAAGTTTGGAACTTTTATAGGTAGGGGTGGGAAGAGCGGGAAGATTTGGCGTGGTTACACATGATTGGATATTTTAAACATCAGCAATTTGTGTAGACTGGTTATTTTTGACCATGAATCCTCGGACTCAAGAGTACCAGATAACCCATTACTCATTTGCTTGTTTAGACTTGTATGCCTTTGCGTCCTTGTTTCTTTTTTTCGTTTTTGGTCACTCTGCCCCTGAAGAGGCTCAAAATTATTATTATTATGGCTAATTTTAACAAGTTGTTGGTGGTCTTTGTTGACCATGAATTTTTTGTTCTATGTCTCAAGACGTTTTTAATTTTTTATTCTCACAATAGCAGGTACTAAAGTTAAATCAAGAGCAGATAAACCATCCAAACAGTCCCATAAGCCCTAAAGAAATAGCAGCAGTCATTAAAAGTCTCCTAATCAAAAAAAAAAAGAGCCCAGGACCAGATGGTTTTAGTGCAGAATTCTATCAGATGTTCAAGGAAGATCTAATACCAATTCTTTTCAAACTATTCCACAAAATAGAAACAGAAGAAACATTACCCAATTCATTCTATGAAGCCACAATTACACTCATACCTAAACCTCACAAAGACACAACAAAGAAAGAGAACTTCAGATCAATCTCCCTTATGAATATCGATGCAAAAATACTCAATAAAATTCTCACAATCCAAATCCAAGAAGACATCAAAACAATCATCCATCATGTTCAAGTAGGCTTTATCCCAGGAATGCAGGGATGGTTCAATATATGGAAATCCAACAACATAATCCTACTTAAAAAAAAAAAAAAAGCTCAAAAAACCCCACATGATTGTCTTACTAGATGCTGAGAAAGCATTTGACAAAATTCAACATCCCTTCATCTTAAAAGTCCTGGAAAGATCAGGAATTCAAGGCCCATACTTAAACATAGTGAAAACAATATACAGGAAGCCAGTAGCCAGTATCAAACTGAATGGAAAGAAACTTGAAGCAATCACACTAAAATCAGGGACTAGACAAGGCTGCCCACTCTCTCTCTACCTATTCAATATAGTACTGGAAGTCCTAGCCAGAGCAATTAGACAACAAAAGGAAGTCAAAGGGATACAAATAGGAAAGGAGGAAGTCAAAACATCACTATTTGCAGATGTTATATTTAAGTGACCCAAAGCCTCCACCAGAGAGCTCTTAAACCTGATAAACAACTTCAGCAAAGTGGCTGGATATAAAATTAATTGGAACAAATAATCAGCCTTCCTCTACTGAAAGGATAAACAGGCTGAGAAAGAAATTAGGTAAATGACATCCTTCACAATAGTCAAAAATCACATAAAATACCTTGGTGTGAATCTAACCAAGCAAGTGAAAAATCTGTATGAAAAATCTGAAGAAAGAAATTGAAGAAGACCTCAGAAGATGGAAAGATCTATGCTCATGGATTGGCAAGATTAACATAGTAAAAATGGCCATCTTGCCAAAATCAACCTACAGATTCAATGCAATCCTCATCAAAATTCCAACTCAATTCTTCATAGAGACAGAAAAAGCAATTCACAAATTCATCTGGAATAACAAAAATCCCAGGATAGCTAAAACTATTCTCAGCAATAAAAGAACTTCTGAGGGAATCACTATCCCCGACCTCAAGCAGTACTACAGAGCAATAGTGATAAAAATTGCACGGTATTAGTACAGAGTCAGACAGGAAGATCAATGGAATAGAACTGAAAACCCAGAAATGAACCCACACACCTATGGTCACTTGTTCTTTGTCAAAAGAGCTAAAACCATCCATCGGAAAAAGGACAGCATTTTCAACTGGAGGTCAGCATGTAGAAGAATGCAATTTGATCCATTCTTATCTCCTTGTACAAAGCTCAAGTCCAAGTGGATCAGTGTGGGGTGTGGGGGAGAATTGAAAGGCCTGCGTGCTGGCATGCGTGGGCGTGAGATCTCTGTTGCATTGGGCAGTATTGTTCCAGTGTGTCTTCCACGTCTCAGTAGGCTGAAACTGCAGCTCAGCATGGCAAAAGCACACAGGATCTGAGTCTTTTCTGTGCAATGGGTGGGTGCTAGTGGGGCCCCTGGTGTGGCAAGTCCCTCACTCATTGTGGTTCCGCAGGGGCACAGGGCTCTCGAGTGGACCCGGAGGTCAGTGTCTCCATTTGGGGCCCTCAGACGCCACTGGGGCTGGGGGGGGGGAGCGAAGCAAAACGGAGATGAGGAGAGCGCTGGACGATGGGGGAAGAGAGGTTCCTAGCGGTGCTCCACAGGAAGTGCTCGCTTGTTATACTCTCCCTTGGCTGGAATGCTGATGCTTGTTTGAAGATGCAGCCCCACAGCAGAAACGCAGAGAAACTTTCCACGGGAGATTAGACTCGACAGCTCGATAGTTGTGACTTTCTCCACTCTTTCCCACTTCGGGCCCCAAAAGACACGAGGGAGTCCGAGGTTCCAAGAGTTTTATTGACATGGCAGATGATAGATGGTCTGGATGTGCACCCCCACTTAAGTCAGGGAGGACCTTACTTAAATAGGGAGGGAGAGAGAGAGAGGAGGGTCACTTAATTAGCTATGCCCTCTGGCCTTTAGGTATCTTATTAATATGGAAATCTCTTGAGGCTGAAGGCTATAGTCACTCCCTTTACCTGTAGCTCTACGGGACTGAAAGGTGAAGATCAAATGGAGATCTTAGACAGTGTGTCAGGAGTCTGGAATCCAGGGGCGTGGCGAGATATGTGCCGTCCCTACACAGGCAATGGACACCAGTTGGGTCTCTGGCTATCTCTAAGCCAGTGCTCTACTGGAGACCAAATCATCCTTTCACGGTCCCACAGATCAAGGACCTCCACATAAAACCAGATACACTGAAATTAATAGAAGAGAAAGTGGGGAAGAGCCTTGAATACTTGGGCACAGGGGAAAAGTTCCTGAACAGAACACCAATGGTTTATTCTCTAAGAGCAAGAATTGACAAATGAGACCTCATAAAATTACAAAGCTTCTGTAAAGCAAAGAACACTGTCAATAGGACAAAACGGCAACCAACCGATTCAGAAAAGATTGTTACCAATCGTACATCTAATAGAGGGCTAATATCCAATGTTTACAAAGAACTCAAGAAATTAGACTCCAGACAACCAAATAACCCTATTAAAAATGGGGTATGGAGTTAAACAAAGAATTCTCAACTGAAGAAACTCAAATGGCCGAGAAGCACCTAAAGAAATGTTCAGCACCCCAGTCATCAGGGAAATGCAAATCAAAACAACCCTGAGATTCAACCTCACACCAGTCAGAATGTGAAAACTCAGGTGATAGCAGATGCTGGCGAGAATGTGGAGAAAGAGGAACACTCCTCCATTGTTGGTGGGACTGCACTCTGGAAATCAGTCTGGTGGTTCCTCAGAAAATTGGACATTGCATTACCTGAGGACCAGCTATACCACTCCTGGGCATATACCCAGAAGATGCTCCAACATAGAACAAGGACACATGCTCCACTATGTTCATAGCAGCTTTATTTATAATATCCAGAAACTGGAAAGAACCCAGATGCCCTTAAACAGAGGAATGGATACAGAAAATGTGGTACATTTACACAATGGAATATCACTCAGCTATTAAAAACAATGAATTTGAGAAATTCTTAGGCAAATGGATGGAACTAGAAAATATCATCCTGAGTGAGGTAACCCAGTCACAAAAGAACACACATGGTATTCACTCACTGATTATTGGATATTAGCCCAGAAGCTTGAAATACCCAAGATTCAACTCATAGACCACATGAAGCTCATGAAGAAGGAAGACCAAGTGTGGGTGCTTCGGTCCTTCTTAGAAGGAGTAACAAAATACTCATGGGAGCAAATATGGAGTCAAAGTGTGGGACAGAAACTGAAGGAAGGGTTGTCCAGAGACTCTTCCATCTGGGTATCTATCCCATGTGCATCACCAAAGGCAGATGCTGATGTGGATGCCAGGAAGTGCCTGCTGACAGGAGCCTTATACAGCTGTCTCTTTAGAGGTTTGCCAGAGCCTGACATATATAGAAGCAGATGCTCACAGCTAATCATTGAACTGATCATGGGATTTCCAATGAAGTTAGAAATGAATTTCCAATGAAGTTAGACTGAAGGAGCTGAAGGGGTTTGCAACCCCATGGGAGAGCAGCAATACCAACCAACCAGAGCTCCCAGGGTCTAAACCACCAGCTTGGGAGCACATAGGGAGGGACCCATGGCTCCAGCTGTATAGGTAGAGGAGGATGGCCTTGTTGGGCATAGATGGGAGAGGAAGTCTTTGGTCTGGTGAAGGCTGGATGCCCAAATGTGGGGAATTTGATGGTGAGGAGGTGGGAGTGGATGGGTTGGTGAGTGCATATCCTCATAGAAGCAGGAGGGAGGGGATGGGATAGGAGGTTCCTGGGTGGTGGTGGGGAATGGGTAAAGGGGATAACATCTGAAATGTAAATAAAATATCCAATAAATAAGTATCCAGGTCATAGAGGATGGATCATTGCATGCAGAAAATCATAAAAATGCACTTTAAAAGTCTATAGTAGACAATATTATAATTCCTAATATGTATGGGAAAATTTCATGTTGCATATAATACATCAAATACAAAATAAATAATTTTAAACCAAAGGAAAGAGTAACATGTCTCTAATGTTAAAAAAAGCCCAGCCGGGCAGTGGTGGCGCACGCCTTTAATCCCAGCACTTGGGAGGCAGAAGCAGGCGGATTTCTGAGTTCGAGGCCAGCCTGGTCTACAGAGTGAGTTCCAGGACAGCCAGAACTACACAGAGAAACCCTGTCTCGAAAAAACAAAAACAAAAACAAAAAAATGCCCAGTACCAGATGAATTCACCATAGAATTCTAACAGGATTTCAAAGAACTAACCACAATACTTATCTTATTCTATTAAATAGACAAGAAAGGAGATTACATTTTATTATAAAGGATTCACCATTGCTTTCATACACAAAACAAATAAAGATACCATATAAAAAGAAAACTACAGATGGATCTTCCTGATGTACATAGATGCAAAAATCCTCAATAGACTATTGGTAACACAAATTCAAGAGTATATCAATATGACCATTCATTATGACCTAGCTGGCTCCACTCTTGAAATATAGGGTTCACCATAGTATGCATATGTATAATATTATATATGTATCATTTATTGTAAATAATATATATGATTATGAGTCAACTTGAGAAATAAACGTATAGCTGTCTGATAAAATAAGTAAACAGGGGTTAAATGAGTGAAACATTCCAACCCTGAGAATAATCGAGCCACCAGAGGGTGCTATGAACCTTCTCATAAGTCTTCAGAGACCTCACATGTTCAAAGTCCCTGGACCATGTGCATCTGCTCACTGGACCCTTACAGTGTTACGCAGCTGCATCCTCCCGGGGTGGGGGGCAAATGCACAGCACAGAGCACAGGGTGTCCCTTGATCTGCCTCTGACATTGTAACTGCTCTGAAGCCTGAGGATCAGGTGGTGGAAGGGATTCAAAGTTCATGTTTGTATATGTTGCATACCAGAAATCCACAGCAGAAAGATTTCACAGGGAAGGGTACTCTTGGTTGTGATATGTTAGAGAATTATACACAGCATATCAGTATTACACAACTTAGAAATTAGACTATGGATGTTTCAATAGAGGCAGAGATCAGGTGAGTTGCATGCATAATGACCATAGCCTGTTGGTCATGGTGACTGTGTGTCTTTTAACCAGCAGGGGGCACTGTAAAGCAGTCTGTGTTACAGTAAACTAATCACCATTTACTGAAAGGAACCTTGCTATAGAAAAGATGTAGTGTGCTCACTGATTAGGAATCACACAGGGACTCACAGCAGCTGTGGTTGACAAGACCTGCACAGTTAACACTTCCAACATGGACTGGGAGAGGGATCCTGAGGCCACTCCTCTAACAGAGAACCCATGAACAATTGATGGCTATTGTAGAAGGGAGTTAGTTTTTATTTGTGAGGTGGCTACTGGTAGGCTGCCTATGTCATAGAGGACAAATCCACACACAATATATATGGTAAATATGACTTTAACCCATTAGGTTGTTTAATAAATTGAGAAGGACATTAAAGAGACATCAAAATCTTTATGAATACAATGGGGGTATATGTATATGCATGTGTGTGTGTGTTTGTGTGTCTATGTGCACATACATGTGTGGGTGGAGTGGCATAAGCCTATGGGGACCATAGGGTGACACAGAAAGTCTTCCTCTATCATTCTCCACCTTATTTATTATTTAAAATAATTTTTAATTTGAATATATTTTGAAAACATTCTTTCCCTCTCCCAAATCCTTCAAAATCCTCTCTCTATCTCCACCCAACCAATATTACATTCTTTCTTAAAATCACACAAACCCAATACAACAACCGTGTCCCACTGAGGTCAGACAAGGTAGCTCTCTGCTACATATGTGCTGGAGGCCACAGACCAGCCCACGTATGCTCTTTGGTTGGTGGCTTAGTCTCTTGGAGCTCCCAGGGGTCCAGGTTAGTTGACACTGTTGGTCTTCCTATGGGGTTGCCATCTCCTTCAGCTCCTTTGATCCTTCTCCTAACTCTTCCATAAGGGTCCCTGACCTCAGTTCAATGCTTGGCTCTAAGTATTTACATCTATCTCAGTCAGCTGATGATAGAGCCTCTCAGAGGACAGGCATGCTAGGCTCATGTCTATAAGCACAAAATGACACCAGTAATAATGTCAGGTTTTGGTGCCTGTGCATGGAATGGATCCCAAGTTGGGCCAATCACTGGATACTCTCTGCTCCACTTTTGTCCCTGCATTTCCTTTTTCACCTTGAAGAAGTTTTTGTCATATAAGTCTTTCATTTGCTTAGTTAGAAATACTCCAAAATATTTTATATTATTTGAGATTATCATGAAAAGTACTGTTTACCTTATTTCTTTCTTAGACCACTAGTCATTTGTATATAGAAAAGTCACTGATTTTTATGAGTTAATTTTGCATCCAATCGTCTTGCTGAAATTGTTTATCAACTGTAGAAGTGTCCTGTTGGATTTCTTCTGGTCACTATATATACTATTATATCATCTGTAAATAATTATACTTTCAATCCTTCCTTTCCAGTTCCTATCCACTTGACTTCCTTCAGTCATATTATTATTTTAGTTAAAACTTCAAGTACTATATTGAATAGGTATGGAGAGAGTGAGCAACCTTGTCTTGTTCTTGATTTTAGTGTAGTTTGCATTGGTTTTCTATCCATTTAAGTTGATATTTGGCTATAGGCTTGCTGTAAACTGCCTTTATTATGTTGAGGTATGTCCCTGTATCCTTCATCTCTCCAGGACTTATATCATGAAGAGTTGTTGGATTTTTGTCAAAGGCCTTTTCTGCAACAAATAAGATGTTCATGTGGTTTTGGTCATTCGATTTGTTTATATGGTGACTTGCATTTATCTATTTGTATGTATTGGATCTTCCCTGCATCTCTGGTATGAAGTCTATTTGATCATGCTGGATGATATTTTTTCATGTGTTCTTGGGTTTTGTTTGTCAGTATTTTATTAAAAATTTTGCATCTATGTTCATAATTGAAATTGGTCTTTAGTTCTTCTTCTTTGTTGGTTTATTATATGGTTTGGGTGTCAGGGTAACAGTGGTTTTGTAAAATGAATTTAGTTTTGTTTCTTCTGGTTTTATTTTGTTACTAATTTGAAGAATATTGGAGTTAATTCTTTGAAAGTTGGTTTGAATTCTGGATTAAAATCCTCTGCTCTCCTCCCCCTATTTTTGGTTTGGAGACTTTTAATGACTTCTTATATTTCAATAGGAATTATAGATCTGTTTAAATTGTTTATCTGATCTTGATTTAACTTTGGTAAGTGGTATGTATTAAGAAAATTAACCATTTCCTTTAGATTACCAATGGTAGAGTTTGTGTTTTTAAAGTCTGTTCTTTTTTTTTTTTTTTTTTTTCGAGACAGGGTTTCTCTGAATAGCCCTGGCTGTCCTGGAACTCACTCTGTAGACCAGGCTGGCTTCGAACTCAGAAATCCGCCTGCCTCTGCCTCCCAAGTGCTGGGATTAAAGGCATGCACCACCACTGCCTGGCGAGTCTGTTCTTTTAATTCAATAAATTCCTTCAGTGTCTGTTTTATGTCTCTCTTTTTGTTTTTAATTTTATTGATTTTGATCTCACCTCTCATTTAGTTAATTTAAATAAGTGTTTGACAATCTTATGGATTATCTCATCATAGATTGAGAAAGAAACATATTTCATAATAAAACACAGATGAACTGTGTTCATCCCAGGAGAGACAACTCATTTTCCTAAGTGTGGTTTTTCTGGCTCATCCCCAGGAGGTACCAGCCATTGCTCCACTGGGGTTACCCCACACTCATGACTCAGAGAATCCTTAGTCACAACCCAAGCTATCTGACCACTTAGAACAGAAACAATGAGTGGTTTCTATCTAATCTGTACACTTATAAATTTGTAGGAATATGGTCTTAGATGTAGGCATATATATCTTCCAATATCCTCAATATGTTTTCCAACGTACTTAGCCTGGTTCAGATCCTGGAGTGAAGCTAGCTCATCCTACTGTGCACTGCCAACAAGATCTCCTATATCAATGGTACACTGGAGGTCCGAGGTTGTTGCTACCACTAAAGAAAGGACCAGGGGTTGGAATCGCAATAATAGAAAAGTGAAGAGAATCAGGGCATGCTGGGGCCAGTAGTCATGACCAAAGGAATTGAGGTGTAGCTACTGTGAGTCCTCTGCCTGTTTAGCTATAGATTGTGCATTCAGCACTATTGAAGCATCCTGGCTTCTCTATCTCCATCCCCTAGATTCTTGTCTTTCATGCTACCAGAGATGCAATCTTATTCTCTGCTTAGGTTGTGATCTATGCCCCATGAGTGGGTGCTTGAGACCACATACGGAACAGGAGAGAAAGAAGAGGTACTATCTGGTCTTTGTCCTGAAGGAATGAGCAGAATATGCTTTAGGGGAGACCCAGAACAGAATTTGGTATAGGAGACTTGGATGCTGATAGAACTTAAACTAAGGAGGGAGAAAACAGCTGTAGACTTAGAATGTGATATCTAGCCCAGGAGAAGAACTACAGGGTTACAAAGCAGATAACCCAGAAGATTGTTGATAGCAGGGCTCAGGTGGGCTAAGGCTAGAAGAACAAGTACAAAAGACTATTTCTGTCCAGATTTACAAATTTAAAAAGCACCAACATGAACTGAGATGCTACTAAGAGGCCTTTTTGCTTTTAATTGTGTAAAAACACAGAGCCACTAATTATCAGAATGGACACTTAGAAATTTTCTAAGGCCAACACCCAGGGCCATCATCCCATTGCAGCAACATCCTCAAGAGTGAGACAAAATAAACTCCCATGTATCTTGACTTCTAGCCCAGGCCTTTATATCTGATGAGTCAGGCAAACATCCAGGAACATAAGATATATGCCTATGGCCACACAGGTGTTCAGTGTAGAATGCTGCTCTCTTCTGGACAATGGACATGCTCACATGAAGGTTATTTCCACCTACCATTCCAAAGCCTTACCTCACTTCAAGGGTGTAGAAATTAAATAGCTATGAGATCAGATATTGATAGGGTCTGAGCTACAGGTAGTATGGCTTGTGGTAAACTAAATAAATGGTGAAATGTGTGGAAGGATAGCAGCAAAAAGTTCAGGATAGTCCAGAGGACTGTTATTTCTGTAGAAGGTTCTGGTAGGCATCCAGTGGTAGGTACTGCTCTATGTTCATTAGCTCTTGATCCTAATTAAG
The DNA here is from genome assembly GCA_021653895.1 of Mastomys natalensis. Lineage (NCBI taxonomy): Eukaryota > Metazoa > Chordata > Mammalia > Rodentia > Muridae > Mastomys > Mastomys natalensis. The sequence continues at coordinate 338,425 of JAJTUV010000186.1, read as the reverse complement.
CTACTCACTTTCTCTTAGTAAATCTGTTTCCTCCTCTGTATGAGGTTTTGATTAAAATAAGCCCCAGAGGATGGATTTGGAGATTGAAAGAGATGTTACTTACAATGTGCTTGACATATGGGGCCCCTTACTAACCCTACCCACTACTATAATTACCTAGGACCCCACCTAGACCTGGCCTCTGACTTTTTGTGACCTTTAACTATTAACTTTTCTTCTTTGAGGATCACCCTCCAGTTCTCCCAATGAAGATATTAGTAAAGATCCCCAGCTCTCATATATCTGGAAAATCATAGAATTGTTCTATGGTAGGGTTGATTATGAAGATAGGATCTAGGCCTGGTAAGACAGAAATGCCTCAGTTGGGTGGACCTAATTGCTTTTTCCAGTTTTGCTTAACCTGATTTCAGTTGGCCACTTTGGGAATCCCCAAGCTAAAGTTAGTCCTGTGTTGACTGAAACAAAAACTCAAGATCCTAAAAAGAGAGAAAGAAACAGAAGCGAAACCAAGCTGATGGTAAGCAAAGCATGACAAACAGAGCCAGGTGTGACTCTTGAGAGGAGAGAGGCCATTTCATGATTGTAGTTGAATGACTGTGTCTTTCATAGGTAGGAATATCAAGTCTACATTACATCTCTTTGAACTACAGGTTAATAGTCCCAAGGCCTGATGCTGCCCTATATCTGGCTACATCCTCAAATTCCAAGCTCATTCCAAGATTATATTATAATCTTGGAAGTCCAGGGCAAAAGGAGCTTCAGAATCATCCACTTGTGGCTTTGTGTATTAGCAGGATATCAGAGAGGATTGACTGGATCAGAACTATGGAGCTCCATCTCAATTTCCTAACCTGGAGAGAAATGGATAACTGAGTGAGCAAGCACAAAAGCCTCTGTTTCTTTAAACTCTGTGATACTGACACATGATTTCAGTTCTTCATAATTTTGTCTCCTTTGTCCACAGATTGGGACTTCCATCTAATGACCCAGAAATTCTGCTCTTAGGATTTTATCACAGAGATGTCACATGGCCTAAGAGACATGGAGACTCAAAGCTAGAGTTCACTTTTTAAAATTTTAGTTTTTTATTGTGTGTGTGTGTGTGTGTGTGTGTGTGTGTGTGTGTGTGTGTGAGAGAGAGAGAGAGAGAGAGAGAGAGAGAGAGAGAGAGAGAGAGAGAGATTTTACTTGTATGTCAGAGTAAACATGTGGGGACCAAAGACCAACTTGCTAGAGTTTATTTCATTGAGTCTCAGGAAGTGGATTAAAAAGCACCTTTACTCTGCTGAGCCATCTCATTGGTCCTTCACGGTATACTTTTAACAAGGAAATGATATACATGACCTAATTTTCACATGGTATAAGTGGACTTGGAGAAGGGGCTGGATGAATGCCTACAGTAGTGAAGAGGAGCTTATCAGCATATGAGGAGGACACAAAATCTCAACTTTGTTTAAAGACATTATTTCTTACAGAGAATAGTCTAGAAAGAGCCACACCAATACACTTTCAGGGTGTATTCTAGAACAAACTAGATTCTTTTTTATTAAAAAATTTAATTTTATGTATATTGATTTTTTTTGTTAGCAAGTATATCTGTTTCACATACATGTATGGTGCCCACAGAGTTCAGAAGTCATTGGATCACTTGAACTGGAGTTACATTTGTGAGCTATTATGTGGGTACTGTGAATTGAATCTAGGTATTCTGGAAGAACAGCCAGTCCTCTTATCTACTGAGCCCTCTCTCCAGCCTAGAAATTTGTTTCTATATGTTTTCTGGTTTCTCAAAGAATATGTTTTACAATTATAGAACAAAAGCATGGAATAATTCAAGAATCAATATCATTTTTTTGAGAAGAGTTGACAATGCATCTGTAAAAGCATGGATACTGTGCTACTTTGAAGCAGTTAAAAGATGAGATCTAGGCTAAATATATGGGCATACTAATATAATTCTAGCACTTGAGAGGCTGAGGCAGGAGGGCGATCTAAACACAGAGATTCAAGATCAACTATATACCAATATCTGTCTTACATAAATACATACATGTATACATAATTACATAAATAAGGATGCGAGGTGTGTATGTATGCCTTTGTTTGTGCTTATAGTTATGGCCTGTATCTATGCCTAACCACTGTGGATACCTGTGGGGCAGAAATTTAGGTGATATTGGTTTTTAATTTTTATCTACCTAAAAAAACAAGGATCATATTTTTTGGGCAAACTATGAAAAGGGAGTTTTATGTCTTTTTACAGTATGTTTGTTCCAGATCAGTTAAGATTAGATAAACATTTATTTCCTGTCTCTTCCCATCCTTACTAGAAGAAAGCTGTATTTGCTATTATGCTGAAAACAAGACAGAAAACCATCCATCTTAGTGCTTAATCCTTAAATCAACATTCATTGGCTCAATTGAATGTCAGAGAGATGTGGAAAATCATCCTTGTCTTTGTTCACATACAGTTTGCATGGTCTAAGAATCTTTAGGAACCTTTCACCTATGTTTTCATTAGGTATCTGTTCTCTAAGCATCACGAAGACAGCCACCATCATTTTTTGTTCACTTCCCACTTCTTATCCAGTTCTGTGAGTGTAATATTATGGTATAAAACTAAAGTAGGAGAAGATGAACACTGTTATTTTGAACCACCCTGCATTTTCTTTCCCACCTTACTCTTCTAAAGACCACATTGATCAAAAAACAAAACAAAACAAAACAAAACAAACAAAACAAAACAAAAAACCCCACAAACTTTGCTCCAAAGAGATTTGAAATGTTTCCAGGTCTCTAAATACTTCATTTCACACTGAGAAACACTCAATGACTCTCAATAAATAGTTCAATGAATGGGACAAAAGAAGATGAAGGGAGGAAGGAAAGAGTGGTGGGTGAATGAATGTGTAAAGGGGTAATTGATTAATGGATGGATAGAAGAATGAATGGAAGAGTTGATGATTTACAAATACATTGATGTGTGGACAGATGAAGAGATGAATGGTTGGACGAATAGTTGAGTGATAAGGGAAAGAATGAATGAAAATGGATGATAGATTCAAAGATGGATAAAATGATGGGTATATGAATAGAGGGATAGATGGTCGGATGACTACATAGTTGAACAAGAAATACTTGGATGAACAAGTAGTTGGGTGAGTTCATGACTCTGTGGATAATTGAATGAGTAAGTAAATGAATAACTGACTGTACTGTAGGGTGTCTGTGTAATAGCTTAATCATGAGAAACAGAAAACTGAGAGCTCTTCATAAAGACAACAAAATTAACATTTAAATTCAAATTTTAGCTCTAAGTTTGTTTTGGACATGACATAGGACATTTCTTTAGCATATAAAATTTGTCTCTACCATAAAAATGGTGTCACTCCCTGCCCTATCTACCAAATGCTGAAAACATGTTTGCACAAAGAAGCAGTGGAGTTTTCTCAGGTGAACTGTAGGTATTGTCAAGATCTGGGAGCTCATTAACTGACTCCTCTAGGAATGGGTTATAAACTATGGAAAAACTGATGATTAGATCCCAGATTGGCCTTGTTTGAATACTAGATCCAGTTCTTGCATCTGTGTTTGTCCTCTCTGCATACTTGTATATGGCATGGTAATAGTGACAGTGACATCCACACTCAGACCTATGTAAGGTTTAGGTGGGGTAATTGTGGAAATAGTGCACTTTAGTGAAGAAATGATGCATCCAAGGCCTTGGTCACAAAGATGCCAAATCTCTTACCCCCATTCTAGGGTGCACTGAAGCTCATAATATAGAGAACTGATCCAGAAAAATCTAACCTGGGGAATATATAAAACTTGTAAAAGGAGCTGCCCTTTTTGTGACTATGTTTTGTGGGAAGAATTAGGAATCTTTGCACAGAAAGATGAACCACTGTGCTCTAATCTATGACTTTCATTTAGGAGACTGATCATCAAACCTCATGCAAGGGCACAGTATTTAAGACATAGCAGTGTAGAGACTTCTGGCCCCTGGGATATTCTCCCTACCTAGAATCAAGTAGCTAAATTGGAATGGCATATTTCTGATAGTTACTCTTCTTTGGATTAACATTTCCTAGTGAGGGCCATATTTGCATGGAGTAGAGGGATTGTTGAAAAACTCCAACCTTTGCTTTAAAGAAGATTGTTACTAGAAAAGGCTTTGATAACAAAAAGAAAATGCTGGGAGAGAAAGAGGTTGTACCAAAATAGTCTTGACCTATCCTCCCAAGGAATAGAAAATATCTAATTCATAAGTGCATACTAACAAAATGCAAACAAAACCAAAACATTGCAATGAGTGTTATTACACACTAGTGAAACATGCTGATGACCAAAGGTTCTGGTGGAAATTTTCTAGGAAGGGTATTAGCAACCTTCAGAGAGATTTCTCTTCCATCACTAGGGCCTCCCCAGAAAGAAGAGTTGGTTGCCTCCAACTTCTCCACACTCCTGGCCCAGGTGAAGGAAGCCAAGCATAGCCAAGAGAATCAGGAACACAAGTGTCAGAACAGACCAAGGGATCATCTTGTTTGTTTTCTCACTTCCTCTTAGAGCAGGGATCACTGGTCATAGTCGTTAGTTTCAATTAATAAACTGCTCACTGTCCACAGAAAGAGAAATACAGGGGCACAAACATGAGAAAAAAATATTCAGAGAAGCCACATGTTCCTTTGGTTGTGGTTATAAGCCAAAACAAACCAAATGAGTAAATGATATGCATTTGTAAGATGGAGAAAACAGCACACCACTGTGAACGTAGTAAATGTCACTAAGTTATTCCTGTAGAATCCTGTGTGATGTGATGGGATGTAGATTTTCCCTCCAGTAGACACTGAGGCTGAGTATAGCAGTCCCTCTGGATCCCCTTAATTAATCACCTCTTTCATTCTCCATTCAGTTTTGTGTTTATTCTGTTTTCTCCTAAGAAAACTGTTTTCATACCTGCCTAGGTCCTGAATTTGATGGAGGTTAGATAAGGCTGGGCATATTTACTGTGATTTGGTTCTTTCTGCATTCTGTGTCCTTGACATTTATTCACATGGAATATATTGCCCACTGTCAGTGCCAGCTGCCACAAGAAGTGCCAGCATACAGTTTCCCACTCTGGTGTCCATTAGGATATGAGTGTTTGTGCTCAGGAACAGAGCACCAGAGATACTAGTCAGAGTCTTAGTGCAAGAATTTCTCTGGTGACACCTGTCAAAGCAAAACACCAGAAAATATTAAAAAAAAATAATAGAAACAAAATTTTTCTGATATAAAAAGATGCCTATAAATGTACAAGAAGCATACAGAACAGCGAATATATCAGATCATAAAATAAAATTCTCCCACCACATAATAATCAAAACTCTAAACATACAGAACAAAGAATTTATTTATTTATTTATTTATTTATTTATTTACATTCCAAACGCTGTCCCCTTCCTGGCCCCCTTTACAAAGTACCTCCACCATCCCCCATCCCCTTCTCCTCTAAGAGGGTAGGGCCTCCTATGTATTCCCCTACCCTGGCACATCAAGTATCTGTAGGATTAGGTGCATCTTTTCCCACTGAGGCCAGACAAGGCAGTCCTGTTGGGAAATGGATTTTACAGTTAGGTTATAGCTTTAAAGACAGCTCCGGCTCCAGTTATTGGGAGACCCACATGGAAACTGAGGTGCACATCTGCTGCAAATATGCCAGGACCTTCAGCCTGGCCTTTATGCTTTTTGGTTGGTGGCTTTATCTCTGTGAGAGTTCCCAGGGGTCCAGTTTTTTTCTCTATTGGTCTTTCTGTGGTGTTTCTAACTCCTTAAGAGCCTTCAATTCTTCCTTCAACTCTTCCATAAGAGTCCCTGAGCTCCATCCAATGTTGACTGTGGGTACCTGTATCTGTTTCAGCAGAGAGCCTCTCAGTGGATAATTATGCTAAGTTCTTGTCTACAAGTATAACAGAATACCATTAACAGTGTCATGGGATGGTCTCAGTTTGGATCAGTTATTGGTTGATCATTTCTTTAGTCTCTAATCCATCATTGTCCCTGCATTTCTTTTAGACAGGTCAAATTTTGGGTTTTGTGTGTGGGTTGGTGTCCTTATACCTCCATTGTGGGTCCTGCCTGGCTACAGGAGGTGCCTCTTCAGGTTCTATGTCCCCTCTCTTAGGCATCTCAGCTAAGGTCACCTGCATTGACTCTTGGGAGCCTCTCCCATTCCAGGTCTCTGGGTCTTCTAGAGATGCCTTCCATTCCCCCACCCTTGGCAGTTGCAGAATTCCATTCATTCTTATAGCCCTCTGGCCTGCTGTCCTGTATCTCCCCACACCTGATCCTGACCCCTCATTCTCCTCCCCATCCTCTCTCCATCCAAGTTCTCTCCTTCTTTCTGCCTCCTATGACTATTTTATTTCCCTTTCCTTGATTGAGAATTGAGATTCAAGTATTCTTGCATGGGCTTTCCTTCTTGTTTAACTTCTTTGAGTGTATGAAGTATAGTGTGGGTATTCTGTATGTTATGGCTAATATCCACCAGTGTTGTGTGTGTGTGTGAGTATACCATGCATGTTCTTTTGGGTCTGGGTTTGGGTTACCTAACTCAGGATGATATTTTCTAGTTCCCTGTAAAACTCATGATGTCCTTTTTTTTTTTTAAACAGCTGCATACTATTTCATTGTGTAAATGAATCACATTTTCTGTATGCATTCTTTGGTAGAGAAACATCTGGGTAGTTTCCAGTGTCTGGGTATTATGAATAAAGCTGTTATAAACATCCTGGTGCACATGGTATAGCTTGTGGTATAGCTGCATGTAGAAAAATGCATATAGAACCATATTTTTCACCCTGCACAAACTCAAGCCTAAGTGGATCAAGGACTTCAACATAAAACCAGATACACGAAATCTAATAGAAGAGAAAGTGGGAAGTAACCTTGAATGCATTGGTATGGGAGACAATGTTGCATGTAGTTTTATGCTACCACCTTTTGTTCTGGAATGTGGGTTGCACCACCAGCTTCCCTTGAATCCTCAGAAAAAACACACACATAGATTTTTCCTTTATAACTCGTCTTCTTGGCATAATTTCTGGGCACTGATATCTCCCTCCTGGAGAAGCGTGCCCTTACTAATTTATTATCTCTGTTTCTCCACCTGCCCTAAATTTCAGTAGTTAGTCCCACCTAACCCCTGTCAAACATCTCTGGTCACCCACCTATAGTAGTGGCCACAGGCCCAAGCTTCTCCTAAGACCTCACATGGTTGCTGTGTTCTTCTTCCTCCAAAGCATAGCTGAAAGTCTTCTCTCTTTCCTTGCATCTGCCTTTTCCTCCTGGGACATAGAAGTCCAGCTTGTACCTTCCATCCAGCAATTGGCCCCCAGCTTTTTTTTAATATATAAGTCCTTCATTTTCCTCAAAGAGCCCAAATTGTACTTGTGATCAGGATCTTGGTTCTGGAGCTAGAAATCTGAGGCCTCACTCGTCAGCCTGCTGCACGGTTCCCTTCTCAGACACATAGATGCCATCCAAAATCTTTCTGATATCTTTGTTTTTAACTGTGGTAGCTGAATCAGAGCTGCTGAATTTGAAAGAAGTTCAATATCATCTCCTTCAAGGATTAATTCATCCTTCTGGGCTTGGGAGACAGAACAAGCCACACCTGTCCTCATCCGAACCCTGCGGATGCGTTTTTCACCCAAGAAATTTGGGATTTCAACCAAAGATCTTTTCTCCTGAATAACGACGTTGATGGGGAAGTGAGCATACACAGACCTCATCTTGTAATGGAAGCCCAGTGTAACACCCTTGATCATGTTCTGAACGTGACTGCAGATGGTTCTGACAGTGGCCAGTTCCTTTCTGTTACCCCACCATTTGTCAACCCAGAGCCTTTTCTTCTTCTTTCCAAGAAGACTCAGCTCTACACTGGTGTAACTGAAGTCCCTTCGAAGAGTTCCCCTGGGGCCCTTCACGATGACTGTGCACCCCTTCAGAGTGATGTCGACATTTTCTGGAATGTCGACAGTCTGATTGCTGAGAATGGTCTTCATTCTCACAGTAGATGGGGCAAAGCGGCGCCCCCCACCCCCCCGGCTTTCTTTACCGACAAATCAAGAACCAATTGGAGAACAGGACCTTAGCATCAGAACTGCCCCCTCAGACAATTTCCTGAAAGAACACCAAATGGCTAAGGTTCTAAGATCAACAATTGATAAATGGGACCTCATGAAACTGAAAAGTTTCTGTAAGACAAAGAACACTGTCAATAGGACAAAATGGCAGCTTGCAGATTGGAAAATGACTTTCACTAACCCTATATTGATAGAGGGCTAATATCCAAAATATATAAAAACTCAAGAAGTTAGCCTCCAACAAACCTAATAACCCAATTAAAAATAGGGTACAGAGCTAAACAGAGAATTCTCAAAAGAGGAATCTTGAATAGCTGAAAAGTACTTAAATAAATGTTAACCATCCTTAGTCATCAGGGAAGTGCAAATCAAAATGACCCTGAGATTCTACTTTACACTAATCAGAATGGCTAAAATAAGTAACAGCACATGCTGGTGAGGATGCGGAAAAAGGGGAACACTTCTCCACTGCTGGTAGGATTCTAAACTTTTACAATCACTCTAGAAATCAATCTGGTGGGTTTTCAGAAAATTGGAAATAGTTTTACCTGAAGACCCAGTTATACTGCTCCTGGGCATATATCCAAAAGATGCTCCACCATACCACAAAGAAAGAATTTTAAAAGCTGACAGGGAAAAAGATTAAGGAACATATTAAAGCAGATCTATTAGAGCTGGGATTTCTCAATGGAGACTCTAAAAGCCAGAAGACCCTAGACAGATATTCTGTATACTCCAAGAGACCACAGATGCCAGCCCAAGCTACTATATCCAATAAAAATTACATTCAGTGTAGATGGAGACATGAGATATTTCATGATAAAGCCAAATTTGAGGACCATTTATCTACATATCTAACCCTACAGAAAGTGTTACAAGAAAAAGACCAACCTAAGATTAACTACACTTATAAAAACACAGGGATTAAATAATTTCAGACCAACAAAATCACAAGGGAAACATGAATGAACACACACACACACACACACACACACACACACACACACACACTACTACCACTGGCACCATGACCAAAATAACAGGAATCAGTAATCATTATCAATCTCTCAATATCAATAGTCTGGATTCCCCAACCAAACATACTGACAAACAAAATGCATAGAGCCATCCTTCTGCTGCATTCAAGAAATATACCTCAACATAAAGGATAGAGATTACTTCAGGTAAAGTGTTGGGTAAAGATATTCCAAGAAAATGTATCTAAGAAGTAAGCTGATACAGCCATTTTAATATATAACAATATTGATTTCAAACCCATACAAATAAAAAGAGTTAGGGAAGGATATTATCAAAGAAAAAACCCACTAACATGGCATTTAAGTTCTTTTTTTACAGATATGTTTATTATACAAAATTAAGGCTTCATATTTTATAGTTCACCAAAACTAAAAAAAATATTAGGTGACTCTTTCCTGCAAACTTCACCTTCTCTTTCAACCATTAAAATGACTTGACCAAAATGTGATAAAAACAAACATATAAATAATACCAAGTTCTTTAAAAATAGCATTCTACATGCTATTTCTTGGTATAGGTAATATTCATGGTATGGGATGACATGATCTTAAATCCTTGCAGAGCATCTTTGGCAGCTGCAGCTGGCCCATTATTTTCAAATCCTACTAATGCAATTTTATGCCTCCTCAGTACAAAGCTAACTTCCTTGAAACCAGGGAACTGATTGAAGAGCACAGATAACATTATCTCACTCATCTCTTCTGATAAGTTATTAAGGAATAAGATTTAGTTTAGAGGGTAATGAGGGACTGGAGGATTTGGTGCTGCATTTCCTTGAGTATTAGCTGAATTTGGTGATCCCTGACCAGGCTTTTTTAAAAATTGGATATTTTATTTATTTACAATACAGATATCATCCCCTTTCCCCATTTCCTCTCCTCGAACTCCCTATCCCATCCCCCCTCCTCCTTTATGGTTTTATACCATTTTGATTACATGCATGTATTAAGGTCAGTTTTAGGTTGAGGGTCTAGCAATACAATAGATGCAAATAGTCAAGGAACAAGCAATACAACCAAACACAAATAGTCAAAGAAAAGGCAAGGCATTACATCCAATTCATAAGGAGATACATAATCATTAAATAAAGGAAGAATGAATGAGTAGGTACCGGGGGAGGAGTGTTCTTCGCAGGAGAAACTACAATTACAAAGGACCAGGGATGAAGACATCCAAGAAAGACATAGATAGAACAAATGAATGGAATGAGCATCCTCAGGTCCTTGAACACTAGACCTTAGCATGATGTGCTTTGTTTTCAGCTTCCAAATTTATCTGAAGGAATATATGTGGAACATACCAGTCTTCTGAATTTCTAGAATTAGGTTATCCTCCCAGGTCAGATGGATGAGCTAAGTGGCTTCCTGTGTGAGTAGAAGATATGAAATAGGCCCTCTTGTGAATGAATACTTGGACTTGTCTAGTTCTTCCTTTACTGTCTACCCAGTAAAGACTCTAGCCTAGATATCTGGGAAGCTGGGCTAGTGAGTACAGGTGAACTCTGTGCTATATTTTCTCTCAGAGTAGAAGGACAAATTCACAGTTCACCAAGCCTATAACACATGCTTGTGTCTGCACATTACTTGGGGATTGTGGCTGTCCCCTTTCCATAATCCTTTCAACATTTAGTGAGAATCCAGGTAAAGCCCACAGATGTCACTCTGAGGTCTTTGAACTCTTCACTACACTTTATTCTTCACTTTTGCCTTTTCCTTGCCTGAGTCTTAGGTTGACTGTGTTATCATTATGTGATTTCTCTGTTGCACAGGTACCATTGCATCCTTTGGTTCTGCTGGATTTCAGCTCTTCTCTGTTCTAAGTGAGGGCATCAAGTCCTCTAGAACCAAGGATGGGATCTTGAGCATATATTGAAAAGATACTACAAGGATATCACCTCAAGGTCTCTACCTGCAGCTCCTCACTCTACTTTTCATGATATTGAAGTTGCCCAGTTGATAGAAAATATGGATGATTTTTCTCTGATTTTCATATGTGAGCTTCTCTTAATAAGAGTCACTAGCCAGACTTCTATTACATAAGAAATTACAGAATTATGACACAGAGAGTTCTCCAATTATACTAATGTTCAAAGAATAAACATCTTTGCCATATTGAGTCATTGAATCTTTGAATATTTTCTACATTATCACTAATAGTTCTTAATAGTGGGTGCTTAGAAATATTACTACATTTTAATCAATAATTTACTGATAGCTTAATGCAAATATAAATTTATAATAAAGAATATTATTTTCTATTAATTTCTGGGTATATAAAATCTGCTAAGTTTGAAATCAGATCTGGGAAATTTGCTGTATTTTATTAGATGGTATACATGCTACATATTTGTGAGATTTGTTAGCTGTACTAAACAGCAATTTTATTGCTCTCAATTCCTATCTCTTTTGTTTCACCTTATCCCTTTATACTTGCAAGGAAGACAATGGCCATGTGCAACTTGTCTTGCTGGAGTTTTTGAAGCATTTCTCTATGGAATATAGTGCTTGCAATAGGATTCCTTCAAAATTCTCTCACTAGATTAGGAAATTTCCTTAATATTCTTTGTAAAATATGAGTTAATTTTTTTAGATATTGTCCTAACCTGTAACCTGTGTCCTCTCAAGAATGGTACAGGTCTGCAGGAGAGATAGGCAATTATTGCTCAGTGGCCACCTAGCCAGAATGTACAGCCTCACCTGGAGGTAGAGATGCTCAATTTCTTCTTTGAATCCACAAAAGGGGAACTGCTAGGAGCAGATATGTCTCAACAACAAAAGAATAAATAACATTAAATATCATATTCTGTGGACTTCTGACATTTTTGAAAACCAACTATCTATGTAAAGTAATCTGAACTGTTGTCTGTTAACTACTCTCAGCTATTTCTAATTAAATTATCTGAAAACACCCTAACAATAAACTCAGAACCATGAATTTGCTATTTGGCCCTTAACTCACAGACTTAAACATCTCAAATCAGTTTGTAATGACATTATAGAAGGACTGGGTCCAAGCCTTGTACTTTGAAATTTTTTGTATCAATAGAAGAAATTTATACCAATGATATATTGATTCTGTATCAAAATAAATTCTGTGCCAAAATAAGAAGTTATGACTTCAATTTATTAACTATTGTAAAGATTTCTACCAAATGCAATTATGGTTGCACAAACAATACTAGCTATTTCCTCCCTGTTCCAATTATGACCATTTCAATATTCCTAAGAAAGACAACTAGAATAATCACCTCTAGAATCCCAAGTTCAGAGAACTGGGACGAAGACTCTTCATAACTTCTTTGAGCTGAATATGGGTGTTGAGATATCTTTGAAGGGGTGGAGGATAGGGAAAATGGGGAGTTTGTTGGCCTTAAGAAGGTCATACCAATGATTGTCTTAGACTTTGATGTCTGTGTCCTGACTGGATCTGGTTGAAATTCCAAGAGTTCAGAAGTTCAAAGCAGGTCAGTTCAGCGTGTCTGCTGATGAGACTCACCAAGTCTGTATATTCTGTAATATACAATCTCAAAACAAAGTTTTAGTATCATCAAGATATCTTTTTTGTTTGATTCTCTGCAATCTAGTCCTCTGTGGGTTTCCCTTCATCATATCTGATCCCCATAACTCTGGAAGGTATATAGACACTAACCGCCTTATCTAAAAACAGAAAGACCAAACCTTTCTCCCAAATCAGCATATCCTTGGGCCAGTAACCAGAAAAACCTTTATTTTGACCTCTCTCCCAGAGAAATAATATAAACACAGAATTCAGAATCACACTCATTTTGAAAAGTAAAACAATATAAAACAAATGAAGTAAACTAAAATACTGTATGTGCCTATTCTTAGGCCTTTTAGTTTGCCACGCCAGGACATTAACCCAAAATTCCTGTGGAGTCCATGTTCAAAGAATATGAGTTATCCTGCAGGACTTCAAATCTTCCCCAAAACAATTGTTTTCATGCAGTCTCCTTGCTGTCCTAAAAAAACCTTTTGCTCACTGTAAAAACCTATTTTCAGGCCTTTCCCCTAATCTGTTGTGTTGGGACAATCAACCCAAAATTCCCATGGAGCTCATATTCAAAGAATATGAGTTAGTTATCCTGCAGAACTTATTATACCATCTTTAAAATAATTGATTCACACTTCTATCCATACCTGCTTATAAGCAGGGAGCTTGTCAAACCAGGATTTTAACCCAAAATTCCCGTGGAGCCCACCTTAGAAAGAATATGAGCATCCTGTAAGACTTACTAGAACAGTATAGCTATATATCATCTTTAAAGCATTTAATTCAAACTTTCATTAATATCTGTCTATAGGAAGCAGGTAGTTTTTACTTGTTAAGCTCTCTGCCTAGAGCAGCCATCCTGTTATACCATCTAACTGTTGTGCTCTCTACCTGGAGCCACAGACTTATCCAGCCTGTTAGTCTATGTCTTTTTATTGGGGAACTGAGTCCATTGATGTTAAGAAATATTAAGGAATAGTGATTGTTGCTTCCTGTTATTTTTGATGTTATCTTTATGTTTGTGTGGCTATCTTCTTTTGGGCTTGTTGAAAGAAGATTACTTACATGCTTTTTCTAGGGTGTAGTTTCCCTCCTTATGTTGGAGTTTTCCATCTATTATCCTTTGTAGGGCTGTATTTGTGGAAAGATATTGTGTAAATTTGGTTTTGTCATGGAATGTCTTGGTTTCTCCATCTATGTTAATTGAGAATTTTGCTGGGTATAGTAGCCTGGGCTGGCATTTGTGTTCTCTTAGGGTCTGTATGACATCTTCCAAGGATCTTCTAGCCTTCATAGTTTCTGGTGTAATTCTGATAGGTCTGCTTTTATATGTTACTTGACCTTTTCTCCTTACTGCTTTTAATATTCTTTATTTTGTGCATTTGGTGTTTTGACTATTATGTGATGGGAGGAATTTCTTTTCTAGTCTAGTCTATTTGGAGTTTTGTAGGCTTCTTGTATGTTTATGGGCATCTCTTTCTTTAGGTTAGGGAAGTTTTCTTCTATAATTTTGTTGAAGATATTTATTGGCTTTTTAAGTTGGGAATCTTCACTGTCTTCTATACCTGTTATCCTTAGGTTTGGTCTTCTCATTGTGTCCTGGATTTTCTGGATGTTTTGGGTTAGGAGATTTTTGCATTTTATATTTTCTTTCACTGTTGTGTCAATGTTTTCTATAGTATCTTCTGCACCTGAGATTCTCTCTTCTATCTATCTCTTGTATTCTGTTGGTAATGCTTACATCTATGATTCCTTTTTTTTTTTTTTTTTTTTTTTTTGGTTTTTCAAGACAGGGTTTCTCTATATAGCTCTGGCTGTCCTGGAACTCACTCTGTAGACCAGGCTGGCCTCGAACTCAGAAATCTGCCTGCCTCTGCCTCCCAAGTGCTGGGATTAAAGGCGTGCACCACCACCACCCGGCACAGCTATGATTCCTGATCTTTTCCCTAGGTTTTCTATTTCCAGGATTGTCTCCCTTTGTGATTTCTATACTATTTACATTTTTATTTTTAGATCCTGGATGGTTTTGTTCAATTCCATCACCTGTTTGGTTGTGTTTTCCTATAATTCTTTAAGGGATTTTTGTGTTTCCTCTTTAAGGATTTCTACCTGTTTATCTGTGTTCTCCTGTATTTCTTTAAGGGAGTTATTTATGTCCTTTTTAAAGTCCTCTATCATTATCATGAGATGTGATTTTAAATCAGAGTTTTGCTTTTCTGGTGTGTTGGAGTATCCAGGGCTTTCTGTGGTGGGAGAACTCGGTTCTGATGATGTCAAGTAGCCTTGGTTTCTGTTGCTTATGTTCTTGCCCTTGCCTCTGGCCATCTGGTTATCTCTGGTGTTAGCTGGTCTTGCTGTCTTTGACTGTGGCTTGTCCCTTCTGCAAGTCTGTGTGTCAGTACTCCTGGGAGACCAGTTCTTTTCTGAAGGTATTTGGGTATGAAGAACTGTGGCACAGGGTCAGCTCAGGGGTGCAGATGGAAACCAGAAGGATCCTGTCCCTGGCTGTTCCTTGGTTCCTGTGTCCTGATGACTCTTTGTGGGTCCCTCTTGGGTCAGGAATTTGAGCAGAAGTGGTGGTCTTACCTGTGCTCACAAGTGTGTTGGCACTCCTGTGAGATCAGCTTGCTCTTGGCGGTATTTGAATATGGAGCACTGTGGCACAGGATCATCTCTGGGCACAGATGAAAACCAGATGGATCCTGTCCCTTAAATTTGTATTAATCATTCCATTCATTTATATCTCAAATGATACCCTACTTCCCTGTTACCCCATCCATGAACCTCCATCCCATGATATCCCACTTCCCGGTTACCCTTCTGCCTCCGTTCTACCCCCTCCCTTTTGCCTGTATGAATGTGCTCCCCCACCCACCCACACTCTCCTGCCCTACTGTTCCAGCATCCTCCTATGCTGGGGCATCAAAGCTCCCTGGGACCATGGGCCTCCCCTCTCATTGCTGTCTGGCAAGGCCATCCTCGGCTACATATGTATCTGGAGCCAAAGATCCCTTTAGGTACACTCCTTAGTTTGTCGTCTAGTGTCTGGGAGAACTGGATGATCAGGCCAGCCTGTGCTGTTCTTCAAAGGAGGTTGTAATCCACCTCTGCTCTTCCAGTCCTTCTGCCAACTCCTCTACCAGGTTCCCTGAGTTCAGCCTGATGGTTGGCTCCAAGTATCCACCTCTGCATTGATCAGTTGCTGGCCAGACCTCCCCAGGAACTGCCACACTTGGTTCCTGTCAGCAAACGCCTCTTGACCACAGCAACAGTGTTGGGTTTGGTGTCTGCAGACATGATGTATCTTCAGGTGGGTCGTCCCCAGTTTGCCCTTCCATCAGTCTCTGTTCCATTTTTTTGATCCTGTTCTTCCTTTGGACAGAAACATTTCTGGGTTAAAAATCTTTGAGATGGGTGGGTGGCTCCATCCCTTGACCAGGGGCCTTGCCTATCTATCTACTGGAGGTGGTCTCCACAGATTAATCATTTAATTTCATTCATTTTTCTCTTCCTGTTTTATTAGTTCTTTGAGAATTTTATAGAACATATTTTGATCATATAATCTGTTTCCAAACTAAGATATAACCCCTTTCCCTACCTACCTTGATTTGTGTCTCTTCTGTTTTTCTAACCTATCAAGGACAGTTGGTAGTCTACATATTCTTGGATATGTAGCTTTCCACTGGCATGTGATTGAATTACCAGAGGCTACACTCTTAAAGGAAATCACCTTTACCATCGAGTATCAATTTAGAATCACTCCTTGGATGAGGACAGGACTTGTCTTCTTCCCTTCTTCATACTGAAATTTCGTCTGGCTTGTGCTTCCATAGGTCTTATGTACACTGATGCATATGCACCTGCTGTGCAATCTTCCAAAATACTGTTTCCTGATAATCATCCATCACCTTTAGCTCTTACAGTCTTTCTATGCCAACTTCCACAGTGATCCCCAAACCTCTGAAAGATTCAGTTCCTGTTTATTCCCCATGTGACAAGCAGCATGCTTACATTCTTGGTGACTGCAGTTTTGGAACTGTCTGGGGAGCCACTGATTTGGCTTGTAGTGTGTAAAGGATAATTGAGACCAGACAGCCCTGGGTTTTCTGGACTGGAAACATCCAATCAAATGGCTGCCAAGTCGTTCATTTGGGAACATCCCCTTTATGACCCCTGAACTTTCTCTTGCCATCACATCAACTGAATTGCTGTGTTTTCTGTTTTGGTTGCTAGGTTTTGCAAAATGGTTTATTGCCTTACTTGTTCTTTGACTATTGGTGTTTATTGTCTTGCTTGTTCCTTGACTATTTGCATCTATTGTCTTCCTAGGTTCTGGCTTATGTGTCCTCTAACTTTAGTTCCCAGTGTATTCTGATATTGTCTGTTATCTTATTTACTTTAAAATTCTGCGAGAACATACTGCTTTCATTCCTGCAACAGTTCCATAGGGGCATGTTCTGGTAAATTAAACTGATAGTGGTTATCACTATATAACAATATAACTGTACAACTGTATAACTGTCATTTCCAGTTCTTCCAGGAAGCAAGCACCTTTGCTATCTATAACTGTAATTATAAGGTTAAAATCTAAGGGCTTTCTTTATGTATTCTCTCTTTTAGAAAGTTAGTACTTACTAAAATTTGGTTTTGTTTTTATCACTATGTTTTGTGTTATTAACAATACACTGAAAGAGAAAAATATTTAAAAGAATATAACCTAAAAAAATTTCCAATAAAAAAAAATTTATTCCTCAAGTAAAAATTTAAAAATAACAAAATACACCCCAAAAACGTGTGAATGGTCAATAAATACAAAAAGAAATATTGAAATTGTTAGTGATCAATAAAATGTGATTCTCAAGAAATTTAGTTTGTTGGAATTCTGTAGTTTTTTATTTATATGTTCTTAAGTTCATTGAGTACAATTATAATACATATTTTAAATCTTTTCCACTAATTTCTACATCTTATTTACTTAAGAATTAGTTTTTGGCCTTTGGCCTGGGGCGGGCCTGTTGCTGGTCTGCTCCTGTGGAAACACAGGATCCTGAGACATCCTAGGGGGACCCACTGCACACAGAGCACAGGTCCCTCAGCTGGTCTGCTCTGGTGGAAACACCTGATCCTGAGACAACCTAGAGGACATACTTCATTCAGTGCAGAGGACACTTAGCTGGTCTGCGCCTGTGGAAACATCGAATCCTGAGACATCCTAGAAGATCTATTGCATCCAGAGCAGAAGGAGCTTAGGATCACAGGAACACAGAGACATCTGGAATCCGAGGAGATCTGACACAAGCAAGATAACTGGAAAGACAGACTCCAGTCAGACACAGTGAGCACAGGTAACACTAGAATCAACCAGATGGCGAAAGGCAAGCGAAAGAACACAAGCAACAGAAACCAAAGTTACCTGACATCATCAGAACCTAGTTCTCCCACCATAGCAAGCCCTGGATACTCCATCACACAGGAAAAACAGGACTCAGAATTAAAATCACTTCTCATGATGATGATGGAGGATTTTAAGAAGGACATAAGTAACTCCCTTAAAGTAATACAGGAGAACACAGGTAAACAGGTAGAAGCCCTCAAAGAGGAAACACAAAAATCCTTTAAAGAATTGAAAAAGAACACAGGTAAACAGGTAGAAGCCCTCAAAGAGGAAACACAAAAATCCTTTAAAGAATTGAAAAAGAACACAGGTAAACAGGTAGAAGCCCTTAAAGAGGAAACACAAAAATCCTTTAAAGAATTTCAAGAAAACACAACAAAACAGGTGAAGGAATTGAACAAAACCATCCAGGATCTAAAACTGGAAATAGAAACAATAAAGAAATCTCAAAGGGAGACTACTGTGGAGATAGAAAACATAGGAAAGAGATCAGGAGTCATAGATGCAAGCATCACCAACAGAATACAAGAGATAGAAGAGAGAATCTCATGCACGGAAGATACCATGGAAAACCTCGACACAACAGTCAAAGAAAATGCAAAATGCAAAAAGCTCCTAACACAGAACATTCAGGAAATCCAAGATGCAATGAGAAGACCAAACCTAAGGATAATAGGTATAGATGAGAGTGAAGATTCCCAATCTAAAGGGCCAGTAAATATCTTCAACAAAATTATAGAGGAAAATTTCCCCAACCTAAAGTACAAGACACCCATAAACATACAAGAAGCCTACAGAACACCAAACAGACTAGACCAGAAAAGAAATACCTCCCGTCACATAATAATCAAAACACCAAATGCACAAAACAAAGAAAAAATACTAAAAGCAGTAAGGGAAAAAGGTCAAGTAACATATAAAGGCAGACCTATAAGAATTACACCAGACTTTTCACCAGAAACTATAAAAGCCAGAAGATCCTGGTCTGATATCATACAGACCCTAAGGGAACACAACTGCCAGCCCAGACTGCTATACCCAGCAAAACTCTCAATCACTATAGATGGAGAAACCAAGATATTCCATGACAAAACCAAATGTGCACAATATCTTCCCACAAACCCAGCACTTCAAAGGATAATTGATGGAAAACGCCAACACAAGGAAGGAAACTACAACCTAGAAGAAACATGGACGTAATCGTCCAACAACCTCCCAAAAAAAAAAAAGGTAGCTACACAAACATAATTCCACCTCTAATAACAAAAATAACAGGAAGCAACAATCATTTTTCCTTAATATCCCTTAACATCAATGGACTCAATTCTCCAATAAAAAGACGTAGACTATCAGACTGGATACATAAACAGGACCCAGAATTTTGTTGCATACAAGAAACGCACCTCAGTGACAAAGACAGACATTACCTCAGAGTAAAAGGCTGGAAAACAATTTTCCAAGCAAATGGTCCCAAGAAACAAGCTGGAGTAGCCATTCTAATATCAAATAAAATCGACTTTCAACCAAAAGTAATCAAAAAAGATAAGGAAGGACACTTCATACTCATCAAAGGAAAAATCTACCAAGATGAACTCTCAATTCTGAACATTTACGCTCCAAATGCAAGGGCACCTACATACATAAAAGAAACTTTACTAAAGCTCAAAGCACACATTGCACCTCACACAATAATAGTGGGGGATTTTAACACCCCGCTCTCTCCAATGGACAGATCATGGAAACAGAAACTAAACAAAGACACACTGAAATTAACAGAAGTTATGGACCAAATGGATTTAACAGATATCTATAGAACATTTCATCCTAAAGTTAAAGAATACACCTTTTTCTCAGCACCTCATGGTACCTTCTCCAAAATAGACCATATAATTGGTCACAAAACAGTCCTCAACAGATACAAAAAGATTGAAATAATCCCCTGCATCCTATCAGATCACCACAGACTAAGGATGGTCTTTAATAATGACAGAACCAAGGGAAAACCCACATCCATGTGGAAACTGAACAATGTTCTACTCAATGATGACTTTGTCAAGGAAGAAATAAAGAAAGAAATTAAAGACTTTCTAGAATTTAATGAAAATGAGGAAACATCATACCAGAACTTGTGGGACTCCATGAAAGCAGTGCTAAGAGGAAAACTCATAGCTCTAAATGCCTACAAAAAGAAATTGGAGAGAGCACACATTAACAACTTGACAGCACACCTGAAAGCTCTAGAACAAAAAGAAGCAAATACACCCAAGAGGAGTAGGCATGAGGAAATAATCAAACTCAGGGCTGAAATCAACCAAGTAGAAACAGAAAGAACTATACAAAATATCAACAAAACCAAGAGTTGGTTTTTTGAGAAAATCAACAAGATCGATAAACCCTTAGCCAGATTAACCAGAGGGCACAGAGACAGTACCCAAATTATATAAAATCAGATCTGAAAAGGGAGACATAACAACAGAAACTGAGGAAATTCAAAAAATTATCAGATCCTACTACAAAGGCCTATACTCAACAAAACTGGAAAATCTGGATGAAATGGACAATTTTCTAGACAAATACCAGGTACAAAGTTAAATGAGGAGCAAATAAACCATCTAAACAGTCCCATAACCCCTAAAGAAATAGCAGCAGTCATTAAAAGTCTCCCCACCAAAAAAAGCCCAGGACCAGATGGTTTTAGTGGAGAAGTCTATCAGACCTTCAAGGAAGACCTAATACCAATTCTCTTCAAACTATTCCACAAAATAGAAACGGAAGGAACACTACCCAATTCGTTCTATGAAGCTACAATCACACTCATACCTAAACCTCACAAAGACCCAACAAAGAAAGAGAACTTCAGACCAATCTCTCTTATGAATATTGATGCAAAAATACTCAATAAAATTCTAGCAAACCGAATCCAAGAACACATCAAAACAATCATTCATCATGATCAAGTGGGCTTTATCCCAGGAATGCAGGGATGGTTCAATATTCGGAAATCCATCAATGTAATCCACTATATAAACAAACTCAAAGAAAAAACCACATGATCATCTCATTAGATGCTGAGAAAGCATTTGACAAAATCCAACATCCCTTCATGGTAAAAGTCTGGAAAGACTGAAGATCAGGAATTCAAGGCCCATACCTAAACATACTAAAAGCAATATACAGCAAACCAATAGCCAACATCAAACTAAATGGAGAGAAACTTGAAGCATTCCCACTAAGATCAGGGACTAGACAAGGCTGCCCACTCTCTCCCTACCTATTCAATATAGTACTGGAAGTCCTAGCCAGAGCAATTAGACAACAAAAAGAAGTCAAAGGAATACAAATAGGAAAGGAAGAAGTCAAAATATCACTATTTGCAGATGATATGATAGTATACTTAAGTGACCCCAAAAACTCCACCAGAGAACTCCTAAACCTGATAAACGACTTCAGCAAGGTGACAGGTTATAAAATCAACTCGAACAAATCAGTAGCCTTCCTCTACATGAAAGATAAACAGGCTGAAAAAGAAATTAGGGAAATGACACCCTTCACAATAGTCACAAATAATATAAAATACCTCGGGGTGAATCTAACCAAGCAAGTGGAAGACCTGTATGACAAGAACTTCAAGTCTCTGAAGAAAGAAATTGAAGAAGATCTCAGGAAATGGAAAGATCTCCCATGCTCATGGATCGGCAGGATTAATATAGTAAAAATGGCCATCTTGCCAAAAGCAATCTACAGATTCAATGCAATCCCCATTAAAATACCAACTCAATTCTTTACAGAACTTGAAAGAGAAATTCTGAAATTTATTTGGAACAACAAAAAACCCAGGATAGCAAAAACCATCCTCAACAATAAAAGAACTTCTGGAGGAATCGCCATCCCTGACCTCAAGCTGTACTACAAAGCAATAGTGATAAAAACGGCCTGGTATTGGTACAGAGACAGGCAGGAGGATCAGTGGAATAGAGTTGAAGACCCAGAAATGAACCCACACAACTATGGTCATTTAATCTTTGACAAAGGAGCTAAAACCATCCAGTGGAACAAGGACAGCATTTTCAACAAATGGTGCTGGTTCAACTGGAGGACAACATGCAGAAGAATGCAAATCGATCCTTTCCTATCTCCTCGTACAAAGCTCAAGTCCAAGAAGATAAAGGACCTTCACATAAAACCAGACACACTGAAACTAATAGAAGAGAAAGTGGGGAAGACCCTCGAATACCTAGGCACAGGGGAAAAGTTCCTGAATAGAACACCAATGGCCTATGCTGTAAGATCAAGAATTGACAAATGGGACTTCATAAAATTGCAAAGTTTCTGTAAGGCAAAGGACACTGTCAATAGGACAAAACGGCAACCAACAGATTGGGAAAAGATCTTTACCAATCCCACATCCGATAGAGGAATAATATCCAATATATACAAAGAACTCAAGAAATTAGACTCTAGACAACCAAATAACCCTCTTAAAAAATGGAGTAAGGAGCTAAACAAAGAATTCTCAATTGAGGAAATCCGAATGGCTGAGAAGCACCTAAAGAAATGTTCAGCATCCTTGGTCATCAGGGAAATGCAAATCAAAACAACCCTGAGATTCCACTTCACACCAGTCAGAGTGGCTAAAATAAAAAACTCAGGTGATAGCAGATGCTGGCGAGGATGTGGAGAAAGAGGAACACTCCTCCATTGTTGGTGGGATTGCAAGATGGTGCAACCACTATGGAAAACAGTCTGGCGGTTCCTCAGAAAATTGGACATATCACTACCTGAGGACCCAGCTATACCACTCCTGGGTATATATCCACAAGATGCTATAACACATAACAAGGAAATATGCTCCACTATGTTTATAGCAGCTTTATTTATAATAGCCAGAAACTGGAAAGAACCCAGATGCCCTTCAACAGAGGAATGGATACAAAAAATGTGGTACATTTATACAATGGAATATTACTCAGCTATTAAAAACAATGAATTTGATAAATTCATATATAAATGGATGGAACTAGAAAATATCATCCTGAGTGAAGTAACCCAATCACAAAAGAACATACATGGTATTCACTCACTGATTACTGGATTTTAGCCCAGAAGCCTGAAGTACCCAAGACTCAACTCACAGACCACAAAAAGCTCATGAAGAATGAGGACCAAGTAGGGGGGCTTCAGTCCTTCTTAGAAGGAGTAACAAAATACTCAAGGGTGCAAATATGGAGACACAGTGCAGGACAGAAACTGAAGGAGGGACCGTCTACAGACCATTCCACCTGGATATCCATCCAATGTGCAGTCACCAAAGGTAGAGGTTGATGTGGATGTCAGGATGTACATGCTGACAGGAGCCTGATATAGCTGTCTCCATAAAAGTCTGCAAGAGTCTGACATACTCAGAGGCAGAAGCTCACAGCTAACCATTAAACTGATCATGGGGTTCCCAATGGAGAAGATAGAGTGAAGGCTGAAGGAGTTGAGAGGATTCGCGACACCATGAGGAAAGCAACAATCCCAACCAACCAGAGCCCCCAGGGTCTAAGCCACCAGCCTGGGAGTGCTTAGGGAGGGACTCAAGGCTCCAGCTATATATGCAAGGGAGCTATTTATAAGTGGGAGAAGAGATCCTTGGACCCATGAAGGCTGGACGTCGTGGGGGGGGGATACTCGAGGGTGGGGAGGTGAGGTACAGGGGAGGGTGGGCGGGGGTACACCAACATGGAGGCAGGAAGGGGGGGAAGGGATAGTGAGTTCCTGGGAGGGAGGGGGGAAATGGGGTAAGGAGAGAACATCTGAAATGTAAAAAAAAAAAAAAAAAAGAATTAGTTTTTGTTGTTTTTCTATTTTTTTCCTTGAAAATAGGCCACATTTCTTGTGGATTATAAGCTGAATCACTTTACAGTATGTTCCGTAGTTTTCAAATGTTGATACAGAGCCTCTGAGTTTTATTGTCCAAAGCCTCCATTGGATCTATTAAGATGAAAACTTGACTTTTATTTTTTAAGTGCATCTGTGTCATTATATGTAATTTATAATCTTGAATATATTGAACTATCTGTATCCCTGTAGTAAAACCATATTCTTTGTGATGTGTTATTTTTTTGACATATGCCTGTGCTGGGATTTCAAGTATTATACTGAGAACATTTGAATTTATGTTCATAAGGAATATTGGCCAGCAATTTTCTTTTGGGGGAAATGTGTCTTTATCTAGATTTGATATTAGAGTAATACTGACTTTATAGGAAAAGATTGGAAATGGTTTTTGTTTTCTGTCTTCTTTATTTTTTTAATAATTAAAGAAATTGGTTGTAGTTATTCTTTGAAAATCTGGTTGATTTTTTCTGTGATTCTTGCGTTCTTTTTAGTTGGGAGTTTTGTCTTGTTTTGTCTTTTACTGTTACATGTCTGTTATTGATCTCTCTTATCTTGACTTTTGATCTCTCTTGACTTAACTTTGGTGATTTTGTTGCATCTGGAGGTTTTTCCATTTCTTTTATATTCTGTAATTTAATGGAGTATAGATTTTAAACTATTCCCTTGTAATGTTAAGAATTTCTTTGGTGCCATTGTTATATTATTGCTATACCATTATAATATATATTAAAGGGAATATATAGTTAAAAAAAAGAATATAACCACAATGATATATTTTTGGCAGACATTAGAGAAAATTTTATATTGTAAATTTGCTTTGTTCTAAGGTAAAAAATTAAATCAAAGATAAAGGAGCTACAGAAACAGCTTAGCAGTTAAGACCACTTGATGCTCTTCTGAGGACCCAACTTGGGTTCCCAGCACTCATTACTCACTTCTGGTTGCTCATTCCTGCCTGTATTTTTAATTTTAAGAGTTTTGACACCTTTTCTGATGTCTGCAGTTATCAGTATACATGCACACATTCACAAAATGGTGCACAGACACTGCAAAAGGATGTTGAAGAAAATATCAGAGGCACTGTAAGATCTCCCATGTTCATTGATTAGCAGCATTAATATTGTAAAAATGATCATCTTACAAAAAGCATATCTGCAGATTAAATGTAATCATCAAAATACTGATATAACCCTTTTACATATATTGAAAATTAATCTTAAAATTTATATAGAAACACAAAATACACACAATATCCCAGATAATCCTGGAGAAAAAAATAAACAGGAAACCAAAACAAC
This sequence comes from Mastomys natalensis, assembly GCA_021653895.1. Lineage (NCBI taxonomy): Eukaryota > Metazoa > Chordata > Mammalia > Rodentia > Muridae > Mastomys > Mastomys natalensis. The sequence goes on along the minus strand of JAJTUV010000186.1, from coordinate 313,178 downwards.
AACTTTTTGGAGGTATGGTTATTCTGGATTTCCAATTATTTTTACAGAGATATAGTAACAAAAACTGTATGATACTGACATAGAAAAAGACAGATTAATCAATATGATAGAATTGGAAACACATATAAGCCCATACAACTATAGCCAACTAAATTTTGTCAGAGAGGCAAACAATAAACATAGGCAAAAAGACAGCATATGTCAGAAATGGTTCTGGTCAAACTATATAGGTTCATATAGAATAATTAAACTAGAGCTTTCCTCTCACCTTTAATAAAGCTCAGCTCCAAATAGATTAATTATTCAAGGACATCAACATAAAACCTGGTATTCTAAGTCTGGTAGAGAAGAGTGTTAGGGAATATGCTCAGATTCATTGACAGAGCAAAGGACACTCTGAACAGAACCATTATAGTGAAGATATTAAGACCTCTAATTAATAAATAGGATTTTATAAAACTAAAATATTGCTGTACTGTAAACCACATCATCGTTTGAGTAAAGGGGCAATCTACAGAATGGAGAAAGTATCTTTACCTGCTATAAATCTGAAAAATATTTAGTGTCTAGAATATATATAAAGAACTAAAAAAATCTAAACAACTTACACTGTTATTCTTGCCACAACTTGAGACTAGATAGGTTATAGGCCCTAGAGGAAAACCTACTGTTATCATTGTAATGAGTGAATATGAAATTAGAATACTTCTAACGACACATTGGCATGTGTTTAGAGCAGAACATCATTCACACTTCATCACTGAAGCGTCTTCTTGCAATAGATGGAGATTAACATGGACACCCACAAATGGACAATGTGCAGAGAGTGAGAGATTTTGGAGCACTCATCTCTAAATGATATGTTTTTATTAAACTCTTCCCTTCTCAAGGGTCAGAGTTTGAAAGCACAAATGAGACTAGTACAAGTTCAACCAAATAAAATTCTAGCATGGAGAAGGGAAAGTGTGAATAAGCACAAAGTTCCAGCTCTAATGTTAAAGCTATTTGCAATTGATACCTGTTGGGAGAAGCAAAATCAGTTTTCTTCAACTGAGTGACACTGGGTATGATGAACCAAACTCCAGAGCAAGTCTCAAAATTCTTTCTATAGTGCGAAATGTCTATATTTTGACTCTTAGGAGGTAGTTGTCTGGTTAATGATGCTAATTAAGAGACACTCAGGTGATTCTAATTAACATCTTCATTCTTCTCATCATCTAGGTAACTCAGATCATGAAGAGTTGAGAGGTCCCTGAGCAGAGACCTTGTCTTAAGTGAGTCTTCTTGTCAACTCAGGTTTAAAGTCCTCTTCTCATCATGAGGGAGGCTCTGTGCTTTCAGATTACTCAGCAGAGTGACTCAATTCCGTGGAGATCCTAAGGAGTGGGTCCCTGTACAACAGATGTACCTCCTAATGGTGACATACTGAACTTAAGACTCACACAAAGAAGAGGAAAAGTGGATGATAAAATGAAGAGAGGAGTTCACGGACACCTATGGACCTTAGATGGATTCTTAGTTAATGTAGAAAAAGCTGTTCAAACAGATACAGCCTCATTTGTGTGTATCCACAGTCTACAGGCAGAGTAGGAATAAGGATGGGTTGTGGTCCTGCTCAACTGTGAATTTGTCCTCCTGCTCTGAGAAAAAACACAGCTAAGAGTCCACCTGAATACACTTGCTGTGGTTCCCACAGACACAGGTCAGGGTATAGTCCCTCAAGCAAAGTGTGTGCATGGGAACTGAATACGCAGGTATTCACTGAGCAGTTTGTAAAGGACGAATCTATTCAGCTCAAATATCTAGCCACCAAGTGTTCCAGTTCCTGTCCTCTGTTTACATTGGAAGCCACTTGCCTCACTCCATCCCACCAGGTAGTGTGTCCCAATCCTAGGAATTCTAGAGCCTGGTGTGTTCCACTAGATCTCCTTTGGGGTAACTTTAAAAACTGGAAGCAGAACATAATTGCACAGTGTCATCAGCAAGGCTCTAGGATGCTCAGCTTTCCTCCTCGTCATCCCCTCTCCTTCTAGGATGCTCTTACTATTTCTGTATTTTCTTACATAAATTTATACCCCCATATCTTTGCACACAAAGTTTGGTCTTGAAAGGAATTCTCCTTCCCTGGCATACACTCGGCACAGTTTCTCTCCCACTTATTTGAGGAGAAAGGAAAGTTCATCTTGATCATTCGGCAAAGCTAGCATTTGTTAGTCTCTTTTTTTCCCCCTAAAATACACAGCACTGCCTACTAGAACATCCTGTGGTTGTGGTTGGTCTGTGTCATCCACTGACACTGCTCTAGGACTGGGTCTTGGAGGTGTCCACTGTATTTTCAGGGCCCATTGGAGAACTTTCAGAGCTTTCAGATGTCTTATAGACACCTTTACAGTGTTTGAAAGCCAAGATTGAGTCTGGATACATACTCAGAAATACAAACAAAGCAGATTACCAGGGTGCATGGGAATTTTTCTTCATACTGTTTTCCCTGTTTTAGTCTGAGAAAATATTTCACTGTTTATTGTAATTAGAAACATATTAAGAAAGCTTTATTTTTTTTTTAAGTGTTTTAGGAGGACAGGACACTGGACAAACTCCTACAGTAAGCTTGAGATCGGTATCTCTGTTGCTTTGCTCCTGAGCACATCTACTCATCCTAGTGGAGAACTGGATGCTGGCACTTTTAGTAATTGTCACCAAAAGTGAGTGATATTTCTGTGTGAATGAATGTCAAGCACACAGAGTACAGAAAGAACTAAATAACAGTAAATGTGCCCAGCCAAATCTAATCTCCATGAAATTCAGAACCTGGCCAGGCAGAAAACATAATAAAAGCAAAAGAAAGTGGAGGTTGAGAGAGATGAGCAATTCAGGGGCTCTTGAGGGTCTGTCTGCAATTAGCATCAGTGACTAATGGAGGGAAAACCCACATCAAATCACATCACCATTCTATGTGAACAACTCAGTGACATTTAATACATTCACAATGGTGTGCAATTATCTCTACCAGTATCACTGTGTTCTCCACCTTGCAAATGGATTTTATTTACTCATTTGGTGTTTTTACCACTCACAGCTACAACTAACTAACTGAACATGTGGACATACTATCTCTGGCACATCTGCATACCTTTTTTTTTTTATCTCAATAATGCCCCTGCATTTCTCATGTTGTGAACTGTGAGCAGTTTATCATCTTGATAGTTTTAAGAGGAAGTGAGAAAACAGAACAACAACAAAACAGGAAAATCCTCTTGGTCTCTTTTAACATCTGTGTTTCTAATACTGTGCCTGGCTTCCGTCACCTAGGTTGTAGAGTGTAAACCATTGGAGAAAACTCACATTTCTTTTTGGGAAGGCCCTAGTGATGGAAGAGAAATATCTCCTGAGTTTGCTGATTCCCTTTCTGAAACATTTCTGACAAGATCTGAACCCTTGCTTATTAGTGTTTGTTTCATGTTAGCATCAATTCCTGAACCAGCCCACTCCTGGTTAAAACTTTCTGTTAACCAGGGACAGGACTTTCTGACCATTTAATATAACCACGTCCCTTAGGAGAATGCTTCAACATGTTTTTGCTACTATGTATTTCCTCTTTCTCTCAGCATATATTTATTATCAACACCCTTTTAATAACAAAGTTAAAAGACTAGTTTAAAATAAAATAAAGGTTGAAGATTTCCCATAATATCTGATCTGTGCAAATAGTATCTTTTATTATGGACTGCTCACTTCAAGTGAACTTTTTCTAGGTTAAGCTAAGGCAAGCCTGTCAGTCCAAGGTAGGCTCCTATTCCTGGATGGGGACTTTCTTTGGACAACAGACACTTGCACATTGCTATGCCCCAGCCCAAATGAACTTGGGTGGGCTTTGGTGGTCTATTTTCTATATAAAATCTTAGTTTAGTGCACTGTGAGTAATAGTATTTGAGAATTTTCTACATTATGTTTTGATCCTATCTTTTCCTAGAGAAGCCTTCATTCTTAATTCACCAAATTAATTTTTTAAAATTTATTTTAAACCTATAGAATCTCATTAGTGCTGTCTATATACTCTTGAGTGTGTGATCATCCTCTAGAACATAATGGACTTTCCAGGGCTTACATCCTTAAAGAAAACTCTCTCCCAATAGGTATCAATTACTAATAGCTACTTAGTTAGGGACAGGACTTTCTGACCATTTAATATAACCATGTTTTGTTTAGCTTGAGCTTTCACAGGCCTTCTGTATGCTGTAATAATTTTCTGCAGCTGGACCAGTTGTGACTCTCTGTGTTAATTGCCATCTCAAAAAAAGAGAGTCTCTGATGAAGGCTAAGGTACATGCCTGTGGATATAAGGATAAATCATTTAAGAGCTGGTTTAATGCTAGGCACATTTAGCAAAGTAGTAATAGTAGTTTCTCTGCTAGGGATGATGACCTGCCTAGTAACAGGCTCTTGTTCTGGATATAGGAGCTAGGAATTGATTATATCTTGTTGAATCTAAATCCAAACAGAAAGTGTTTTGCTACTCCCATGACAATTGTTCCACTATTGCACCAATGGACATACCTTGCCAGGATAGTTATTATTATAGTTCATGGCATTCAAAGCTAGGTAAGATTGATGATTACATTTATCCTCTGGTACTGTGAATAGCACAGTGAAAGATAGCCAGTAAGGGATGAAGCTTCCTGTTTAAGTACCAACTTGAGTTCTCCATGTTTTAAGACTCAAGTATGTAGTATCTTCAACAAAGGGGGGTTTACCATCAAAGTCTATTCTGGATAGACTGTAATGATTCAGGGTCTATGGGACCTCAATTACCAACAATTCCAGAGGAGGTTACCCATTCTTGGAACTAGACATTCTAGTCTATAGTATCTAGTAGGGGCATTGCTACTCAGTTGTAGTGTAACTTTGTTTAAACTGTGGTGGTGATGGTGGTGGTGGTGGTGATGGTGTCTTTAGTGTTATTTATCTCTCCCAATATTTCTTCCTTTTCCTTGCCTCCCCTACCACTATTCTACTTTAAATCTTCTCATTTCATTATTCCACCTTAACCTGTTATAAAAGTATACAGCTGTCTTCTATTTACCTACCATTAAAGGCCCTCTCCCCAAAATAATTCCTTACTAATTTCTTGACCTTTATGGGTATTCTAAATGACACAGATATATCTGAACATTCACAGATGAACTCTTCATATGAAAAAAAAAACATGTGATACTGATCTTTCTGGGTCTCAGAAAGATTGTTTCCAGCTCCACTCATATGAATTTCACAGTTTTATTTTTCTAACTACTGAGTAATATCCCATGCCTAAATGTAGCACATTTTTATAATTCATTCACCAGTTGATAGACATCTAGGCCATTTTTGTCTCTTGGCTACTGTTCATCAAGTAGCATTGAACAGTGTTAACCAGGTATCACTGTAGTAGGATAAAGAGTCCTTTGGGCATATGCCCCATAATGGATTATATGGTAGATGTAGGGCTAACTTTTTGAGGAACATGTACACTAATTTTCATAGTATGCATCCATGCACACTCTTGCCAGTAACAAAATCATGCCCCCCTTTCCCTACATCCATAGTTGCTTCAATGTGTATGAGAGATTTTAAAATTTCTCCTAGAAATTGCTGAAGCTGTCAGCCTAGTGATACAAGCTAGTAACTTTAGCTGGTATGGAGCACATCTGGGAAATAGTGAGACACTGTCTCAAAATAAAAACACAGAAAGGTCTGGGGATGCAGCTCTGTGGTAGAGGGTTCACCTAGTAAATGCAGTACTCTAGGTTCTTTCATAGTGCTAACTAAAGGAAAGGTAGAAAGAAATTACTGAAAATTTGGTGTGAAGTTGCTTTCTTTTGATTATGACAATAACCTCTGTTTTATTTAACCTTGATTTTGACTGTTTTGCACTAATCTTTTCTGCCAATGCCTATTTCAAGGCAGTTATAACTCCTACAATCCCTTTGCTCAGGTTTTTTATGGTCCAATAACATTCTCTCAGATTTGTGCCTTTATTTACTGGGTAGAGTTTTGTCTGAGTTTCATGGCTTATGGCAAGAAAGAATTAGCATTGTAAAAACTTCTTTCCATGTGTATGTTCACAAAATTATAACATTTCACAATAGAGATGGTTCTCTCTCTTCCTCAGTACAATCTTAAATCCTGTCCACTTGCTGACAAGACTATAACAGGCAGAAAATAATCATTTGTTAAATGTTAACTGAATTGGAATAAATACCTTTAAGTGACCAAAAATTCATATTTCATGAATTAAAAAATGAATATTTGATCATAGTTAAAATAGAAAAGTCAGATAATCAAACAAAAATATTGCTGCCCCATAAGTATTTTATTAAATAAATACATATGCATATAGACAGTAATCATAGGTCCAGACATGCATGCACCCATGGTCACATTTTTATTCATGTGTGTTTACGTATGTGTGCAAGATGAATCTTGCTATGTAGACAAAGCTAATTATAGAATTTCCATCTCAGATTACTCTACTACCCCATCCTCCAGTGGTTGTAATTATAATCATCTGACATCATGCCTGCTCACATCTTTGGACCTTTTGAAGAAATACTCTGTATACCATTTTACAAATGAATTTAATTTCTTCTCAGACAGAATTTGTAGAGAATTTTATTCTTACATCAGCCCATTCATTTCTTCCTTAGGTATAAGCATAGCCATTCACTGACAAATCAGAAAACAAGGGAAAGCAAAAAGGGTTAAATTTTCTACTGAAAGAATCTTGAAGTGTGTTGGTGTGGATTTATTTAGACTGCTATCTGGAGGAAATTATGTCTTTAAACAAAAGTGAGACCTTTTCCTCGGTCAGTAGGACAGATATTCCTTCTGTTGACAACTGTTCAAGTCTTTCTGTAAAGCTATTAAAACCACATGTACACCAGGCATCTATACCATGTCCCACTAAACAATGTACCGTCTCTATGTTTCCATATGCTGGCTCTGTGACTGCTCCAAGATTCATTGCCAAAAGAAGGATTTTGGTTAAGGAAGGGTATTTACAACCTTGTAGACATAAGGGACAAAGTCAGGGTGCCTGAAAGGCTGGATAATGTGCCTGAAGTCACAGTCTGAAGAAATGAGAACTTTGGTGCTTGCTTACTCAATCCCTTTTTTCTGTTCAGGTGAAAGCCTTGGACTCTACTCAAGTTGCTTACTCCTTTGTGCTCTGATAACCTACATGGCCACCACTGTCTGGTCAAAGGATCTTTGGGCCATACCTCTCAAGGATTTGAGTTTTCAATATTGAGCTTGGTTTGTGGAGACAGTCAAGGGGTAGTATCACACCCAAAGAGTGTGAATAAAATTGGAGATGAGATATGAAGGGGTGGGCCTCTGTTGCCCCTAACTATGAGATGCACAACCACTCATTTACACTTTCAAAACTTGCCCCTACCCTTCCAATGACACACCTGCCCCTGCTTGCCATGGCTTGCTGGTCATGGACTTGGTTTCACTTCCCTTTATTTTTCTTTTTCTGTGACCATGGGTTTTTGTTTCAGCCATTATATGTCTAATTTTAGCTTGTGGAGTCTCAAGAGTGGCCAGCTGCAGTCACAGTGGTCTCAGTAAAGCAACTAAGTTCATCTCTCTGTCCTTTCCTCCTACTCCACAGAGTTTGTTATATCTTCTTACTATTACTATATGTCACACTTCAAGCTTTGCTGTTTTACTAAGTGTAGAATCTATTTTTCTGGCCAACTCCATCATAAAGGAAATCCATTGTTTCCCAGTAGTGTACACTTATGGGTCATCACTCAATTGCTCATTGGTCAGAAGGAATGTGAAGCTCTAGGGCCACAGTAAATTAGAGGCAGGCCTATGTAATATTTCAGGAGATGATAGTGGTAGCTGGAGATTAGTGAGGATCCCCACTGACCAGGAACACTCTAGGAATCTGCTCAATTAATTGATGATCACAGAGAGATAATCACTCTCTAGCACAGACAGGGAAGCTGAGTTCCACAGAGGGAAAGTTAATCTTTCAGTGTGAAGATCTGATAAAGATTGAGCAAGTAGTAGCTATCCCTGTATATCAGCTTGAGTCTTCTACAACACGAAGGTTCTGCTAGATTCTTTGCTACTGTACTGTCTATCCACTCTTAGTTTTTGGTAGATGGTTGATCATAGTACCTGTATGTCAGTTTCTACTCAATGTTAGCTGTCGTTGCTGGCTGAGTTTTGCACTCCTCAAGGTTAGACTTTAGAATGATGAGTAGAAATTCCTCTATGTGAGTGCGTCCATTGCTTGGAAGGAGGCACTCCACACAGTGTGAGCACAGGGAAGTGCCTTACTCTCATGAATATGTTTCCATGGTTCATGATGAAAGGCTCTGGACCAGAAATTAAGATAGATAGGAGCCTATTATGCCTGATTCTGGGGATTTCACTGCAGTGGAATAAAGGTCCTGGGTATTGGCTCACAGGATTATTGAATGCCTGTTCTGGTTTTGAATGTTCCCAAGTTTGGTAAATGACATAGAACACAATAAAGCTCAGGATATTGATGCCTTTCAAAATGGTAGATTTGGCCAGAATGAACTTTTTATTGCCTCTACTCCAGGTCTTGTGATCTAGGCCCTGATTTTACAGATCTCTTGGGCTGTGAGATTTGTGAACCTCTTGTTCCTGTCCCAAACTAGAAGTTACATTCAAGGTTTAGTTCCTCATCAGTAGCCAAACCTCTTACACCAGATTCTGCCCTAGAACTGCCTGAAATTATCTCTTGCTCAGTCCCTCTGTGCAAACTTTAACTGTGTTGAATTACTGGTTCTCTTTGGAATAGGGCTCATATCTATGCTCTCCTCTCTTTCCTTTCCCACAGGTGGCCTGGTTCTTAGCACCACCTAGCCATAGTACACAGTGTTTAGGGACTTTCTGTGTAGAGAGTAGGGTGGTAGGTCAGGAACAGTGGGGCATGAGAATGTGGGATATATAGAGAGTGGCCAGAGAGCTCCAATGATGTTGAATTCACTGCTCAGGCTGCAGAGAGAAGATGCATAGTACTCACCCTCTATTCCCATGGACAAGCCAGTCACCCAAGTTGCCCTGCATGCATTTATCTTGTGGTCTTGGGATATAACTCCTGGGCTTTTCTCTAGGATTCTGTTGCCACCACATGTGACTTACAGTATACTAATCTCATAGGCTTGCCCTGTAGTGCAAGCTCCTGCATCATAGGATCAGCTAGCTTCACTCCAGAATGTAAATTGGAGAAAACACTTTTGAGCACACATTAGAAACAATGGATGATGTCCATAGTTAAATTGAGAGCCAAACTTCTGCAAACTCATGGGTGGGCATAAAGTGATATCAATGGACTTTCATTTCTTGGAGGAAAGGAAGGGTGGGTTTTGAAACATGGAGACTTTGTTGTTCACATGCTTAGTTGTTATTCTTGGGTTGCTACAACCTCAGCTGCATATGGACCAATCCCCCTGTCTCAGCTTGAATCTCTTATCCAATGCAGCTGGACTGATCAGAGGTCAAAGCTAGCTGGGAAACTTCACCCATCTCCAGGCATGGCACCAGGTGCTTTTTCCCCTGTGGGTAGGCTTAGGGCAAAGCCCAGGTTGCAGTATTAGCTTGGAAATGGTTTCAAGACCCTTCACTAAGCCACTTCCTGACCTCAGCACCATTTCACATTTATTAGGCAGTCAGAATATTTAGATGGATAATGGTTGATTGATTTTTTAAAAGCAGAGTCTTCTATTGTTGCATGTCTTGATCCTTATTTAAGGATCCTATTCTGAATGTTGGGTAGCACAGAACTAAAGCCAAAATTGGTATCACTCAGATTCATAAAGCTCATAAAGTACCTGAGTGGTAGGGCTGGCAGAAACTAGATGAAGGGCTTTCTGGGCCAAATAAAACACTGACTAGTGGTTGGACCAACTACAAGGAAGATGAGAACAATGTAGAACCTTGGAGCTCTGTGTTTGGGATCATGGTGAGAATCTCATTGTTCATTTGATCTCTTTTCCTTTCTATGCATGGAACAAGTGTCCATTATTATCATCCCACCTGCACAGAGAGAAAACTGAGGCTAAACATAGTCAACAGTGGCAAGGCTCTTAAACTCCCACTTGATTTTGGCTATTGGAACATTACCTTTGGGAAGCCCTAGTTGTTGTTATTACAGCCCCTACATACTACACATACTTTATTTCTCCACCAAATAATCCCTCTGTCCTATATGACATTGTGCATTTATCTCTTAGCTGTATTTATTTATCTTTTAGGTTTCTGTACTTTAAGCCTGATTACTCCAGTTTAGCTCATAGTTGCTGTATGCTTGTCACTTAACTCAAAACAGACATCTTAACATCTGATTCTATTATGATATTGCTCCATGTGAAGATGTTTATCTGTGAATAGGTTCTCCTGGCTGAGCCCTTTCACATAATAACTGCTCTTGGATGTCCCAGAGAACACAGGATTTCTGAGATTGTTGGAGATTTGCCTACAAATTTCCTTTATTTGCTGCACAGATCAGGGCATAACTTTGGGGATGTGGACAAAAGCCTTCCCTTAGTCACTGACCAGGCTTCTTGACCCCTATATTCTCTTCAGGCTTTTAAGGCCAGCACTAAACAGGTGAAAATAGTAGGACTGCCAATTTGAGATATGTCAGAGATACTGTGAGACCTAATAACGGGAACAAAAAGATGGTGCCAGTACATCAGATATAAAGCTGAGAATGTCCAAAAAAATCTCTTGATTTTTTTTGTCATGCGGCTTAAAGGCCACTAGGCCGAGGTGGTTCTGTAGAAGGCTCATGTGGACTTCCTAGAAAAATTAATAGGTTTGTAGTCCTCAGTGACAATGTGACTTTTCAGGAAAACTCAAATAAGTGTGACCCTGCCCAGGTTACTGTACATCGTGTTCCTCCGGTACTTGTGTTTCCAAGCCTTGTCTGAAATTCCTCAAGGTATCTACACAGGAGTTCAGTTTCCCTATATCACCTCACAAAGGACCTCATGTGCAATCTTTGAAATACACAGTTCTTAGAGATATTTTAGAAATATTGTTGATATTTCTAAATGATACGGATGCTGTCCAGAGTTATAGATATAGGTTCTTTTTCTCTGCTAATTAAATAATTAAAAGATAGGAAAATATTGTTACTATAAATATTGAGGAATCCCAGCAGAGCCATATGACACTAGAAAATTGGGGTCTGCTCTTAAGGTTCCTAGTTGTATTACTTAAAGAATTTAAGAACATGCACAAACAGAAACTTGAGGACAATCTATTAGAATTTAAAGGGAAATACCAGGACAATCATCTGTACACCTTGAAGCTGCCTGGAGGAAAATGGAGGAGGTAAGCTGGCACAGAAGTCAGCTATATGGTGGCAGAGAAGAGAAAGAGCAACTAATCCAAAGCATTGGTTGAGGATATGAAAAAACATACTTAGGCACCACAAGTAAAAGATAGAAGAAAAGGTAAAATTATGTCTTTCTGACTTAGAAAGGCAGACCAATGCAGCTGAATCCCATGCCAGCATCTATGGACTACACTAGAGGGCAAGAAGTCTGGGAAAGAAAAATACATTTTTAAAAAGGTGAACCAGCCTCTGTAGAGGTGGTCTTCCTGTCAGGTCTCTTAAAGAGTAACAAATCACTTAAAGGTAAAATACATTTTTAAAAATATTACTTAAAGCTAGTTTGGGAATCATCGAATCTTCAGTACAGGGATTGAATAGACTTATAAGTAGTTTTATAAACATCTTATTTAGGAAGAATACAGGATAGTTGATTCTAAGACATCATACACACAGGATGGGACACAGGAAGCCACCCTACTGTAGAGAATGATTTGGGTGAAACCTCAAGTACCTGGAGAACAGTTGGGATGACACTGGCCACCAAAGATGCAGCTTGGAATTTCTGGCTGTGCATACTGAGGAGTTATTTTCAGAGACCTCTGGTCAGAAGTAACTGAGATCTTGATTCATCAACCAGAAGAGAAAATAAGGATGAGGCAGTATGAAGCCAAGTTGACATTTACTAAGAAATGAACACTAGCATATACTCAGGTGTGAGTGTGGAATTCTCAAGACCGAGTGACAGCTGGGCACGTCAGTGCATGTATATACTCCCAGATACTTTGGAAGCAAAGGCTGAAGCACTGGGAGTTAATGATCAGCTTAAGCAATGTTTTAAAAACACTATCCTACAATAAAAGTAAAGCACAGGTCTTGGAATGAAAGTCAGAGATAAATTCTGGCTTACCATACGAGAGTTCCAGGGTCCAATCCCAAATAATGAGATGGAGTTTGTTTAATGTCTTGTATCTACAATGTGATTTTTATAGCTTTTGAAATGTTTAAAGTGAACAGTCTATTCCTACATTTATGCAATTATGTTAAAATCTTTCATATTTTTATTTTCACCCAAAGGGTTTTTATTTTGTAAAACAGGTTATGAGTTGGTTTGTGAGATGCATTGTTCAGCTTTACACAAGGTTAAAAAAAAAAAAAACAGATGAAATGTGTCACAGTAACACTTGCTGTGTTCAGTTACCAAGCAATCATGACATGATTTTATTATAAACATATTTCATAATATTGTTTATAAGATTTTCTTTCTAAATTATCAATAGCATTTTAATGAAAACTTTATTATAAATAACTTATAAATAAAAAAAATCATGCAGCAAGATTGGGTAGACTGAAGTTGTGGAGCAACACATTGGACTTTATACCTACCTATACTATCAAATAAATTTTATACACTTAAGACCAATCACTAAGAAAATCTAAAAACCGGTTACTGAGCTAAAACCATGAAAAAAGTAGCTGTATATCCTATCCTGACCTGTGTTCGTTACCTATATTCAGTTATTGCTCACTGCCTAGCATTTATCCTGTTCTGTGCTCCTACCTAGATGTAATGTACCCACATGTATACTTGTTTACATATATAATAAAGCATTATAAGAAATATGGCATAATCTGGGATTCACATATAAGAGAGAATGTGAGATTTTTCTTTCTGAGACTGTGTAACCTCATTTAGAAAATTATACATGGTGTGTCTATAAATTTACCTGAAAAATTTTTATTTCATTCTTCTTCAGAGCTGAACTGTATTCTATTTTATATATGTGCCAGTTTTTCATTATCCATTCATCTGTTGACAGACAACTATTTTGGTTCTCTTTTCTTGCTATAGTGAATAAAGCATCAATATGTATGAGGGTGCAAATTTCCTTACAGTAGGATATTCTTAGGACTGAAATTATTGAACATTATGTCACTTCTATTTTTAATTTTTAAAAGATTTTTATAATATTTTTATTGGATATTTTATTTATTTACATTTAAGATGTTATCCCCTCTCCCCATATCCCCCACCCAAGAAACCCCTTATCCCGTCCTGCTTCCTGCTACTTCTATGAGAATGTGCTGTGACCCATCTGCCCACTCCCCTCTCCCTGCCCTCGAATTCCCATCACTGGGGCATCAAGCCTTCACAGGACCATGGACCTCCTCTCCTACCAATGCCTGACAAGACGATTCTCCTCAGCATATATAGCTGGAGTCATGAGTCCCTCCAAGCATGTTCCCAGGCTGGTAGTTTAGAACCTGGGACTCTGGTTGGTTGGTATTGTCGTTCTTCCAATGGGGCCGCATGCCCCTTCAGCCTCTTCATTCTTCTACCTCCTCCATTGGGGACTCCATGATGTTTTCAATGGCTAGCTGGGAGCATCCGCCTCTGGCAGAGCCTCTCAGGAGACAGGTGTATCAGGCGCCAGTCAGCATGCACTTCCTGGCATCCACAACCATGCCTGCATATGGTGACTGCACATGGGCTGGATCACCAGGTAGGGCAGTCTCCAGACAGCCCCTTCTCTGGTCTTTAATCCACACTTTGTCTGTGTATTTGCTCCTGTATTTTGTTACTCATTCTAAGAAGGACCAAAGCACCCACACTTTGACCTTATTTTTTCTTGAGCTTAATGTGGTCTGTGAGTTGTATCTTGGGTATTGTGAGCTTTTGAGCTAATATCCATTTATCAGTGAGTGCGTACCATGTGTGTTCTTTTGTGATTGGGTTATCTCATTTGGGATGATGTTTTTCAGTTCCATCGATTTGCCTAAGAATTTTATGAACTCATTGTTTTTAATAGCTGAGTAGTACTTCATTGTGTAAATGTAGCACATTTTCTGTATCCATTCCTCTGTTGAAGGACATCTGGGTTCTTCCCAGCTTCTGGCTATTATAAAAAAGGCTGCTATGAACGTGTTGGAGCATGTGTCCCTGTTGTATGTTGGAGCATGTTTTGGGTATACTCCCAGGAGTGGTATAGTTGGGTCCTCAGGTAATACTATGTCCAATTTTCTGAGGAATCGCCAGACTGTTTTCCATAGTGGTTGTACCAGCTTACAATCCCACCAACAATAGAGGAGTGTTCCTCTTTCTTCACATCCTCCCAGGCATCTGCTGTCACCTGAGTTTTTAGATCTTAGTCATTCTTACTGGTGTGAGATGAAATCTCAGGGTTGTTTTGATTTGTATTTCCCTGATGACTAAGGATGTTGAACATTTCTTTAAGTGCTTCTCAGCCATTCAAGTCTCCTCAGTTGAGAATTCTTTGTTAAGCTGTGTACACCATTTTAAAATCAGGTTATTTGATTGTCTAGAGTCTAATTTCTTGAGTTGTTTGTATATATTGGATATTAGCCCTCTACTGGATGTAGGATTGGTAAAGATCTTTTCCCAATCTGTTGGTTGCTGTTTTGGTCCTATTGATGGTGTCCTTTGTTCTACAGACGCTTTGCAGTTCCATTTGTCAATTCTTGCTCTTAATGCATAAGCTATTGGTATTCTGTTCAGGAACTTTCTCCATGTGCCCATGTATTTGAAGCTTTTCCCTATTTTCTCTTCTATTAGTTTCAGTGTATCTGGATTTATGTGGAGGTCCTTGATCCACTTGGACTTGAGCTTTGTACAAGGAGATAAATATGGATCAATTTACATTCTTCTACATGCTGACCTCTAGTTGAATCAGCATCATTTGTTGAAAATGTTGTCTTTTTTCCACAGGATGGTTTTAGCTTCTTTGTCAAAGATCAAGTGACCATAGGTACGGGAGTTCATTTCAGGGTCTTCAATTCTATTCCACTGATTTTCTTGCCTATCTCTGTACCAATACCATACAGTTTTTTTTTCCACTCCTGTTCTGTAATACAGCTGTAGATCAGGGATGGTGATTCCCCCTGAAGATCTTTTATTGTTGAGAATAATTTTCGTTATCCTGGTTTTTTTTTGTTATTCTAAATGAATTTGTGAATTTCTCTTTCTAACCATGTGAAGAATTGAGTTGGGATTTTGATGGGGACTTCGTTGAATCTGTAGACTGCTTTCAGCAAGATGGCCATTTTTACTATATTAATCCTGCCTATCCATGAGCATGGGAGATCTTTCCATCTTCTGAGATCTTCTTCGATTTCTTTCTTCAGAGACTTGAAGTTCTTGTCATATAGGTCTTTCACTTGCTTGGTTAGATTCACACCAAGGTATTTTATATTATTAGTGACTATTGTGAAGGGTGTCATTTCCCTAATTTCTTTTTCAGTCATTTTATCCTTTGAGTAGAGGAAGGCTACTGATTTGTCTGAGTTAATTTTATATCCAGCCACATTAATAAAGTTGTTTATCAGGTTTAGGAGTTCTCTGATGGAATTTTTGGGGTCACTTAAGTATACTATCATATCATCTGCAAATAGTGAAGTTTTGACTTCCTCCTTTCCTATTTGTATCCCTTTGACCTCCTTTTTGTTGCCTAATTGCTCTGGCTAGGACTTCCAGTACTATATTGAATAGGTAGGGGGAGAGTGGGCAGCCTTGTCTAGTCCCTGATTTTAGTGGGATTGCTTCAAGTTTCTCTCCATTTAGTTTGATGTTGGCTACTGGTTTGCTGTATATTGCTTTTACTATGCTTAGGTATGGGCCTTTGATTCCTGATCTTTTCAAGACTTTTACCACGAAGGGTTATTGAATTTTGTCAAATGCTTTCTCAGAATCTAGTGATATGATCAATTTTTTCTTTGAGTTTGTTTATGTAGTGGATTACATTGGTGGATTTCTGTATATTGAACCATCCCTGCATTCCTGGGATAAAGCCTACTTGATCATGATGGATGATTGTTTTTATGTGTTCTTGGATTTGGTTTGCAAGAATTTTATTGAGTATTTTTGCATCGATGTTCATAAAGGAGATTGGTCTGAAGTTCTCTTTCTTTGTTGTGTCTTTGTGTGTTTTAGGTATGAGCATAATTGTGGCTTCATAGAATGAATTGGGTAGTGTTCCTTCTGTTTCTATTTTGTGGAGCATTTTGAAGGGAATTGGTATTAGGTTTTCTTTGAAGGTCTGATTGAATTCTCCATAAAACCATCTGGTTCTGGTCTCTTTTTTTTGGTTGGGAGACTTTTAAAGACTGCTGCTGTTTCTTTAGGTGTTCTGAGACACTTTAGATGGTTTATCTGGTCCTGAGTTAACTTTGGTACCTGGTATCTGTCTAGAAAACTATCCATTTCATCCAGATTTTCCAGTTTTGTTGAGTACAGGTTTTTGTAGTAGGATCTGATAATTTTTTGAATTTCCTCAGTTTCTGTTGTTATGTCTCCTTTTTCAGTTTTGAGTTTTTGTTAATTTGGAAACTGTCAGAGTGCCCTCTGGTTAGTCTGGCTAAGGGTTTATCTATCTTGTTGATTTTCTCAAAAAATCAGCTCCTGGTTTTGTTGATTCTTTGTATAATTCTTTTTGTTTCTACTTGGTTGATTTCAGCCCTGAGTTTTATTATTTCTTGTCATCTGCTCCTCTTGGGTGTATTTGCTTCTTTTTGTTCTAGAGCTTTCATATGTGCTGTCAAGCTGCTAGTGTATTTTCTCTCCAGTTTCTTTTTGTAGGCACTTGCAACTATGTGTTTTCCTCTTAGCATTGCTTTCCTTGTGTCCCATAATTTTTGGTGTGATGTGCCTTCATTTTCATTAAATTCTAAAAAGTCTTTAATTTCCTTCTTTATTTCTTCCCTGACCAACTTATCATTAAGTAGAGTATTGTTCAGTTTCCATGTGAATCTGGGCTTTCTGTTGTTTTTGTCGTTATTGAAGTCCAGCCTTAGTCCATGGTGATGTGATAGGATGTCTGGAATTATTTCAATTTTCTTGTATCTGTTAAGGCCTGTTTTTGTGGACAATTATATGGTTAATTTTGGAGAAGGTACCATGAGGTGCTGAGAAGAAGGTATATTCTTTTGTTTTTGGGATGAAATGTTGTATAGATATCTGTTAAATCCATTTGGTTTATAACTCCTGCTAATTTCACTGTATCTCTGCTTAATTTCTGTTTCCATGATCTGTCCATTGCTGAGAGTGGGGTGTTGAAGTCTTCCATTATTATTGTGTGAGGTGCAATGTGTGCTTCGAGCTTTAGTAAAGTTTCTTTTATGTATGTGGGTACCCTTGCATTTGGAGCGTAGATATTCAGAATTGAGAGTTCATCTTGGTAGATTTTCCTTTGATGAGTATGAAGTGTCCTTCATTATCCTTTTTGATAGCTTTAAGTTTCAAGTTAATTTTATTCGATATTGGAATGACTACTCCAGCTTTTTTCTTAGCACCATTTGCTTGGAAAATTGTTTTCCAGCCTTTTACTCTAAGGTAGCGTCTGTCTTAGTCACTGAGGTGTGTTTCCTGTATACAGCAAAATGCTGAGTCCTGTTTACATATCTAGTCTGTTAGTCTATGTCCTTTTATTGTGGAACTGAGTCCATTGATGGTAAGAGACATTAAGGGAAGGAGATTGTTGCTTCCTGTTATTTTTGTTATTAGTGGTGGTGTTATGATTGTGTGGCTATCTTCTTTTAGCTTTGTTGGAAGATTACTTTCTTGCTCTTTCTAGGATATAATTTCCCTCCTTGTATTGGAGTTTTCCCTCTATTATCCTTTGTAGTGCAGGGTTTGTGGAAAGATATTGCGTAAGTTTGGTTTTGTCATGGAATATCTTGGTTTCTTCATCTACGGTTATTGAGAGTCTTGCTGGGTATAGTAACATGAGCTGGCATTTGTGTTCTCTTAGTGTCTGTATGGTATCTGTCCAGGATCTTCTGGCTTTCATAGTCTCTGATGAGAAGTCTGGTGTAATTCTGATAGGTCTGTCTTTATATGTTTCTTGTCCTTTTTCCCTTACTGCTTTTAATATTCTTTCTTTATTTTGTGCATTTGGAGT
Organism: Mastomys natalensis; assembly: GCA_021653895.1. NCBI lineage: Eukaryota > Metazoa > Chordata > Mammalia > Rodentia > Muridae > Mastomys > Mastomys natalensis. The sequence goes on along the minus strand of JAJTUV010000186.1, from coordinate 294,905 downwards.
TTTGATTATTATGTGACGGAAGGAATTTGTTTTCTGGTCTAGTCTATTTGGAGTTCTGTAGGCTTCTTGTATGTTTACGGGCTTCTCGTTCTTTAGGGTAAGGAAGTTTTCCTCTATAATTTTGTTGAAGATATTTATTGGCTCTTTAAGTTGGGAATCTTCACTGTCTTCTATACCTGTTATCCTTAGGTTTGGTCTTCTCATTGTGTCCTGGAAGTTTCTGGATGTTTTGGGTTAGGAACATTTTGCACTTTGCCTTTTCTTTGACAGTTGTGTCAATATTTTCTATGGCATGTTCTGCACCTGAGATTGTCTCTTCTATCTCTTGTATTCTGTTGGTGATGCTTGCATCTTTGACTCCTGGTCTCTTTCCTAGGTTTTCTATCTCCAGGGTAGTCTCCCTTTGTGATTTCTTTATTATTTCTACTTCAATTTTTATGTCCTGGATGTTTTTGTTCAATTCCTTCACCTGTTTGATTATGTTTTCTTTTAACTTTTTAAGGGAATTTTGTGTTTCCTCTTTAAGGGTTTCTACCTGTTTACCTGTCTTCTCCTGTATTTCTTTAAGGGAGTTATTTATGTCCTTCTTAAAGTCCTCTATAATCATCATGAGAAGTGATTTTAAATCTGAATCTTGCTTTCTTGGTGTGATGGGTGTATTCAGGACTTTCTATTGTGGGAGAATTAGGTTCTGATGATGTCAAGTACCCTGGGTTGCTGATGCTTATGTTCTTGCACTTGCCTTTCACCATCTGGTTATCTTTAGTGCCACCTGAGCTCACTGTCTCTGACTGGAGCCTGTCTGTCCTATTATCTTGGTTGTGTCAGAATTGTTTGGGGTGAGTGCTGCTGCAGGGGTTAGAGCTTCTGGGATTCCCACCTCCTCTGGGTTTGTGGGATTGGGTGCAGAGCTGAAGCCCAAGATCTGCTCAGTGCTCTGGCACAGACTGGAAGTGCCTACCTACTCTTAAGACGCCCAGTAGCTAGAGATAAGTAAAATATAGAGTGACTCAGTATTCTCATCCTGGAGATCCTCAGGTCATTGCTTGTCTCTGGGATTGGTTATTGTAGCACAAAAATCTTATCAAAGGCCCAGAATGGGTCTAACAAATAGAAAATTCTATGAGATGCTCTGACTGCATGACCAGAGACACTGTGGACATGGCCCAGTACATTGCTGGTTTCCTACTAACCATTAGGATTATACCATGCTGAGGTATAAGCATTGCTAATGTCTATCATTTATGGGGTTTTTACCATTAGATGCACAAAGAACTGCCCATATTTCATCTATGATGTATGATCAATCCTTGTCTAGGGAATAAAAGCCAGTAACATTAAATAAAACATTAACACAAACCCTTCCAGAAAACCTTTGACTACAGTCTGTTCTCCTGCAAAATATGCTAGGGCAATGGGAGTACAAACCTTACAGGAATAACTGTCCAGCATCTGACTTGATTAAGTCTCACTCCATGAGCTGGAACCCATACAACAGTGTTTGTTTGGCTGACCAAAATCTAGAGACTAGATAGGCTACTGACCTATGATAAAACCAATACTACTGGCTTAAGACACAAGTATCACCAAAATGATTCCTAATGATATTCTGCTATCTCATAGATTGGTGCCCTATTCAGCCAACATCAGGTAGGCTTCCTCATGCATCAGGGTTAGAGTTAGGCTTAGGGGTTAGGGTTAGGGTTAGAGTTAGGTTTAGGTCCCAGAAATGTTTGGAGATCTGCAGTCCTTTACAATATTTTCCATGACAAAAAGGTACACAGTCTCTGCTCTAGAGGGCAGCTTTGAATTTTCTGTTTCACGAGTTAACTGGAGTATTTCCATCATAAATTTAGTTTGAAAATGTAATATATCTTGTAACATATAACAATTTCACGACTACATGTGATGATTTAAGGGCTTGTGCTGTGGCTTAGCCATTAAAATAACTTGGCACCAACTGTGATGACCTGAGTTTGATCCCTGGAACTTATATGGTAGAAGAAGATATCTGACCACTTAACTTGCTGTCTGACAATGTGCTCTCTCTGTCTCTCTCTGTCTCTCTCTGTCTCTCTGTCTCTGTCTCTGTCTCTCCCTCCCCTTCTCCCTCTTCCTCCCTCCCCCCTCTCTGTCTTATCTCTCAATAAATAAGATTATTTTAAAATTATTTTTATTTTTAAATACAAGATTTAAGAATGAATAACATAATTAAGCCAAATAACGGCCCTCAAATGGACAAGATTAGGGAAAGCTATGTCTCAAGACAGCTGTGCATGATAGCTGGCTATGTGGGTCAACATGAGAATTCATTAATCGTGATAAAAACATACTATGTTAAAAGTGTCTTTCTGAGATGTAGCCACCTCTCCTGAAAACACTCTTTCAAAAAAAAAAAAAAAAAAAAACACTCTGTGGTTTTCATCTGTCCTACAGGAGAAACACTGTGTAAGAAATATAGAGAGAAAACCCTCCATTGACAGTTCAGGGAGGCAGAGGTTGGGGGCTGCATTTTATGGGGAAGGTTCCAGCCTGACAAAGAAAGAAAAATTTAAAGTTAGGACCTCAGGGGCAACAGCACACTATGAACATATTCAGTAGTCTCTATTTCAAAGTTTCCTTTGTTTTCTAGAATCAAGGAAAATATATCAGCAGCAACATAAATAATCAAAGAACCTCATGCATGGCATTTGGGAAGGCTTTGGAAAGACACTAATTGTTTTTACATTGAAATGTTGGTATTTCCTGATTAGGAATAGTAATCATACTTTTGTTATGTCTAATTTTCAGAACAAAATGGAAACATTTAGAGGGGGAACATGGAACACATGGAATTAACTTCAATGTATCATCTGTGTTTGATAAATCAAAGATATTTGAAAGTAAATTATTATTTTCCAAAAATATGAGTCATATTTGCATCTATTGTATTGCTAGACCCTCAATCTAGAACTGACCTTAATACATGCAAGTAATTATATGACAGAAAAGCAAAAAGGAGGCAGGATGGGATAGGGGGTTCTAGGAAGGGGAAAGGGGGAAAAGGGGATGACATCTGAAATGTAAATAAATAAATAAAAAACCCAATAAAAAAAGAAAAAGAAAGAAAAAAGAGTAGCAGGAATGTTGCTTGCAGCATCTTGCCACACAGCTATTGCCAAGGGCAATGAAAGGATGCATACTCCCATTAGAGGTGTCCATTGAAAGCACATCAATTAGAAACAAACTTTAAGGATGTTTATAATCCTCTTATCATAATTTTCCCCCAAATTAAATGTTATATTTCAAAACAAACAAACAAACAACAAACAAACAAGCAAACAAAATATGAGTCATACATTTCATAAAGTTTCCCGTAGTTCCTTGATAATGCCAACTTGTTTAACTCTCACTTGTTAAATGTTCTTCTGGCCATGTGTCTCAGATGTAAGTAAAGATTTCAACTTATGCACATGTGAAAAGTGCAGCTTTGGCTTGGGGTCAACTTATCTGTAAGTATCTGCCTTAGTCATGAAGCTGTACTCTCCATTATCCTCGGTTCTTCTCTGTTCCCCACTGTGGCTAGCTACCAGCTGTATCATTGGACCTTTGTGCTGCCCAGGTAAGAAAGGACTCCATCTCATGCTTGATCTTCAGAGACAATGAGTTCCTCTGGATCACAATTTCCAGCAGAAAAAGGAATGACCTTTGTCAATGGATTGGATGAATGGGAAGATGGAGAGGTGAAATCTCACAGTGCAATTTCCTTTGACCCTTTGGATGTGAGCCTTTAGTTAAAGACATCACTGGGCCCCTTGTTATCCTAAAATATGGGGTGATATGTGATTAGCAATATGAATAACACAGTGTATGATACTTGCCTAGAATAAGCTTTTTAGGAAAGATTGGGTATAATAAAGAGCTAAGCAAAGGAATAATCTGACTGAGGAAGGTCCCTTTCATGATGATCCATTGAGGGATGCATAGTAGTGAAGCCACTTCCCTACTATATACCAAAATTCCACCCTTTCTGCACTTGGAACCTTAAGGTCATTTAAAACTAAACATGAAATAAAATAAAGGAAGAAAAGATTTTTAGGTTATAATGGGCATATTATTGATCAATGATTGAGTTCAGAGTGAATGGTTATAACATTTGTTCTCAAACTTCCTAATGCTGTGATCCTTTAATTCACTTCTTAATGTTGTGGTGACTCCCAACTACAATTATTCTTTCAGTTTTAATTTTTTACTTCACTTTACATCCTGCTCATTGCCCACCTACTGGTCAGCCCTCTTACAATATTTACTACACATTCCCTTCTCATTCTCCTCTGAGCAGTTGGGGATGAAACCCCCTAAGAATCCCCCCACCCTGGCACTTCAAGTCTTTTCAAGCCTTGGCACTTTCTCACTGAGGCCAGATAAGGCAGTCCAGATAGATGAACATATCCCACATACAGGCAACAGCTTTATGGATAGCCCCTGCTCTAGTTGTTTGGGACCCACATGAAGAACAAGCTGCACATCTGCTACATATGTGCAGGGAGGCCTAGAATCAGTCTGTTGGTTGGTGGTTCGGCATCTGAGAGCTCCAAGGTTTCAAATTATTTGATTCTGTTGATGTTCCTTTGGAGTTCCTATCCTCATAGGAGCTGCAATCCTTCCTCCTATTCTTCCATAAGAAGATTCTCAAATTCCATCCACTGTTTGGTTATGGGTGTCTGCATCTGTCTGAGTAAGCTGGTGGGTGGAGCGTCTTAGAGGATAGCTATGCTAGACTCCTGTCTGCAAGCATAACACAGTATCATTAATAGTGTCAGGGATTGGTGCTTGCCCATGGCATGGGTCTCAAGTTGAGCTGGTTATTGTCAGCCATTCCCTTAGTCTCTCCTCGATTCCCAATCCCTGCTATAAAATTATTTTTGTTGTTACTTTGTAACTGTGAAGAATCATAATGTAAAATAATTGTGTTTTCTGAAGGTCTTAGGCAACACCCATAGAAGGGTCATTTGATTCTCCTAATGGGTTGCAACCCACAGATTGAGAACCACTGGGATAAAATAAATAAATGTGGGAGAGGAAAATCTTAGGCCCCCAAACTCCAACCCACAATTGTAATGTGAATACTAGAAAAGTAGGAAGACTCTACAGGAGACACCATCATTTCCCCTGTAATCCCTGAATCTAGAAGCTATAGATTTTGTGAGATCACTACTGATTTGACACCAGAGTGAACTAGCTTCTGGTTATGTATTTGTTGTGTTTAGAGGGCGGTGTTGAGTATTCATTCTCTGTGACAAAGGTTCCCTCTGCCTTATAGGCCACAATCATAATGTCTGGGTAGAAGTTACTCATATTACTCACACACAGTGATCTTGTTGATCATGTTGGAGCTCTTCCGAAAGAGGTAAGGACAGAGAGATAGAGGTGTGTTTTTGAGCTGACCAATAATGTGAGCATGGTGAAGGGTCAGAGGTATGCTTGTAGCTCTTGAGCATAGTATGTGAGTAAGGCTCATTTGGAGATCTGGATTGAAGAACGCATGATATGGAGTACAGGCTAAACTTTCTTTAATTGTTTCCCATGTTGTGAAGATTTCTTGGTCTAGATATCTGTTGTTTGATACCCACAGTTCACAACAGACCACACCAGGCCAAACCATTCCATGTGAGGTTTATTTAGGAGATAGGACAAAGATGATGGCAAGAAGAGGGGGGAAAGAGAGAGAGAGAGAGAGAGAGAGAGAGAGAGAGAGAGAGACAGGGGGCTCTGCCTATTTATATGGATAGTGACATAGTCTCTCTCAGGTAAAGGTGGGAGATGAGCCAAGAAGATTCTGGGAATGTGTGGCGGTTGCCTTGGCAACAGATGTGGGATTGGCCTAGATGTGATGTCTCTGAGTTCGGAGCCAGTTCTTTTTTTTTTTTTAATTGGATATTTTATTTACATTTCAGATGTTCTCCCCTTATCCCATTTCCCCCCTCCCTCCCAGGAACCCCCTATCTCATCCCCCTCCTCAGAGCCAGTTCTGATACCAACAGTACCTGTATATAATTTCCTGAGAGTATTATAGGCCTTGGCTTTCCTTACATGCGATTTTCCATATCTATGCATAACAAGAAGGAACAACAACAACAAAAACAACAAGAAGCATTTATTTTTAACATTCAGAAAATCAAGGAAAAGAGCCACAGGTTTAAGAGGGCCAGCTTGGTCACTCTGCCAAACATTCAATACTGTGACATGTATAATTAAATGAAAGTATGAGCTTTCCCAAGTCATGGATGCAGCCTTTGGTGGCAGCTGTGCTAGAGGCATACCTAAATATGTCTGTCTTCATGAGAGGATGTTGATCTCACTGAAGATGATTGGTGTTGGATGTCTTTCTTTGAAAATGCCACCTGTCCTTGGGATTAGCTCTTTCAAAAGTCAGTTGATCCTCTTCCAATCTCTGTAAAGAAGAGCAACTTTTCATGAAATGTAGAAGCAAAGAGCTTCCACTAGCAACCATTTAGGAATATCTTGGGCCATGAGAGAAAAAAAAAAAATCCCCGTACCAGCAACTCTGCCTCTGTATCTTCTGACTGAATGGGAACCAAGTGACCTGTGAACTCCACAGTTTCCAACAACCTAAAAAATATTATGATTATTTTAAGCTGTCTTCCAACTTCCTTCAGACAAAGAATAAAGCTATAATTACTGAAACAGAGTAGCAAGAATGCTCAGTTAAACACAAGTAAAACTAAGAACACAAACAGTAAAAAAATGAGAGTGATCAACAAATACCTTTTAATATTAGCTTTAAATATTAATGATTTCAACTCTCCAATAAAAAGACACACATAAGTTGAATAGATTAAGAAACAAAACCTATCTTTCTGATGTATACAGATAAGGAAGCAAGAAGGTATAATGCCAGAATGCAAAACATGAATTTGTGATATTTATGGATATGTGTAAACATTCTTCCTTTCTGATATAAAAGGACTCCTGAGAAAAAATCCTATCTGAATTGAACTTGTTCAGTCCCTGTGAATGCTACCCGCTATCCAGAGCTCAATTGTATAGCAGTTCTGTTTTATGTGGAAGACACTGTTTCCCTTTTGTTACCCATTCCCTATCGCTCTTACAATTCGGCCTCCTCTTCTGTATAGCTCCCTGAGCACTGACCAAAGGAATCTGATAAAGATATCCCACCTAGAAATGAATATTCCAAAGTCTTTCACTCTCAGCACATTGTTTAGTTGTGAGTCTCCATACTAGTTCCCATCTACTGCAAGAGAAAGCTTCTCTGATGGTGGCTGAGTGAGATACTGATCTATGAGTATAGCCCAATGTCATTAGGAGTCATTTATTGCTGTGTTCTTTTATGAGAACAGTACTATTTAGTTTTTTCCTAGGTCCACGGCCTATTCAGTCCCAGATTGTCTCTAATTTCTGTTTAGAGTTGATTTTGTAGGCATTTTATTTATTATTGATGTATAACTATGGTGAAATATATACAAAAAAGACAACCTTTCAAGATCTGCTTCAGAATATTGCCCAAGGAGAGAATTGTGCTGTCATAGGTCAGTTGCAATAATTTAATAATTTATGCAGTGGCTGATTAATGGCAACATGATCATGGTTCTCTTCCTGATGTTCTGCATTCTCATTAGTAAAAACATGCAGCAAAAGGATGGTTGTCTCTGGGTTGAAGTTGAGAATCAGTGAATATTGCCTCCGCCATCATCAGGGCTACTGCTGTGATGGCTGTGTTCTAATAGCCTAGAACATACTGAGATATGATTTCCAATTTCATTTCAGTAGTTTCCTACCTGAGTCCATTTCTTCCAACTTTGGGTCACAGAAAGTACTTTTGTGAGCTAGAATCAGACACATATTGTAAGACACAAATTTCCAGAAGTTTATTTTATCTTAGAAGCTGAGGTTTGGATTATTGTGGCCAGGATCAAGCACTATTTTTCCCTTCCTTGCCACACTGTCTCATTGTTGAGGCTGTATCTTGATTTTTAGACTGTGTTGTTGACTTGACTGGTTTACCAGGAGCTCTAGCACAGACAGCTGCCATATCTCTTGTGAGCAACAAAGTTGTATACCTGACCTGGTACTATGAACTAACCGAACTGGATAAGTCCTGGACCAAAAAAGGCAGATTTGTGATTTGTGTTAAGGGTCTAACACGAGTCTGATGTACAAACTGAATGAATTCACACATGAAAGGGCATGCCTAGCGAAGAACTATGTGGCCCAGCTGGGACTTCCTGAACACCTGGCCTTACTGATAATTCTCAGACCACTTTTTCCATGCTTTGGCCTTGCATGAGTTGAGTCTAGTCCTGAATTCAATTCTGAAGCAACTTCTATTAAGAAATCAGAGATCTGAGTGCTAATTTTTGGTCCATTTTAACTTTTTTTTTCATTCATATAGGATGAAAATGTCTCTGATCATTAACAACTTTACTCATGCTCTATCCCTAATCTTATTTAATTTTCTTTTTCCACTTTTAGAAAAATTTACAATATATGCTCTGATCACAATTTTCTATCCTCTGTCTCCTTATATACACTACCTATCTCCACACCTATCTGTCTCCAAGCCTTCTTTTTTCTGTTTCTGTCTCTCTTTTTCTAGAAAGCAGTCAAATAACTAAAAAATTAACTTAAAAATTCAATTAAAAAACACAACACACACTCACAAAAACATAAGAACACACAATCACAAACCATAATACAAAAGCAAACGACCTGTAAGATAAGAATGTCCAAAGAAATATAAGAAAAATATGCACAAAATGATCACTGAGTGTGTGTGTGTGTGTGTGTTGTCCATCTACTGTGCATCATGGGGTCAAGCCTTAAGTGTGGTTTCAATACCCCCAGTGAGACTCCACTGAAGAAAATCATATTTTCTTTTGAAAGCAGTTGTCAGTTGGAAATAGCTTTTTAATTCGGTTGTGCTAGATTCTGTTTACTTTTTCCTCTTTGTGCTAGGGTCCTATCTGATTGAAGCTGCTCAGTCCATGTGCATTCTTCCAAACTATCCATAGCTCATTTGTGTACCATTCCTTTTGTGTTTGGAAGACATTGTTTCCTCTGCGTCACCCATCCCTTGTAGCTCTTAAAATTTTTCTGCTTCCTCTTCTATATAGCTTCATGAGCAATGAGGAGAGGGATTTGATAAAGATATCCTATTATAGTATTCCAAAGTCTGTGTCCGTTGTTCAGTTGTGAATTTCTATACCAGTTCCCATATACTGCAATGAAAAACTTCTCTGATAATGGCTGAGTAAGATATTGATCTATGGGTGTAGCAGAATGTCAGAAGAGTCTTTATACTGCTGTGTTCTTTTAGGAGAACAATACTATTTGATTTTCCCCTATGTCCATGTCCTATTCAGTCTTAGGTTTTTGCCACACAGCAGTGTCAGGCATGGGTTCTATCTTGTGTGGTGGTCCTTAAACCCAAACAGAGAATGATTAGTTACTCTCACAATGTGTGTGCCATTATTGTACCAACATATCATACAGGCTGTTGTAGACTGCAGATTTTGTAACTGGATTGATATTTCTCTTTGTCCCTGGTAGCATTCAGAATACCTTAATACTAGTATGATGAACATTAACTAGTCAGTAGGGGTGAAGTCTCTACTTAGTCACAAGCTCAACTTATTCACTTTCAGTGAGATATGTAAGCACTGTGTTCATCAATATTGTCTTACCATCCACTTGTGAAGAACAATCAAAAGCCTTAGGAATAGCTTGAGTTGTTAGGGGATTTCCATGGGGCCCCTTTGGCTAAAAATTTCATTATATGAAATCCATCCCTAGCACTGGAAATTTTACTTGTGGGCAAAATATGTGTGGCTGGAGCATTGTATCTTTCATTATTTGATGACTCCATTTAAATTTCTTCCATATATGTATATATTTTGAGAGGCTTCTACAGTAATTGATTTCTATATAACTTTTCAAATAGACTTTGGTGTTCCTTCCCTATGTTCCCTCTCTCATCTCCATCTTTACTCCCCATTCCCACTTATCTTCCCATTGCAGTCTCCCTCTGACACTCCTTAACTGTGTATTCTATTCACCCTTCCTTGGAATATCATTTTCCCACTTATTTCTTTACTCTATACCTAAACTCTGCTGTTAGATAGATTGAAGGATGACTATCAAAACCTTAAAAGCTAACATCCTTCCATACAGCAGCTAATACCATAAGACTTTCCAGGATTTCCTTTAACTATACTAAGAAACCCAAAGAAGTTGAAAATTGAATATTAAACAATAAGGCACACAATACCTTTTTTGTTCTCCCCCATCTGAAGCCCAGGAAACACTGTGGAAAAGGCAGTACAAGAGCTGTTGGAATTGGAGAATAGAGAATGTGTTGTGGGACCCTGTTTTATGAATAGCACATGGCCATTGCAATCATAAAAGTACAGAAGCTGAAATTGCCTGGAGAAATTTGAAAAATACATATTGAACGGACAGATATGCAGTCAGGAAGAGAATTAGTTGGAAAGAATGAGGAGGCTATTTGGAGTACTTAGGAGAGAGCAGACATAGAAGACATTAATAAAATCACAGTGCATACAAGTATGGTGTTGCCATTTAAAAAGAAATTAATATTAAATATCATATAAGCAAGAAGTTATTCTGTGATAATTTTATTAGAAGACTTGGAACTATAGTAGTATGTATTATATTGCTTGTAACAAGAGAGTTAATGATGAAATTCAAGGCCAGTCTAGGCTACAAAGTAAATGTTTACCTAAAAAGGAATCAAAATTTTATTCTTTTCAGTGTTTTAATGTTTTTACTGTTGTCCTTATTTATTCAGGTTTAATTCTAGAAATTATGTCTATTTTTGGAGCTATTGTGAATACAATTGTTTTCCTTATTTCTAGCTAATCATGTTCACTATTGGTGAATAGAGGAGCTAGAAATTTTCATGATAATTTTGTGTCCTGGTATATGGCTGAAGTATTTACATTTCCAGTTGCTTTGTTGAGGAGTCTTTAGCTGCTATGTACACAAACAGAGGAATACAAAGAGGCTGCACATCCTTGTTCAGGCAGGGCTAATAACAGACAGACTGTGGGATTAGCATAGGCATAGATGAGAAGATTGAGCAAATGTACTTCTTTTTGTACAAAATGGAGAATTGTTTAGCCGTAGAGAAGAGGTAGTATGTAAAGTGTCCTTGAATTTAGTGACTACATTTGAACATTCAGAAGGCAGTGTATAAATTATATTGTATCCAGAAATATGGGAAAGAAAAGGTGTATGGAGGTGTATATGATCAAAGTAATTGGTGTACTAGAATTAAAATATTTTGTCAATCTCATCATCACTATACACAATAAATATGTACTAATAAGAACTAAAAAGTAACCATCTATCACAAAATTAATATTTAGGGAAGTAGTTTAGCAGTAGTAGTTCAGCCTATACTTGGATTAATTAACAAACACTGCAAAGATTATATAAACATTGGTTGATGTAAACAGAACTTTACTTTGTTTCTGAATGTTTAGCTCAGTGTTCTCAGTAATTAAACATTACAAAAAGCAGAGCATGGTGGCATACCCCTGTGATTTCCAGCAGCTTGGAAGCAGAGACAGGCAGAATTTTGTGAGTTTGAGGGCATATAGAGAGACCTTGTCTTAGAAAACCAAAGCAACAACAGCACAGCAGCAGCAGCAGCACAGCAGCAGCAGCAGCAGCAGCAAATATTACAGCAAAATGATAAAAAATTGTTCCTTTCAGCAGCAGCTGGTGGGAATGTGTGAAGTTTGTATTGAAACCTGCAGGGCCTTCACCTTTGAGTCACAGAGTTTGCCTCTATGAATGAAAGTCAGTTGCTAGCCAATGCTATATCCCAAATGTCCTGTTAATTCAAAGGCTAAGGTTTGAGTTGTGTGGCTGGGATTCAGTACTGTTGCCCTATTTCTGCTCACACAATTGTTTTGAAAAAATCTCCTATCTTTCAGGCTCTACCATTTGCCTGATTCCTCAACAAGAAACATTTATGGACATTTATGGACACTTATCATGTGTCCAAATACTAAGAACTATGGAGCAGAGGTGTTGAACAATGAATTTTTAAGAGGCTGACCTAGTTCATTTGTAGAGACCTGGGATAACCTCAGGATACAGGTGCACACTGAACTATTATGCCTTGAGCCAGGGAAGGAATGAGATCTGGTGGGATAGAAATTCTAAGAACAACCTTGTAATCTGTAGGATACCCAGATATTTAGCCACACCTGTAACCCTGTTAGCCATGACTTTATGTGACAAATCCCAAAATCTAGTTCTGAAATAGAAACTTATAATAGTCTATAACATTTAGCACTGAATGCCTGTGTTACATTTGGGGTGGATATCATTTCTTCTTTATCTTAGTTCAATAAAGTTCTGTTCCCATCAAGACTGATTACTACCAATGCCATAGCCTTCATGAACCCCACATACACTCTATCTTCAGACTGGGTTTGCTTGTCTGGATAGATTATGATAAACTTCCAATTTCATGTTACTATTTATTTTGACTTGAATGATAGAAATTGTGATCTCATACAGAATTGTCCCTGTTTCTAAATTGCAATTTTAAGACACAACAACTAGGCACTAATAGATTGTTAGAAATGGAATGAACACATGATTAGGTCTGTGAAAGAATGAAATTAAAGAAGCCTATGATGACACTTGTACTGTACAATACTATGGTATGATCAGACGTCCAGAGGAGAGTTTAGAAAACTGTTTGCATCTGAAGATAGCACTACCTGGGGTGATGATGCAGGCTATGACCCTGCTTGTAAAGTCGAGGGTGCCAGGACATTCCACCCACTTCTCTAAATTCCAGTGACATATACACTAAATCAAATGAGGTAGAGCACAATTACAGGTTGTGAATGGATATTTTATTATGGGAGAAGGGCGATGGTGGGCTAAAGCACTAAGGGTATACTTGGGCATGTTTCTAATCTCAGCCTCTGTGAGTAAGATGAAGGTGAGATGACCTAGGAACATTCAGCACGGGACAAACTCTTCTCCACAGTGTTCCCTTCATGAGTGACATGGCAACTGAACAAGTTATGAGATTCCCATGCTTCTGCTGTCAAGAGCAGGTAGCTGCTAGCCATGTACTTGTTGTCATTCTGTTTGGAAGGCTGGGTAGTCTCCACACCCTGAGTGATAGGGATATCATCTGCCTTCCAGGCCACTGTCACATCAGCTGGATAGAACCCAGTGATCATACACACCAGTGTGGCTTTGTTAGTCTTGAGCTCTTCAGAGGAAGGTGGGAACAGATTGACTGAGGGCGTAGCCTTGGGCTGGCCTGCAAAATGGAAAAAGAGAAGGTCAGAATCTTGGTCTTTCAGTAGGAATCCTGGAGGAGGTGTTGTAAAGTGTTCTTGTGTTTAGTAATTGTGTTTGAACATACAGAGTACAGAAGATGATGTATGAATTTCTTCTATCTACTCTTTACGTGCCTAGGAATTATAAAAACTATGCATTTGTGCAATGCTTCACCTAACACATCCTTGCCATTGACCTCCAATACAGACACCTGACCCTCTTTCTCTTATATTTGTATTATCTCTGCATTTTATGTATATCTACAGTCTTTCTGTCCCACCCCAAGGACAGTTCTGATGTAAAAACTCTACTCTAAGTCTAAATTTTAAACACCTGAGTTTGTTTTCACCAAAATCTGTGCCTCCTGAGTACAAGCATAGTATCTACTTGCAAGAACTTTTTCTCATTCTGCAGAATGAAATAAGACTCACATCTCTGGATGAGTTGCATAATTTTCATGCGTCAGGACCATATCTACGTGAACTCAGTTGCTGTATCTTCTAAGCAGTCTTTTAAAGAGTCTTAGGAGCCCAGCTTTCCAACTAATATTATCCCTCTTCTCTTGAATTTCTGTGGCCAGAGCTCCTTTCCCTTTCTATGCTTTATTAAAATTCCCGAGTTCTAGGTTGGATGCTGCTCTGTTCATGTCTTTCCACAGAGTCTCTGTGATCCATGATATATCCCAACTATCCTAGGAACTTAATCCTGACTTCCACTGTACAAGTTATCTGGCCTCTGACATGTTCTTCCTCCGTCTCTGCTGAGTGTTCTGTGCTCTCCAAATTCAACAGCTGTGTCTCCCTCTATGCCTCTGATTTTCCTTCTCCATTCAATGTATTCCTCACAAAGTTCACCAGAAAAAATAGACATTCAAAGGTGATAGTACAATGGAGTACTTATCACAGTGCTGCATATCTCAATGCAATTATAGACAGACATTGATTATGTGTTGCAGCCCCTTGTCTTTGAGATTAGACATGATAGGCTACAGGGAACAGTCTGAAATGAGACACAGAATCTAGAGAAGAAAGAGATTATTTACCTAGAGTGAGGTTTTGGCATGAAGGAGAATACAGAATGAGAATTATCCAAAAAAAAAAAAAAATCAGTTCAAAGCTTGGAGACAACAATAACAAAGAAGGAAAAAGTCACTTACCTAGGACAGTCAGTCTAGTTCCTGTACCAAACACCCAACACAGTGGTATAGACTCTTGCAAAAACCCTGCATGCACCTTATTCTTCAGTTGCATCTGTGATGAGTGCAGGTGGTGATGATTCTAAGATGGTGGTGACATCACTGTAATATCCTTCTTTCTAGATTTCATATGTCCTCTTGGCCAGTCTTGTCAGAAATCATCCATGATTTTCCCATATACTGTATGGAGAAGCTCTTCACAGGATAAGAAGGAATAGAGAAAAGCCCCGAGTGACAGCTTGATGAGACCACAACTGCATGGAGTCTATGTACAATCTTGAGACCACTAGCTCAATCTCTGAATCTCATTCCTGGAAAAGAGCAAAGAGAAATATCTGAGGCACTTTAGGAAAGAACAGATGGAGAACACACACAACCATCAGTATCAATCCACATTTCATCTTCCTACACATGATAGATCATCACCAATAATATTATACTAAATATTATAGGATCATGATGCATAACCATTTGATGACTATTTTATGAAGAAATAGAAGTAATCAATAACTTCTTTTGAGGTTATTTCCTAGGCATTCTCTTTTTAATCCCAGATGTATAATTTTAGCTAACAGGATGTGAGTTCTGGAGTGGGCTTTTTAACAAAATACAGGGGAGAATTTCCTGTTATAGTTAAAGTTATAGTCATATTATATATTATAACCATATAGTTATAGTTAATTATAGTTATAGTTGTGAATCAAAATCCAGGTAAAATGTGTGTTAGAGTTTGCTTGGTGAGGATAGATATGGGGACATTACTATTTCTGTGTTTCCTAATTTTTCTGTTCAAACTTGTCAGTGAAAACTTGATTGAAAACTTGAAACAAGACTATGAGTCTCTGAGAAATAGATGGGTATGGATGAGTATTGGCCCTGTTCCCAGCAAGGAACATTGCTATGGGGTACCCAGGATTTTCACTTCCAACTTTTAGGCACAGATTTTATCATGGCCTAGCATCACAAAGGGAATGTAGGGCACAGATCCCAGAAGTTCCTTCTAGCTCAGAAACTGGGAATTTGGGTGCCTAAGATCAAGGTCTATTTTGTCAACTGTTACTCTGCCTCATTGTTGAAGAATATTTCTGATTTTGAAGACTATGCTATGGGACTGTATGATTCACCAAAGAATTCTGAATGTACTTAGTGTCCATATTGCTTATGAGCTGTAGAGGATGATGTCTCCAAACCCTGAATACTAATTACATATTGACGTGGATATAGGCTGGACCACATAAGGTTGAATGTCAGTTTCAAAGACTGTAGTTGGCATCACTGTAAAGTGCACACTGGGGAGCTAATGCACATGAGAGGACTTGGGTCAGTAAAATGGGTGTCTGTTACACCTAAACTTACCCAAGCAATTGCTTTAATTTAGCTCTCAGGTCACACTGAGTCTTTTTTTAAACTCCTCAGCTGATATGACCTTGAGTAGTCTTGTCTTTGACTATGAAACCACTTCCTATGCACAATTATTTGGTACCCCTTCTGGGATCAGGTTGGATATATTTCTTACTAGACACAACTATTATGCTTGAGTGTCTATCCCATCACATGTCCCAGTATTAATGACCATGAACACCAATGTTCTGAAGCATATAATAAAATTCTCTAAGTTTATTGCAAGAACTCACACATGTGGGGATTTTCTATATAATATTAAGTTAATTGTTTAACTTTGAAACATAATATCTTACCTGAGATGAATTCTAAATGAGTGTCCCTGCATGGCAAGGCTCAGAGACCAGTACAGAACAGGAAAGGTCACCTGTTGGGGTGATATCCTCAGTATGTTTCAAATGTGAACTAATTTCTCATTGGGAACCATGATCCCACCTCCCCACATTGTAGATTCAAAGGTTGAAAATTAAAATTATAATGAGAACAAATGGGACAAAATAGTACTTTTGATTAACTAATGATATTTTATTTAATAGTCAATGGGCAAGAGAGAAAGGTTTAAGATGGCTAGTATAGAGAAGAGAGACCTCACTCAGGGTCCTAGAGCTGCAGGGTTCCCAGGCTAAGGAGAAACCTGGGCTTCTACAGACATTCTGCAGGAGACAGACTCTTCTCCACAGTATCCCCTTCATGTGTAACTTGGCAGGTAAATCTGTTGCGAGATCTCCACTGCTCTGGTGTCAAACTTAAGAAGCTGCTGGCCATGTACTTGTTGCCTCTTTGGTGGGATTTGCAGTGTTCACACCCTGGGTGATAGGTGTACCATCTGCCTTCCAGGCCACTTCCACAACACTTGGGTAGAAATTGGAAATCAGACACACCAGTGTGGCTTTGTTTTCCTGGAGCTCCTCAGAGGAAGGTGGAAACACTGTGAGTGTGGGAGAGGACTTGGGCTGACCTGTGTGAATAAAAAAAGGAGATTGATTCAGAAGACAGTATAAAAATATCAAAATCTCAGTGACGACTCAATTTGGTTTTGTTGTTTACCTGGCACTTTCTGTTTTTTTCTCACCTGTCCCATTGAGCCTGGTTGAGTATAGACAGTCTTCTCACTAGTCTTTCTCAAAACACTCAACTAAGTTACATATCCTTGACTCTTCCTTTCAGCCTCAATTCCACTATCAGCAGATATGCCTGTGTTCTAGCCACCCTCTTGGTTATAATCTAACTTGGGATTTGCACCACATCTGATTACCTTCCCCAGGGCAATTATTTCTCCTTTGTTCCTGTGGTGATCAGAGCTCTCTGGTAAACAGGGTATATCCACCTTGCTTTGCAGACTACATTTTGATTGAGGATGTCCCCTCTTTTCCCCAGTATCTGAGGACACTGAGCCTCCTGTTACCTCAGACAGCAAATTCTCTATATCAATCCACTCAGCCTTTCCAATTTGTAGTGAGTTCCATCCAGAAAAGATCTGAGGCTACTCTGGGACTGGTGTCTACTGCAAATTTGATCTGATTACAATACCCTTCACTATGTTCTCGAGGTTTCTTTCCTCAGGAGGTAGAGCATAGCAGCCACTTGCTTACTGCAGCAGCACCCTTCCCTGACAGTCGGGTAGTATTTCAAAACCTCCAAGTTTATCCCTCATTCCTGACTTCCTGCATATAATAGGCTATTTGAAGAAAGTGAGAAACTGGCAGTGAAAACGTGAAATAGCAAAAAACGCAGGGTTACGGGGCTTTGTAGACAGAATCCCTGATTATCTCTAGTGATAATTCTGAGCTGACCAGGATCTGGTTACTCTACTAGTCAGTGCTGCCTCTGTATTCACAGGACCTTAGCAGCCCAGTATAAGAACAGAGATCTCAACACAATTACAAGACTACTCTACCACTATGCCTCTGTGGATTCCAATCTAGATAACCCCAGTCTCTACAAGCTGGGCTTACACCTCTAGATCCAACCTTCGACAACCTATAAAGATATTGTGGGCTTCATGAAAGTTCTAGTGCCCCCTTTTTGACCTGGCCTAGGGTCCCAAATTATTAATCTTTCTGAGAATGAGGATGGAGCCCTTGACTCTGGCCAAACTCTAACTAATGCCCGTGAGATCTCAGTATATCTATGAGATTCTAAGGCCAGCTGGTTCTACAATTCTGATTCTTTCTTCAGGTTACTTCAAAATGATTCACCTCCCCTAGCCACTGAGGAGAAATTTAAGGATTCAGTCCTTATGTCAGAGGAGAGCAAAGAGAAAAGGTTCCCAGAGAGGAAAAAAGGACACTTGCAAGACAACAAGGGCTGGGATGAATAGGAAGAAGCATTAAAAACCACTTACCTAGGATACTGAGCTTGGTTCCACCGCCGAAAATATACCACAGTGACTGAGACCCAACCCAAAACCTGTGGGCAGCACCTGTTCTCTGGCAGCTGGGCTAGATCAAACTACTAGCTAGCTACAATGGGTGGAGCTGTGACCTCACTTGAGGAGAGGTGGGCAATAATCCTTTTATAGGCTTGTCTTCTTGTCAGACAGGCACCCCATGGAGTTGATTCAACACCATAAAACTCCCTGCACTATTTCTCATACTATCTGTGCTGACAGCTATACAGTAGATCCCAAACAAATACAGAATGACACATTATTTCATGTGCCATTTTGTTGTATGACACATAAACCTATGAATCAGCACCTGTTCTCTGGCAGCTGGGCTAGATCAAACTACTAGCTAGCTACAATGGGTGGAGCTGTGACCTCACTTGAGGAGAGGTGGGCAATAATCCTTTTATAGGCTTGTCTTCTTGTCAGACAGGCACCCCATGGAGTTGATTCAACACCATATACTCCCTGCACTATTTCTCATACTATCTGTGCTGACGCTATACAGTAGATCCCAAACAAATACAGAATGACACATTATTTCATGTGCCATTTTGTTGTATGACACATAAACCTATGAATTTGGCTTCATTTTACAGATTGAGAGGTTTTTTCCCCCTCACAAACACGTTGTCCTGTTTGGTCACCTTCTTTGGAACCAGGGATGGAGGACCATTCTTGCCTTATGAAGGTTCCACACAGAGAATTCTCTTTGAATCTCAACCCACAGAGATATAGCTCATTTATACTTGATTTTAGTGTTTTTCAGAATATAGTATCTGTTCACTATTTTAATTATCTCTACACATACATTATACAAACATACATACCTATTTTGTATATACATACACCCAACAATGGTCATAAATTATCCATCTCTTTGTTTTCCATGTTAGAATATGGGTAGATAACTTTGGCTTTCACCTTCATAGTTTCCTGAAACTTTAATGCAAAAAACAAATTACCCTTCTCTAAATTTTGTAGTTCACTAGCACCCCATGTGGCTCAAAAGTATATATTTTTCTCATTACTTTTCTCTCCTCTATGTCTGAAACTGCTCACATTCTAACTATTTATTTTTGACTACTCATTCTGACTCTTCTGACTATTCATTCTGAGTACATCCTTCCTTTCCTTTTGGTCTGCAAATGGCAGTTCATTCTAACACTGCCACCAGGGTGGTGCTTGTCCTATCATTTTCATGCTATTACTATATTTGACTCACATTGTGCACTCTGCAAACTCACAGCTACCCAGAATTCTGTGTACAACCTGTTATTTCTTTTTGGCTCCAGATTCAGGTATATTATTTCTTCTGGAATATTTGATAGTAACTTCAAAATCAATAATGCCCAATAATTCCCTGAAACTTGATTCTCTACAATGTCCGTTTTCAGCAATTTTTCTCTAATATAGAGCCAGGAGTCATCCCAGAATGTTTTCCACTCATTGAGTCAGCATACTTTTCTTGACATTCTACAACACAGCATGCCATTAAAATGCTCAATTGATAAAGACTGACATCCAGCTCACACAAAGAGCTCATGATAAGAATAAATAGGTTTTGTTGAAATTTGATTTTATCTCCCAAAACCTATGGGATGACTCACCCTTCATGTGTATGTATGCATGTGAGTTTCTTTATGTGAGTTTAGTGCTCTTAGAGACCAGAAGAGGCTGTCCCATCTTCTGGAGATAGAATTATTAAACATTGTTAGATACCAAATATGGGTCCTGGGGACACAACATGAGTTCTGTGAAAGCAGAACTTCTTTAAACACTGAGCAATCTCTCCAGCTCCCCATGATTATTAATTTACTGTGGAAGATTAGTTATCATATTGAGGCTACCTTGATTTTTCCTTTCTTTTCCTTACTTTATTTAAATTTCATCAGTGTGACAACTTGTCATTGGTTAAAGACTTGTAGATAAGGTATTTATTAATATATTAGTAGCATAAACCCAGCCCGTGTTTGTTACTAAAATAAAGCATTCTTCTTTTCATTTTAGTGGAAACTTCCTCAATCAGTAATTCTTTCAAAAATTGCAAGATTCTTCCTACTTAAGGCAAAACATTTAAGTCAGAAACAAGGACAATTTGTATCTTATACTTTTATCATTTACAATATTTCACTCTTCTAGACACTAGAATAGGCTTGGGAACATGAATGCCTCATAAAATACCAGCCAATCAACAGAGCAGTCTACAAGAATCAGCTGAGGAGTCATTGAAATAACACGAGCACTAAGTGGCTGAATGCAGGAGCAGCCTACAAAGTCTTCAAGAGTTTCCTCTGTATGAACAACCCGTTTGTGATTAAGTAACATTATAGAAAACATCATAGAAATAAACAACATGTAATGTAATACAAACATAATTTGCTTTGTGAATAAACTACTTGGCTTTTTAACATAAAGGCAAGTTATCAGAGTACACCTTGTTCCTTGTTTAAAATGCTGGTTATTGGAAGGTCATTTAATTTCAAATTAAGCATATACTGCATCAAGTTGCATAACAACAAAAGTAGACTTCTTGAGAAACAGGAAATAATTCTAAAATGAAGTAATAATAATGGTGGAGAATAGGCACGTGTAGTTTGATAAATTGTAATAATAAATAATTATTTTCTTGCTAGATGTTGATGCATACTTTAAAGCTAATATAACCAGAGTAGGGTGGTATGATGCAACAAAAGAGCAAGAGAATCAAGCCGAGAAGGTGAGAAGGTGGTAAATCACTAGGTCAGCATTAACAAGTGCAACAACTGATTTTCAGTTTGGAAAGTTAAGTATTCCAGTACACACAACATAGTCCAGATAAAGTTACACACACACACACACACACACACACACACACACACACACACACACACACAAAACTGCAAAGAATCCAAACAATGAAATTTCCAGCATAAAACATAAGCAAAGAGATTCACAACATTAAAGTTCAATGACTTTTCTTTACAGGTTTCAAATTACATAAACCATACAGTAAACACTAAATCAAATAAACAGATAAAAAGTGTCAGCTGCTTTGTACTTAAACATCCCATAATGTCAGAAAATATAGCAAGAACAATCTTGTAACAAAGATACTAAATAAAGTTAATATTCTCAGTAAAGTTCTGTATATGATAGTACATGCCTATAGTCCTAGCACTTTGGAAAGAGAATCCAGGAGACAGGTTACAATTTCAACACTAGCTTGCACTATATCCATGTAAAGTTACTTATGTGTATGTTTTCATGGCTGACTGTTTAACACTGGACAATTAATGTGCTCTTCCCTGGGGAGAATTACTCTCCTGCTTCAAAATTTACTCAGTTCTCGTAGTTCTTTGTGTAGGTTTGAGGTCTCATGAGCTTTTCCCCATCCAGTTTGGCAGTCTCCGAACTAAAATTACAGCATCCATCTGGGTGTTTGTTCAAATGTGTGAGAGACGTGTGTGTGTGTGTGTGTGTGTGTGTGTTTGCAATAAGACATCAGATAGAATAATGAAAGTACATTGACCAGCAGGACGGTGTCCACCTGATCAAAACATATGGAAGTTGGCAAGAGGAAATATTTGCATTTTACTTTTTATATTTCTGTGATTATGCTATATAATTAACATATGCTTATATTAATCATGTATACTTATTTATACAATTAGGTATTGCTTTTATTATTAAAATTATTTTATGCCTTAAAATTAAATATATCTTCATATTAGCATTTTTATAAAACAAAATCACAGATAAAGTCAAAATTAAGTAAAATCTCACCAACCAAAGATACACCATTGAAGTCCTTCAGTATTAGCAGCAGGCTTTGAAAACACACCCGTATCAAGAAGGGATTGTTATTCTAATTGAAATACTCATATCTATAGGTTTAAATCTAACATCCACATATAAGAGAAATAATAAAGGGATCTTCCAAGGAGGTGAGAATAAAATAGAGTGCTATAAAGTGATAAAGAGACAACTGGGAGAGAAATATTAAATGAAGGGTATGGGAAGTTCTGGTAGAGGAAGGAATAAGGAGAAGTATTAACAGTAAAGACCTTTTGAATCATGTGGAAAACTACTACTGAAGAAGTTTCACTAAACATATACATACATGAAATGAATTGAAACAGAGTCACCATATAATGGGGTAAATAATGCCCCAACTAGATGTCTAGACATACAATGCCACAGAGTCACTGGCCAAATAATTTCTGTAGACTCACAGCTCCTACCCCACAAACATCATTGGCCATTGCAAAGGTTATTGGTTCCTCTCCACAACCTGATGGTGACCTCCTATTACTGAAGCCCATGCTGTCTTACATTTTCAAACACAGAAAAAGTTGCATTGTTGCCTATCTAGAAGTTTCACCTCTACTTATTAACATTCATTAAGCTGAATGCTTTGCATGCTTCCACAGGACAAAGGTAAACATCAGTATCACTTAACTACAAACTATATGGCCTACAACCGTAACCCTCCTGCATGACCAGTGACGCAAATGTTATGGGAGATAACGAACTAGTCTGGATAGACTGAGGGCCCAGCTCATGAGATGAGACCCATATCTGACACTACTAAAATGGACAAGAACCTGAGATTGCATAGACTTGGAACCTAGGAGAAAATATATTACTATTATTTTGCTAAAGGAACAGCATTAAAATGATTCCTAATGGCATATGTCTATACTCATAGGTCTCATTATACCCTTACTTCAAGGCTTAAGGAATTATGGAGAAGAGGCACAACCATTGTTAGAGCCAGAAGTGCTGGCTAACTCCAAGGAAACATCATTCAGACACAACAGGACTGATGTACGTACGTCACACAGAGACTGTGACAGCATGCAGAAGACCTGCACAAGTTCAAAGTACATAAAATTTACACAAAGTTACACTCTCAGCCAAGAAGATATTTGCAACTGATAACTACAGACAAATGGAAAATCAGTTTTCTCCAAGGGAATGACAGCACATCAACCACATTCTAGGGCAAGCCTCATACAGAAGAATAGTTGTCCAACACAAAATTAACTTTCTCTGGTTTGTTTTGACACTCTTGTGTTAATGATTTATTTGTTTGCTTTGACTTTTGTGTTTCATTTTCTTAGAGAGAAAATAACATGAAACTGAGCAGTCAGGAGGTAGAGAGGATCTGAGAATACTTGGGATAGGAGAAAGAATATGATCAAAATATATTTAAATAATAAGAAAATAATTGGAAGCATTCAGAATGTTACTATTGTAATTTTAAACATTTTTTTATGTTTTAGAAATGATTCTGAAAAATGTAATTATAATAAACTGTTGTCCCTATATTTTAATAATAAAATAACCTTAAATGTGTATTAACATTTGCTACATGTTTTGGGTGAGTAACACTGTAAAGGCTTCCATTAGATTGCTTATGGTGAATGTACCATGTACTCTTCTGTGGCATTTATATGGTTTTCTATTTTTGGTTACTATGAATGATTTGAACTCATGCTTTCTATATGTAAACATTTGGTTACAGGTTTCACTATGTTTGCTACTTAAGAATAATTCAGAGAGTGAAATTATATCACGAAGATAAACAACATCACTTTTATACATCATTGCTATGGCAGAACTTGTTGTGAGTTTGAATGCTATCAATAGTCCTTGACAGTGCTGATTCCTTCCACCCAAGTGTTGGTAATTCTTATTTTAATCATTTTAATTCTCATTCCTCAGGGAATTTTTCTTGGGGTTGCTAAGTATACCTGGGCCCCCTCCATTTCTCCAGACACAGGCTTTGATTTACGCACAGTGTCTACCCATTGCTTCTTTGGGCTCTGCTTCCACCTTCAAATGTGACCATACAGTTTTTCTGTTGGAGCCAAATTTTCAAAACACAATTCAACTTCGATGGTCCCTACATAAATCCTTCTGATGCCTCTCCTACATCTCAGATCAAAGTCTAGAACATTAGACATGTTGGTTCCCTAGCTCCCTCAATAGCTCCCTTAGTGTCCTGCTCTCCTCATTGAATCATGGCTCATTTTTTTTGAGGGGTGTTCCTGTAACCACACAGTACTCAAAATCCGTGATGCTAGCATTGTTTCCACCTTTGTTGCTCCTAAAATGAACAATGGTTCTTACTTCATCACTGAATAGGCTCTTTTGGTTCAGATTCACTTCCTCTGCATTACCAGGCCTTGAACTCTGTAACTGTTGTGAGTGAAAGTCTTATCCTTGGGGAAAGACCAAGCCAAGTACTGTTTTCTTCTCAATAAACTTCCTGTCTTTCCCAATGTATAAGAAAGTGTTGATAATATAACTACATGTTAGAGTACATGTTTATTGTATGCCATGCTATAGCTCCATATCAGTCATCTCTCCCACGAAAGAGAGAGCATATTGATAGAACATTTTTTTTTTAAATTTTCAGATGTTGAATTCTTTGGATTAATGGTAGTGCCTAAAGATACAATGACAACTAAGGGTCATACAGCCCTTGGGACATGAGCAACATGCAGCTACGTGAAGAGAAGTTTGTTTTGCATTGTTGTCTGGAACACTTAGCCTAACAGAATCTCTAGCTAGCTGACATAATGATAGTTTATAGCTCAAAACAAATAGGTGACAGAGGATGGACAAAAGGAAGATAGAAGGGTGTGGTGTGTGTGTGTGTGTGTGTGTGTGTGTGTGTGTGTGTGCCTGTATACAGGGAAGGAAGAGGAGAAGGAAGAGAGAGAGAGGATAAGAAGAAGGGGGAGGGAAGGAAGAAAGGCAGTAGCACCCTATGCAGCAGTGGACATTATCCCTCTGCTGGCCATTTGGTTCACTTTGTTCAAATATCTCTGGTGAACGAAGTGCTATCCTGGCTGATGAGACCCAGAAATCAAGATTAATAATATTACAACATGATAGTAAAAATTAAAATCACTGCAAGCATACCCACAGTTAACAAAATGCAAACACTATAAGCCAGAGTCTACCCAGATGCACCTCCCAGACTGGCCCCTTTCACTCTGTCTAATGTACTTTTTCTTACACAGCCCACTGCCTATGATTCAGTGATGCATACCTGTTCTTCAAGCTCTGCAGACTGAGGAAATATTTCCTGCCCATGGTCCTAGGCCTGCATCCTGCTCCAAGATGCTGTCATCTGGCACAACAGACCCTCGTTGTCAAGGGTACACTCAGCATCAGAAAGTATTTCTTAGGTTAGATCTAGTGTTCTGGAGTCTCATTTCCCACTTGCCTTATCATAGGATTCATCTGCCCTCAGGGTTACAGGTACCTCTGGCCTAACCAGTGGCAAGATTTCTGGAGAAGTTTCCTCTGGTTTGGTAGTGACTACTACCTCAGAGGTCTATGTGGCTCATGGCCCTACACTCAGTCTGCCATTTTAGGCCCTGTGGTTATTATTTTCTGGAGGTCTATCCCAGGGGGCAACATTTACAAACTGTCCTATTGTGGTTGAGATCCAGATCTGAACTCCCCCAGATTGGTCTTGTCCCTAGGGACTGGTGTAGAACAAATAGATGAGCACAGTTTTATAGTTCCCCAAGGAATAATCTTGAGCTCTGAAGCCTCTCCCAAGTGTCCAGAGGTTCTCACGTGTTCACCAAAGTTGTAAAGAAGACAAGAGCCACAGAAAGCATGAATTCAGGATCCTCATGTGCATGTGGGTAGGGGATATGTTTTTCCAGCTCAGTCTTTAAAGTGGTCCATGTACTCTGCACTTAGGTCAAATAAGATCAATTGTTCCTTGGATAGAAAGAGCCTGTTCAGCTCCTGTCTGGCCATTTCCTGATTCATTCAAGGGCCTTGTAGGTTGTGACTCTATGTGGCTCACGAAGTTGTAGTGGTGAGATCATGCTGGATATCTCAAGCATGGACTTCAATATTCTTTTGTGAAATTGATCTACATCAGGAGAATTGTGACAATAAATAGCATCTGGTATCTGTTGGCTCCATGCTGCTATCTAGTTAATGGCATTCTGTTGTTGGCTCTTCTCCTGCTTCCAGTTTCTGAGGAAATTTTCAGGACTCCTCTCATAAGTGTTACTATTTTATTGGCCATCTACAAGAATTCAAGGAAAATAAAGTCAGAATATACTATTTCTTTAGGAGTTGTTTTACAAAGAAGGAGCCTGTTCCATAAGTTTCCAAATCTTTCACCATCTAGGAGTTGTTTAAAACTCCTCAGTGAACTAAGAATTAGGGTCTCATGGGCATTGCTGGCAGATGAGCATGTGGTTTTGGTCGGATTTTCATTTGAATCCCAGGAATACAATTCACTGTACAATGAGAATTGTGATACTTTCATACTGGCTGTGTGGCTTAGTCTGTAAACCTGGGACTAATATTACCTACTCTTTCTAATGTGCAAATTAATAAATTTGTACTCTGGCAGATTCTCCAAATTTTGATGCCACAGAATTAAGAGGTGGCTGAACTGGGATTGTCTGATAATGACACTTTTTCTTTTATTCTAAATGATGTCACAGTTCTTGGTGCATGGGAAAACATACTGCCCAGAGCCTGGTAGGTAACGGATATTCAGCTAAACAGTTGAATCTGAAGTCATGAGGTGAAGCCTTCTATTTCATTTGTCTCCTCGTATCTTTTGGTTTTTCCATTCCTTTCTTTTCAGATGCCACCAACTCCCTTCATCCAGAGAGAATAGTCCATTCCCGTAATATCAGTGAGGATCTGCTTTCTGGATTTCCAAATGCATTTTCTACCTCTAACAACTTTTGTAGTACTAGAGTTTGAATACAAGGCTTCAGGAATAAGTGCAAGACTTATTGAGCTGTCACGCAAGCTTTCACATAGACATTTATAACATTAACTTCAAGTATAAGTATTAACAGAATGTATGTGATATGTCAGTGCTTGTCTACAATTTACAACACCCAGACCAAGGTTTTTGGCAAATTCACCAACATTTACTATTTTTTTCCATCTTGGGAAGACTCAAAATCCTCTGTCTAAAGCCAGGAACATGGTATGTGCATTAAGCACTAGTCTACTGAGAGACTGATGTAAGAGCATCACCTAAATCCAGGAGTGCAAAACCAATTGAGCTTGGCACCATAGGGACAGTCCATCTCTGAAGAATGAAATAATGTGCTGGTCAGATGGCATGGGAGTTAAAGGTGTATATTGCTATTGCAAAAGTCCTGGGTTTCTTATAGGACGTGACTCAAAATCACCTGTAACTCCAGTCCAGGGATCTGACACCTTAAGGCCGCACAAGCAACTCAAGCAACTACACTAACACGATGAACACACATACACTCGAGCCCACATACACACATATTAAACACATCTGCTCAAGTTCAGAGCTGCAGTTCTCTGGGATCTTTGATATGATTCTGGTTTTGATACTTTATTTCAACAGTTCTAGCAGGCACCACTCAGGGGATAGCAAAGTGAACTTCCTGGCTACTTGAGGAGTTTCTTGGCCCACTTTTAGATCAGATACGTGGTTACTACTTGTATTTTTTGCTATATTTGTTACAAACCAGTATATATATGTTTTCATGGA
The DNA here is from genome assembly GCA_021653895.1 of Mastomys natalensis. Classification (NCBI taxonomy): domain Eukaryota; kingdom Metazoa; phylum Chordata; class Mammalia; order Rodentia; family Muridae; genus Mastomys; species Mastomys natalensis. Next base: position 267,050 of record JAJTUV010000186.1, on the reverse strand, counting down.
GTTTAGGGACTGAAAAATTACCAAAATTTCCTTTCACTTATAAGTATTGTGACTTCTAGTAAGAATCTATTTAGGCTTCTTATATTTCCAAATGTCTTTAGCAAAGGCATGATTGCTTTTGTTCTGTATTTACCTTACTGAGGTTGTTTGAAAGGTGACCACCCTTGGAAGATAAGGACACCACATAAGCTATGTTGAAAATATGGCATCTCCAATCTTGGCTGTGCAGATCTAGTCTTCTTCCCATGGTCTTGTGGAACTTGCACTAAAATGCTGGTGCATACATTCCTGTGATTGATAAGCTGTACTTGGTCTTTAATCCGAATGTCCATGTCCTTTGTCTGTATCTTTAGAACTGATGCAGCTTGCTAAAACAGTGGAGAGCAGTTTTCACAGCTCTTCATAATGATGATAATATTGGGAAAAAGAATATATGAATTTAAGGACAGTGACCAGGGATTAATGGGTTGTTACTTCTCCCAGAATTCTTTCCTGAATCTTCAGGCTCTATATTGTCACTATACAAAATTGCTTAGGCAACTTCTGATGGCCAGGCCTGGTGCTAAAGGTTAGGTCACACAGATAAACTATATACACCCTGATTTTCTAAATTAACATGCTTCTAATCAGTTATGGGATATAGGCACCATCATTGGTAAGAGGGTGCCTTATGAGGTATCTGATCTAATGTTGTGGATAGCCCCAGCCTTGTATTTTGATCCTAGTTCCACCCCTCTGAGAGGGGCTCCAGAGGAGGGTTGAATCAATGTTGTGGATAGCCTCAGCCTTGTATTTTGATCCTAGTTCCCAGTGGATAGTCCCAGGCTTGTATTTTGATCCTAGTTCCACCCTTCTAGGAGGGGCTGCAGAGGATGATTGAATCTGTACACAGATGACATCTTGTAAACCTTCTGTCCAATTAAAACCTGTAAAATAAAGACTAGAGCCAGAGATTGGGCAGTAGAAGGGGAGGCGGAGAAAAAGGCTTAGGGGAGGAGAGAGTGAGAGGAATTCGATAAAAAGGCAGAGCAGAAGCAGAAGAGAGGGAAGTTGCTGGGGGAGCAGAAGAGAGGTAGAAGCAGGAGGAAGTCGAAGCAGGAGGAAGCAAACAGAAGGAAGCCTGCGTTAGAAGGAAGCCAACGACAGAGCTGGACAACCACGTGGCCTGGATAACCTCAAGTTATAAGGGATCTCATAGCCGGGGATTAGAAGAGTGTAGTGGTAAATCTGTCCAATCTAGGAGTGCTATTTACACCAATAATTACTGAGTTGTGTCTTTCTTTACTGGTCTCATTCGGGTAGGAGATTTACTGCGGCAAATTTGGGGATTAAATAATAACTTCTACAACAATCCAATTTTCCTCCGTTTTGTCTCAGGCCCTGTCTTGCCTCTGACATTGGATGCCTCTGGTCCTTGGTATAGTAGGCCAGGTTTACCCTGGTAAAAGGGTAGAACTGAAGGGGCCCTATCGTCTTCCTATGGATATGACTGTTTCATGGTTCAGAGCCCAGAATATTGAGTCTCCTCAGAGACAGTCCATTATCTTAGGAAAAAAGGGACTGCTCTCCTCCAAGGCTCTGCATCTGTCTTGTTTTCTGGGTATGCATTTCACCACAGATCACAAACCATATCCTCACAGTGTAGCCACAATTATATGTTCATATCTGGAAAGATACTGAGGATTTCCACATCATATAATTTAAGGTTTGTCTGCCCAGACTGTGCTCCTCTGGACTGAAATGGGTCGAGGAATGGATCAAGTCAGACTTGTGCAGACAGCTGCAACTGAGCTGACCCTGTGTTTAAGACCTTTGTCACCTGGACCTTTTCTTCCAGGTTAGAGAGATCTCCTGCCCAGAATCTTCTTATAACTGTAGTGTGAGACAAGCATCTCTGGGTTCCTGCTAAACAGCTCCTAACCTCTCTCCATCACAACTCGTAGAGCCTTTTCCTGCAACTATAGTATACTTCTCCTTTTAGGTTTACTGTTCCTCTTCCCACTCCTCACATTCTCCAAAATAAATAAAATTAATTTTAAATATTACATTTAATTAGTTCGTTAATCTGTGGTTTGGTCAGTGGTGTGTGTGTGTGTGTGTGTGTGTGTGTTGTCTATTTGATGCCCATGTGGATGTCAGAGGACAAATGGCAGCAGTTGGTTATTTCCTACTATGCAAGTCCCTGGGATGGAACTCAGGTTATCAGGCTTTCTACAAAATACCTTTACCCATTGAGTCATTTTCCATAAATCACCAAATATAGTAATCTCTATTTATTCCCTCTTTTGGGAAACTGGGATAGAGATCAACAAATATGAGAAACTTAAGAAGGGTACTGAATTCTTTGGGATATTTATCCAAGTGTTGGCTCTGCATATTCCATAGCTAATCTTTGTTATTAACTTGACAGCATGTAGAATCAACTAAAACACAAACTGTTGGGCACTCTTGTGAAGAAGTTTCTTGATCATATTTTTTGAAACAGAGCCTATTTCATTTAAATCTGGCCCATGTCTACCTGTGCAAGGTTAAACAAAAAACCAAAGTATCTTGGAAGAAGGAAACTTGAGATTTTGTCGGTTTACCATCACTCCTGATGGTATGTTTATCTATTCTGTTGTGCACTGATTATATATTAAAGAAACCTCAGAGAGGGCAGCAAAATTCATCATCATGTCACATCAGAAAATGAAAAAAAGGAGAGAGAATATTTGCTAGTTCCTCAACTTAGAACTGACCTTAATACTTGCATGTAATTAAAATGGTATAAAAGCAAAAAGGAGGAGGGGGGATGAGATAGGGGGCTCCTGGGGGGATGGGAAAAGGGGAAGACATCTGAAATGCAAATAAATAAAATATCCAATAAAAATTGAACTAAAATTTTAATTATCCATACCTCTCCCCGCCTTTTATTGGTCTTTCCCTATTTTCTGTTTGTGATGTCTGTTTGTGTGCCTGTATTTTGTACCTACTTGCATGTTTTATTCTTTTGTGCCTATCTATGTTGTCCACCAGTTGTATGTCTGCTGTGCCTGTGTTGTGTGCTGGCTATGTGTACGTGTGTCTGCACTTTTTTGGTAATTGTATTAATAACTGAGGCATCCCCTGTGAAGAACATAATACCTTGTATGTCAGAAAAGGACATGGAGAGGAACTGCTCTAGAGGGTTTTACATAGCTGTGTCTGTTTTACTGCTGTAAGAAACTATTGTATTTATAGGACACCTATCAATTGTGATAGGTTAGCATATTACCTTGGATTGGACAGTGAGCACTAATACCACTTGTGTCTCTATGAGGAAGAAACACATAAAAGAGATGTGGAGATTGCAGAAACACCAGCAGGCTAGATACTGGCTGCTCATGCTGCCTCAGAATTCAGTATTCTGACTTCTGTAAATACTCAGGAGCATGGTGTTTCATGCTTCTAATTTAAAATCATACACTGTGCTCGGTAGGCTGGCTGCCAGGTCAAGTCTGCATTTTCTCCTACAGTTCTCTCCTCTATATCATTTGCTTTCTGGATATCAGAGCCTTCTGATCAATAAGTGGAATATGCCAACCAATATATTATAAGTGAAAAGATAATAGGATTGGATTAGATAGATTGTAAGGGTTATGAAAGCAAAGAGGGTATATAGTCATGGGAATGATGCTATTCCAAATTTTAGAAACTTCTCTTATAGGACCAATATCAGAAAATTGGTTGGAGTTTGTAAATAGCCGAGGACAATGTCCTTTGACCTCCTTTCCTAATAATAAGAGAGGGTTATGTACACTTGTAATTATTACACCTAATAATTTCCAGCACTGGCATCATTTGGAGTCAGTGCTATAATCAAACACAGGGCAGTATAGAGTCTTGTCTTCTGGCAGCTGTTCAGTTTTATCTGCTACATTGCTGATATTAGTTGTCCAGGGTTGGGTGAGCCAGGATGGGATCCAGATAGGCTGTGGTCCATGTTCTGGAAAGACACAAACAAAACCTTTTCCAGTGGTAAGTCATAGGGCTGGTGATTGCCATTTACCTTTTATTACATCTTTCCAGGCCACCAGAGGTGACCTCATAGTCACTAACAAAGGTACACAATGTTCATGAGTTGCAGTATTTCACTTGTCATCTGTTTTCAGGAAATTTAAAGTAAATGATGCAGTATTAGTAAGATGTTGAGGGTTAGTCTTATTTAGACCCATATTTCTTTTTTTCCTATTTTTTTATTGGATATTTTATTTACATTTCAGATGTTATCCCCTTTCCCCATTTCTCCCCACCCAGGAACCTCCATCCCATCTCCCCTCCTCCTGCTTCTATGAGGTTGTTTCCCCACCCACCACCCTCTAATTCCCCCCCACACGGTGTCTAGCCTTCATGGGACCAAGGATCTCCTCTCTCATCTATGCCCAACAAGGACATCCTCTCTTACATATACAGCTCGAGCCATGAGTCCCTTCCTATGTGCATCCAGGCTGGTGGTTTAGACCCTGGGATCTCTGGTTGGTTGGTATTGTTGCTCTCCCCATGGGGCTGCAAACCCTTTCAGCTCCTTCAGTCTTCTCTCTAATTCCTCCATTAGGAACCCCATTATCAGTTCAATGGTTAGCTGTGAGCATCTGCCTCTGGATATGTCAGTCTCTGTCAAACCTCTAAGGAGACAGCTATGTCAGGCTTCTGTCAGCATGCACTTCCTGGCATCCACATCAGCGTCTGGCTTTGGTGACTGCACATGGGATGGATACCAGGAGGAAGAGTCTCCAGATGGCCCTTCTTTTAGTTTCTGTCCCATACTTTGTCTCGTATTTGCTCCCATGAATATTTTGTTACTCCTCTAAGAAGGACCGAAGCACCCACACTTTGGTCTTCCTTCTTCATGAGCTTCATGTGGTCTGTGAGTTGTGTCTTGGGTATTGTGAGCTTTTGGGCTAATATCCAATTATCAGTGAGTGCATACCATGTGTGTTCTTTTGTGACTGGGTTACCTCACTCAGGATGATATTTTCTAGTTCCATCCATTTGCCTAAGAATTTCTTCAATTCATTGTTTTTAATAGCTGAGTAATACTCTATTGTGTAAATGTACCACATTTTCTGTATCCATTCCTCTGTTGAAGGACATCTGGGTTCTTTCCAGCTTCTGGCTACTATAAATAAGGCTGCTATGAACATAGTGGAACATATGTCCTTGTTGTATGTTGGAGCATCTTCTGGATGTATGCCCAGGAGTGGTATAGCTGGGTCCTCAGGTAATGATATGTCCAATTTTCTGAGGAATCCCAGACTGATTTCCAGAGTGGTTGTACCAGCTTGAAATCCCACCAACAATGGAGGAGTGTTCCTCTTTTTCCACATCCTTGCCAGCATCTACTATCACCTGAGTTTTTGATCTTGGCCATTCTGACTAGTGTGAAGTGGAATATCAGGGTTGTTTTGATTTGCATTTCCCTGATGACTAAGGATGCTGAACATTTCTTTAGGTGCTTCTTGGCCATTCAAGTTTCCTCAGTTGAGAATTCTTTGTTTAGCTTTGTACCCCATTTTAAAATAGGGTTATTTGGTTCTCTGGAGCCTAATTTCTTGAGTTCTTTGTATATTTTGGATATTAGACCTCTATCAGATGTAGGTTTGGTAAAGATCTTTTCCCAATCTGTTTGTTGCTGTTTTGTCTATTGACAGTATCCTTTGTCTTACAGAAGCTTTGCAATTTTATGAAGTCCCATTTGTCAATTCTTGAACTTAGAGCATAAGCCATTGGTGTTCTGTTCAGGAAATTTTCCCCTGTGCCCATGTGTTCGAGACTTTTCCCCACTTTCTCTTCTATTAGTTTCAGTGTATCTGGTTTTATGTGGAGGTCCTTGATCCACTTGGACTTGAGCTTTGTACAAGGAGATAAATATGGATCAATTTACATTCTTCTACATGCTGACCTCCAGTTGAACCAGCACCATTTGTTGAAAATGCTGTCCTTTTTCTGATGGATGATTTTAGCTCTTTTGTCAAAGATCAAGTGACCATAGGTGTGTGGGTTCATTTCTGGGATTTCAGTTCTATTCCATTGATCTTCCTGTCTGTCTCTGTACCAATATCATGCAGTTTTTAATCACTCTTGTTCTGTAGTACAGCTTGAGGTCAGGGATGGTGATTCCTCCAGAAGTTCTTTTGTTGTTGAGAATAGTTCTCGCTATCCTGCAGACCCATATTCTTATAGTGGGAGGTATTAGAAATGAAATGCATCTGGCTGACTTCTGGCTCAGCTGCTGTGTTCTTGCTAAGCTCAATTCCAGCTGATGGTCTCAGTGGTGCTGGCCAGGGACTGAGATTTTGGTGTGGGTGCTGCCTCTGCCTACCGCCACCCTCGGCCTCCATAGCTCTTGGCCTGGCCCCTAGGCCAACCCTGCTGCCTCCACAGCACTAGGTTAGCCCCATGCAATAACTGCCATCCTAGTGGTTAAGTATCACAATACCATCAACCCGGTAAAGCAAAACTCTTAATGCTTATAGTTAACCAATGGATTTATCTGTCAATAAAATCTCAATACATAGATGACCACACAATTTAGACAAATTATTCCAATTATCCTAACTTGTTGATATGCATAACTACCTGAGACTACTAAAGCCATGCAGGTTCATGTTTGCTTCCATATTCGCCTTCTTTGCTCTCCCCTGCATTTCTCTCTGTGTCCCTATCTTTGCCACCCTTAGCTCTGCCTCCATTTTCCTATCCAATCACAGGCTTCCAGCTGCAAATAGATTGGACAGGGAAATTTCTGCCTCATATTCCCTCCCATGTATTTATTAATTTGTCCTTTGGGTTATTTGTGTACTATTTCTAATACAACTTGAACTTGAAGATTATAACAGATCCCAGAAAATTAAAAGGTAAGATTACTTGTATTTTTTAGGGGCAACTTTGATCCCTATATTGTTTCAATTGGTCAAAGCCAGTTGAAAAACTTCAGATTTGCTAGAATCCTAATCAGCAAGGAAAATATTCATGTAATAAATAAGTGTTATAGAGGAGGTTATTTAATAGAGGATTCAAAACCTGAAATACATAATATTAATATATACCAGGACACCTCGACACAACACTTTCCATTGCTATCTTTGAGCAGAATACACATTGTTTGGCACAGGCACAGACAAAGCAAAACTTTCCCCATCCTCTTGGTATAATAGGTAGATTAAAAACAATCTTTTATATCCATGAATATAATATGTTTTTAATAGTGATGACAGTGCCCTGTGGAGATCAGGCTATAAAGACCCCTCTTGATCATCTGCAAATTAATAACTCTTAAATTATGTTATAATCTCCATTTTCTTTATCTTTTTTTTCTGAATGACAAAGATAAGAACATTCCAAGCACTGAGGCTTGGGTCACCATGTCCCACTTGTTTTTGTTCTACTAATCCCTGAGCATGTTTGTGCCATTGTTCACCAATTACAGTTTCATCTGTTTTCTATTGAAATTTTATGGGCTCATGAAGTGAAATAACAGTCCCCTAATATTGGAGGTGAGGATGTACTTTCTCTTTCATGAGGTCTAGGCCACTATGAAAGACTTTATCACCAGTGTTGGTGTTGGTTTCAGTCATTTCCCAGAGATTGTTAGATAAGTCTTCAAGAATCAGGGGCTTAGCTTTTTCAGTGTGTCCATCATAGTCCTTCCATATAAGAAAGGTCAAGGATGTTTTAGAACAGCCTGGACAACCAATACCCTCCACAGGAAGACCTGCAGTTATATCCCACACAGAAGATTCCTCCTTTGTCCTAATAATGCCATTATTAGGAAACACTGACCTGTAACTTTAATTCCCTTAAATCTTTTCCTTCCCAATATCTAACCATCTGAGGCTCTACTGATTAAATCTTTTTCCTTCCCAATATCTAACCATCTGAGGCTTTACTGATTCAGTTTACAGTACAGTAAACTTCAGATTATGACCTATTCATATCCGTCTGATTTGAGATATGTCCTTTGGAGAAAGACCCTCTTGTAGGCAGGGCCAAATGTTGTCCCTGGGGAGTTTAAAGGAAGCAGGGTGAGAACATCTATATCACATTTCAATTTATAATGCTTGCCCTTGTGAAATTTGGGACATTTAGTAGATTGTTCTTTGGATGCACCTTTTCTTCTGCATCAGGCAGTCTCTCTTAAAATTCTCCCTTGTTTGACACAAACAATAGGAGGTGTCAGACTTTAAGATACTGCAGGAACCTCCGAAAAGACTTCAGTGGTGTTTGTCTGAGTCCCTACTTCTTGACATGTTAGGACCCAGACATCCAGAGGGAATTCTTTAACACCTAGCACCCTTTGTATCTCTGCTGGAGCACCAAAATGGCAGCTGCCTCAGAGAACTGCAGTTTCCATTCCATGAAAGTTTGCACTAAAGTCAGACATTTAATAAAAGGCTTAGGAGGTCCTTGTCTTAAATCTTTGAAACTTGTGTGTCCACTAAGGGGGAAAAGCTTTCCAAGATCTTAGGGCACACAAGTGACAAATTTGGTCAAAATACTGGGTAGGCCCAGGAGCCTGTTCAACACGCAGTGAGAATATTCCTTCTTGTAACATATTCACATTCAATGATACACCTGAATTTCAATTTCTCTCAGCTTTAAGTTCACATTAATCATAATCATGTTGCTTCCAAATAAAAAAATTACTGAGGGTTTATGCCTGGACCAGTGGCTTATAATCCTCCAGTGTGTTTAAATCCATGCTTATGCATTCTAATTGCATTATATATGAAGACTGACATCCTTCAACTCGACAAGTAGTCTGAAACTGCTGGATGGTTTTAAGGTCATGTGGATACCATGTTAAAATGTCTCTTCAGGGCAGGATTTAAACTCACTGGAAAGCAGAAGCTGTGGGTTGTTCATTTGGCCAGGATTCATCATGAGTAGCACAAAGCCAAGAAAGAGGGATCTAAATATGGTAGTGACTGAGATTCTTCACTTTCTAAGTGTCAGTGTTCAAGCATTGCATTCAAAGAGGGGTTTCAATCTAAAAGAGGGGACTTCCACCCTAGACCAAGCAGAGAGGGGCCACCCAGAACCTCCTCTGACTGGTGAACTGAATTCTTGCTTAGGCTGTGAGGCTAAGCATCTGCAAGGGAATATGAATAAAAACTAAAATATCTCTCTGGGTTCCCTGAGGGACAAGCCTGACTGCATAGGGGTTGATGTCAAAAGTATCCCCTTTCCAGGAAAAAGACATCAGGATGGGTATGGCCCTCATGCCTCACTGGACAATGACAGGAGGACTGGAGCGATTACAAGGTCCCCTTCAATTACTGGAGGTCAGGCCTCTATCCGTGCCTTCGCAAGATTAGAATTGCCAAGGCCCTTCTATACTTAGAGAAGGGAGGAGATGTCAGGGGCAGCCCTGCTTATACACTGAAGGCCTACAGTCAGTCATAGGCCTAAAATCAGCAATAGGCCTGACATACATACATGCTAACACAAAGTCTTGGGTCTCTGTAGAAAAACACTGAAACAGCAGGCTATAAGCTATTGTAAACAGGCAGCTTCTGTGAAAATTTACCAGCCCGAGTAGTCATAGGTCTTATAAATAGGCAGCCTGGTGGACAGTACCAACTTAGATAAGGACAAGTGAATCATAGGCAGAGTCATAGTGACCTGTCACCTGAACCTTCACCTAGCTGATACCCTGTTCTGAATGGTATCTATACTCCCCCTGAACACCTATGCTCCGGTGTCATTCCCTTCCCCACATCCTGCTTTTTTTGTGTTTATAACCCCTGTGTGAATAAGTAAATTATGGTGTGATTTAAATAATTAAATAAATAAACAAATTAAAAAAAAACAAAGAGGGATATAAAGATCATAGTACTGAGAGGCCTTTACCTGGGCCACTCTTCACCTGGACTACGCCCTTCTGATCTCTTACTGTGACTCCTTCTTGATGGACAGATCCTCTTTTATGGAACAACAAAAATTTGTATCAATGTCATTTTCTCCCTGTTCTTTTTCACTGGCCTTATCTTTATCTGCGACAAGAAAAGCTTGCAGAAGCTGCTTTAAACCATGTTCTCCCTTACCTAGATGGGCAACAGATTATAGCCATAATAATAGGGTCGAAAGATTCAGATAAGGATCATCCAGTCCTAAGTTCCTTCTCTATGCATTATTCAAATCTCTCTGACACAGCTCTAGATCAAAGGGCTCCTTTATAGAATACCAAAGGTTTACTTATTTTAATGGGGATTGCATTGAATCTGTAGATTGCTTTTCGCAAGATGGCCATTTTTACTATATTAACCATGCCGATCCATGAGCATGGGAGATCTTTCCATTTCCTGAGATCTTCTTCAATTTCTTTCTTCAGAGACTTGAAGTTCTTGTCATACAGATCTTCCACTTGTTTGGTTAGATTCACACCGAGGTATTTTATATTATTTGTGACTATTGTGAAGGGTGTCATTTCCCTAATTTCTTTTTCAGCCTGTTTATCTTTCACGTAGAGGAAGGCTACTGATTTGTTCGAGTTGATTTTATAACCTGCCACCTTGCTGAAGTTGTCTATCAGGTTTAGGAGTTCTCTGGTGGAGGTTCTGGGGTCACTTAAGTATACTATCATATCATCTGCAAATAGTGATATTTTAACTTCTTCCTTTCCTATTTGTATTCCTTTGACTTCCTTTTTTTGTCTAATTGCTCTGGCTAGGACTTCCAGTACTATATTGAATAGGTAGGGAGAGAGTGGGAAGCCTTGTCTAGTCCCTGATCTTAGTGGGAATGCTTCAAGTTTCTCTCCATTTAGTTTGATGTTAGCTACTGGTTTGCTGTATATGCTTTTACTATGTTTATGTATGGGCTTTGAATTCCTGTTCTTTCCAAGACTTTTACCATGAAGGGATGTTGAATTTTGTCAAATGCTTTCTCAGATCTAGTGAGATGATCATGTGGTTTTTTTCTTTGAGTTTTTTTATATAGTGCATTACATTGATGGATTTCCGAATATTGAACCATCCCTGCATTCCTGGGATAAAGCCCACTTGATCATGATGGATGATTGTTTTTATGTGTTCTTGGATTCGGTTTGCTAGAATTTTATTGAGTATTTTTTATCGATATTCATAAGAGAGATTGGTCTGAAGTTCTCTTTCTTTGTTGGGTCTTTGTGAGGTTTAGGTAGAGCTAGAAAGAGAAATTCTCAAATTTATATGGAATAAAAAAAACCCAGGATAGCGAAAACCATTCTCAACAATAAAAGAACTTCTGGAGGAATCACCATCCCTGACCTCAAGCTGTAGTACAGAGCAATAGTGATAAAAATTGCCTGGTATTGGTACAGAGACAGGCAGGAAGATCAGTGGAATAGAGTTGAAGACCCAGAAATGAACCCACACACCTATGGTCATTTGATCTTTGACAAAGGAGCTAAAACCATCCAGTGGAACAAGGATAGCATTTTCAACAAATGGTGCTGGTTCAACTGGAGGACAACATGCAGAAGAATGCAAATCGATCCATTCTTATCTCCGTGTACGAAGCTCAAGTCCAAGTGGATAAAGGACCTTCACATAAAACCAGACACACTGAAACTAATAGAAGAAGAGAAGGTGGGGGAAGACCCTCAAACACCTAGGCACAGGGGAAAAGTTCCTGAACAGAACACCAATGGCTTGTGCTCTAAGATCAAGAATTGACAAATGGGATTACATAAAACTGCAAAGTTTCTGTAAGGCAAAGGACACTGTCAATAGGACAAAACAGCAACCAACAGATTGGGAAAAGATCTTTACCAATCCCACATCTGATAGAGGACTAATATCCAATATATACAAAGAACTCAAGAAATTAGGCTCTAGAAAACCAAATAACCCTCTTAAAAAATGGAATAAGGAGCTAAACAAAGAATTCTCAACTGAGGAAATGCGAATGGCCGAGAAGCACCTAAAGAAATGTTCAGCATCCTTGGTCATCAGGGAAATGCAAATCAAAACAACCCTGAGATTCCACTTCACACCAGTCAGAATGGCTAAAATAAAAAACTCAGGTGATAGCAGATGCTGGCGAGGATGTGGAGAAAGAGGAACACTCCTCCATTGTTGGTGGGATTGCAAGATGGTGCAACCACTATGGAAAACAGTCTGGTGGTTCCTCAGAAAATTGGACATATCACTACTTGAGGACCCAGCTATACCACTCCTGGGCATATACCCAGAAGATGCTCTAACACATAACAAGGGCATATGCTCCACTATGTTCATAGCAGCTTTATTTATAATAACCAGAAACTGGAAAGAACCCAGATGCCCTTCAACAGAGGAATGGATACAAAAAATGTGGTACATTTACACAATGGAATATTACTCAGCTATTAAAAACAATGAATTCGATAAATTCTTATATAAATGGATGGAACTAGAAAACATCATCCTGAGTGAGGTAACCCAATCACAAAAGAACATACATGGTATTCACTCACTGATTATTGGACTTTAGCCCAGAAGCTTGAAACACCCAAGATTCAACTCACAGACCACATAAAGCTCATGAAGAATGAAGACCAAGTTGGGGGGGGGGGCTACAGTCCCTCTTAGAAGAAGTAACAAAATACTCAAGGGAGCAAATAAGGATGCAAAGTGCAGAACAGAAACTGAAGGAGGGACCGTCTGCAGACCATTCCACCTGCGTATCCATCCTATGTGCAGTCACCAAAGGTAGATGCTGACGTGGGTGTCAGGAGGTGCTTGCTGACAGGAGCCTAACATAACTGTCTCCTTAGAGGTCTGCAAGAGTCTGACATATTCAGAGGTGGATGCTCACAGCTAACCATTAAACTGATCATGGGGTTCCCAACAGAGAAGATAGAGTGAAGACTGAAGGAGTAGAAAGGGTATGGAACCCCATGAGGAGAGCAACAATACCAACCAACCAGAGCCCCCAGGGTCTAAACCACCAGCCTGGGAGCACTTAGGGAGGGACCCATGGCTCCAGCTATATATGCAAGGGAGCTATATATAAGTGGGAGAAGAGATTTTTGGTCCCATGAAGGCTGGACATCGTGGGGGGTGGTATTTGAGGGTGGGGAGGTGAGGTTCTGGGGAGGGTGGGTGTGGGTACACCATCATAGAGGCAGGAGGAGGGGGGAAGGGATAGGGAGTTCCTGGGAGGGAGGGGGTAAGGGGGTAAGGGGAAAACACCTGAAATGTAAATAAAAGTTCCAATAAAAAAAAAAAAGGTTTACTTAGAGGTGCTCAGATACAAACTTTTCTAACTCAGGTGTTTGTACTTAATTTCCTTTCTGTTTTAGTGTACCACTTATTTCAGAGCTGCTCTCTGCCCCAGCAGCAAATTTTGCATTCTGTCTGCAATTTCTTTTAAGGTGAGTCCCTTTCCCCCTTGGTACTCACATGGCCTGCATTTGGATGACAATTACCATTGCAGTCATTATCTGGGGTATGGGTTAGTGTATTGAACCATGAGTGCTCCTACCACCTGGGTCTCTATGTAGAAGTGCATTAAAAGAGACTGGACTTCCAGTCTACAACTCTGTCTAGGGTCCCATCTTCCTTCTGGTCTGCAACTCTGCTCAAGACAGATCGGGTGCTCCTTCTCCTCTACCACACCCCATAGCCTGTCTATCTTCCAGGAGGTCTACTGTAACTAGGGATATGGGAGGCTTGTTCTAATCAGGGACATAGGAGGCCTCCCCTAACCAGAGAAAGCACCCCCTGCCTCCCAGAAGTCCTGCTCTAACCCATATCACAGAGCTCTACCTGCCTCCAAGGGTGGGCAGGCTCCAGTTAGAGACACCCAGGCTAGTTAACACTAGAGATAACCAAATGGCAAGAGGCAAGTGCAAGAACATAAACAACAGAAGCCAATGTAATTTGGTACCATCAGAACCCAGTTCTTTCATCACACCTAACATACCTGAAAAATGAGATTCTGACCTAAAAATCTATCTCAGGAGAATGATAGAGACCTTGAAGGAGGACATAAATAATTCCCTTAAATAAATAAACACAGGAAAAAGAGACTCATCAGCAAGCTAGCTACCAGCTACTAGCTATCCATACTACTTCAGAATGAAGAGTTCTGACTTGTAGGAAACTCAGGAGCACACAGTACCATGGTTATTTAGAAACATCATGTGCCAGGTAAGCTGTCTTTCATGTCATGCCTAAAATATTTTCTGTTTCTAACAAAAGACTTTTTTTCTGTACTTATGGAACAGCATAGAAAACTTGGTATGGACAGGAATGTGGAATAATTTTTTAAAGAAAGTTAAACAGAGTTGAACAGAGATTTACAATGAGAAAAGTTACTTTGCTGACTCCCAACCAACTCATCAGAATCCATAATCTGGTGTTATCATCATGACTACACATTACTTCCAACATTCATGGGATATTCATTTTATTTAGAATTATTTTCAATTTGTTGGCTGTTTTCAGAAAGTGATTACAACAAACACTGAAGGGCTCTAGCAGACTTAAGCATGTCAAACATGGTTCTAGAAGGCTTTACCTTTCTCTAGATACCTTTGCTTTCTAAATTGTTAGATTACATTCCTAAAGCTAGCTGCCAAGGTCTATTCCTTTATTTGGTCACTTTCTCCCTCTGAGACTTACTACCAAGGTCTGGCTGCTAAAATATGGAAGTCCAGCAATTAAAGATTCCCTTTTGGCTACCCTAAGTAACATAATCAAAACAAGAGGACTCATCTTTTTTTTAAATATTTAATTATTTATTTAATGTATGTGAGTACACTGTTGCTGTCTTCAGACACACCAGAAGAGCCCAATGGATTCCATTACAGATGGTTGTGAGCCACCACGTAGTTGTTGGGAACTGAACTCAGGACCTCTGGAAGAGCAGTTAGTGCTCTTAACCACTGAGCCATTTCTCCAGCCCAAGTGGACTCATCTTGACAAAATACTTCCCCTGTGGGGCAAGTAGAACCATATCACCAGACAAAAACTTGAATTTTTTGAGTCCACTTGAGTGGATTCAGAAATTCCAGTCCCCTCATACCTGAAGATGGTAGTTTCATCTACTTCTGACCAGCTTCCTGTCTTGGAACATGTGACAACAACACCTCATGGAGAGGAATGTGACAGTCACATAGGAGCAGTGCATGAAGCCCCTCCACATGAAGATGAGGCATCCCTAATATCTCAGACCAAGCAATAGAAAGCATTTGCTCTTAGAGCCCTAACCCATCCTAAAATGCATATAAGACTCTGTTCACAAGGAATAAAACACATACAAGTTATTTCATCAAAGACGGTTTTTAAAAATTTATTTAATTATTTAAATCACATCGTAATTTAGTTATTCACACAGGGGTTATAAACACAAAAAGGCAGGATGATGGGAAGGGAATGACACCGGAGCATAGGTGTTCAGGGGGTGTACAGATACCATTCAGAACAGGGTATCAGCTGGGTGAAGGTTCAGGGGACAGAACACTATGACTCTGCCTATGATTCACTTGTCCTTATCTAAGTTGGTACTGTCAGCCGAGGCTACCTATTTACAAGGTCTATGACTACTCAGGTTGGTAAATTTCCACAGAAGCTGTCTGTTTACAATAGCTTATAGCCTGCTGTTTCAGTGTTTTTCCACAGAGACCCAAGACTTTGTGTTAGCATATATGTATGTCAGGCCTATTGCTGATTTTAGGCCTGTGGCTGATTTTAGGCCTTCAGTGTATAAGCAGGGCTGCCCCTGACATCTCCTCCCTTCTCTAAGTATAGAAGGGCCTTGGCGATTCTAATCTTGCGAAGGCGGGGATAGAGGCCTGACCTCCAGTAATTGAAAGGGGACCTTGTAATGGCTCCAGTCCTCCTGTCGTTGTCCAGTGAGGCATGAGGGCCATACCCATTCCAATGTCTTTTTCCTGGAGAGGGGATACTTTTGACATCAACCCTGCAAGATGTCTGGCAGTTCTGTTTGTTTTGGAAATTCAGACATGTATACAATGTATCTTGACCAGCTACACCTACTTCTGTCTGACTCCCCTTCGGAACACTGTCACAAAAGCAATGAGCATGGCAGAGTAAGTATCTGTGGAGTAGGATGTTCAGTTCTTTGAGTATAATCCAAAGAGTGGTATAACTGAGTCATATGGTTGACTTATTTTTAGCTATTTGATAAACCTCCACACTGATTTGCATCATGACTGTACCAGTGTGTAAGCCTACCAACATCGAATGAGGGTTCCCTTTCTCTGCACTCTGACAGTATTGTTAGCAGTTGATTTGTTGATTTTAGCTATTGTGACTGGGGTAAGATGTAATCTTGTTTTGATTTGCTTTTCTTTAACTGCTAGCATAATTTTTTGGAGATATTTCTTACTCATTTTTCATATAGGTCATTCATTGAATTCTTCATGCAGTCTGTGTATTTATCTCCTGTTTAATATGTAGCTGGTAACAATTCCCTCCCATTCTGTGGGCTTCCTCTTCACCAACTTGCTTGTTTTTTTTTTTTTTTAGTTGTGCAGAAACATTTTAGTTTTTTGAAGTCCTGCTTGTCAATTGTTGGCTTCAATTCTTGAGCTAACACAGTTTTATTCAGAATGTTCTTCCTAAGTCTGTATCATGTAGGGTGTTGCCCAAGTTTTCTATAGCAATTTCATATTTCGTTCTTCAATTCACATAGAGTTTTTGAATGACGTGATAGACATGGAGTTGTTTACATTCTTCTTCACCAGGACTAATAATTTTTCCAGCACCATTTGTTGAAGCTCCATTTTGAAGTTTGTGGCATTGTTGTCAAATATTAATTAGATGACTGATTATGTCCTCATGTTTGGATCTTCAATTTGGTTGCATTAGTCTACATGTCTGTAACTATGTCATATTCTTATTGTTACTTTATTGTTTATTTTATTTTTAAGGTTGCATTTGAATTACAAGATTTCTCTGTACTCTTTCCTCCTCCCAAACCATTCTACATATCATTCTGGCTCTCCTTCAAATTCATGTACTTTTTTTTTTTTTACATAAACTATGCATCTATCTATCTATCTATCTATCTATCTATCTATCTATCTATCTATCTATCATCTATCTATCATCATCTATCTATGAAACATAACCTGTTGTGTACACATAATGTTACTTGTACATATGTTATTCAGTCATGACCATCTAGCACTGAGCAACAAATTCAAATTGCTATGTTCTTCCCTGAGGAAGGCCATGTCTCTTATCTTTGCTTCCTTGCCTATAGAGTTTTCATTTGTTTGTTTTATATAGGATGCATGGAGTTTTCTTGGTGGAGTTCAGTATGTTTTTTGATGCCTTCCTCATTTAGCTCACATTTGTTGATGAGACCATGAGTGTAGTTTCTGAGGCTACTAGGAGATACAATCTTACAGCAAAATTGCTGATCCTCTGGCTCTTAAATCTTTCCACCTCCTCTTTCAGAAAGTTTTTTGAGCCTTAGATGTAAGTGTTTTGTGGATGTATTCATTAGGTCTAGGCTCCATAACTCTGTATTTTGATTGGTTGTGATTTTCTGTAGAGTTATTCCTGTGTTGTAAGTAGAGGCATAAAAACTACACACATCTGTGGATATAAGGACAAATGCTTAAAGGGTCCCCTTTACTCTTTTTCTCCATTCTTCTGTATTTATCTCCTTGCTGCTCACTAAGAAGCTCTCTTTTCCATTCTTGATTAGATTACTAGCTAGTACTCTGCTAGTCTTTCTCTATTGTTGCTAACCCCTTATTTTAGCAATGCTCCTGTTTTAACTTTCTGGTTGCTGTAGTTACTACAGGCTATGTTTTCACATCTGAAGATTTGTAACTAAGATCCTCCAATAAGAAAGAACAGGCAACCTTTATCTGTCTGGGTTACCACATCCAACATGTTCTTTTCCAGGTTAGTTCATTTTACTGAAAAGTTTGTGATTTTGTTTTTCTTTATGACTGAATGGTATTCTTTAGTGTGTATGTACAATGATTTCATTATCCATTTGTTGGATGTAGGATGTTGAGGTAATTATTTAAAATGGCCTCTGGTCAACCGACTAAGCTGCAGCAGCTCTGCCTAGCTCAGCCACCATGTTTCTTGGCCGGAGGTGATGTGCGCTACATAGCTAGAAATGACCAGCCAGAGACACCAGCCCTGCCACCCACGAGACGTCATCATGGGTGATGGCTCTGCCAATCTTCCATGCTGTCTCCCCAAGGGTGGGCATAGCCCAGACCATCCTGCCATCCACTCGGGCCCAGAAGGAAAATGAGACTCTAATGCTTAAATTATACAAAGCTTATATATTTAGTAATGATCAGTAACAAGATGCGTATATAATCAGAAGTGTAACCCAATACCCAACCTAGATATACCAACTACCTTTGTGTGCCAGAGACACATGAACATCTGCCTCCATGTTCCCCTCTTTCTCGTTCCTCTCTCTCTCTCCTCTCCCTAGCTCCTCCTCTTCCTTCTCCTCCTCTCCTCCTTACTCCTCCTCTTCTCCTTACTCCTTCCACCTTAGCTCCTCCTACAGTAGGACCTTTAAGTTGTTTTCCTTTCAGAGCTATTGTTAATAGAGCAGCAGTGAACATCGCTAAGCAAGTACCTGTAGTGTATAATATTGAGTCCCCTGGATATTTGCTAAGAAGTGATATAGCTGGGTCATATGGTATATTTGTTTTTAGTATCTTCAGAATTCTCCACACTGATGTCCATAGTGGTTGTAGAAGATTGCAGTCCCACCAAGAGTGAATGAATGTTGCTTAATCCATATCCCCTTCTTCATTTGTGGTAAGTTATTCAATTGATCTTTGTCATTCTGATGGGTAAGATAAAATTTCAAAGATGTGTTGATTTGCATTTCCCTAGTTGCAAGGAATGACAAATTTTATTTGAGATATTTCTTACTCAAAATTTTTACCTTTCGAGAACTCTCTATTCAGGTTCTAATCCCATTTTTGGATGGCTTATTTAGTTTGAATTTTTTTTTTTTTATTCTCAGCCCTGTATAGCTGACTCAGATTCTTTCATTCTTTGTGCTTCTTCTCTGCCTGGTTGTTTCTATTGTTATTCAGAATCTTTCTAGTTTCATGAGGTCCTGCTTCTCAGTTGTTGGCCTCTATTCTTGGACAAATGGAGTCCTATTTAAGAAGAGGTTTCCTACATCTGTATCCTGTACAGCACTGATTTGTTTTCTTTGAGAAGTTTCAGTGTTTCAAATTCAGATCTTTGATCTGTTTGGGGTTAGTATTTGTGCAAGATGATAGATATGGATCTAACTGAATTTTTCTACATGTAGACATCTAGTAATCGTAACACCATTACTTAAAGATAATTTCTTTCTTCCAGAGTATTCTCTTGGTATCATTGTCAAATATTAAGTGGCTAAAGTAACATGTGCTTATACTTGGGTCTGTGATTTTTGTTCCATTAATCCATATGTCTGTTTTTGTACCAATATAATATTTTTTAAAATTAAATTATTTTTGCCTATTTATTCACTTTACATTCTGCCCACTGCCCTTTTCCTGCCACCTCCTCCCATAATCCTTTCTCTTATGGACAGTTGGAGGCCCTCCTGGGTGTTCTCCCCTCACACCACAGCATTTCAAGTCTCTACAAGGCTACATGCTCCCTCTTGACTGAGGCTAGACAAAGCTGCACAGCTAAAAGAACATATCCCATGTATAGGCAACAAATTTTGGGATAGCCCCATTCCAGTTGTTCAGGACCCACATGAAGACTAAGCTGCACACCTGCTACCATTGAGTGGGAGGCCTAGGTCTAGCCTGTGTATGTTCTTTAGTTGGTGGGTCAGACTCTGGTGGTCCAGGTTATTTGACTCTGTTTGTCTTCCTGTGGAGTTCCTATCCTCTTCAAGACCCACAATTCTTCATCTTATTCTTCTGTAAGAGTCTGCAAGATTCATCCACTGTTTGGCTATGGGTGTTTGTATTGGTCTGAGTCAGCTGCTGGGTGGAGCCTCTCTGAGGACAACTTGGTTTTATCTGCCAGCATGACAGAGTATCATTAACAGTGATTGGTGCTTGACAATGGTATGCACCTCAGGTTGGGCTGGTGTGGAACAGTGAACCATGTCTGGAAATTTGGTATGGTTGAGTGGATTCAGAGTCCCTGGCACCCAGGCACTCATCTGAAATGATAGGCAGTTTCCTGCTCCCTGCTAGCGCCCTGGCCTGGAATATGTGCCACACTTCCCACATAGGAAATGTGATCTGTGGTTCTGTAGCCCCAGAACAGAGTTTTCCTTGTTAATGGGGTATCTAGAGGCCCTGAGGGTTTAGCCAATAAGCTTCCCTTCCCAGATACTCCTTCCTGCAAAAGTTATTTAATCTCTGGTCTACCCTAAGGAGTTGGTATGTATCCATCTCCTGTGATGAACAGCCAGTAAGTGATATGGATAAATATGGGCTGTATCTTTCATTGAGAACTGCTGTGTCTGCCGTAGAAGGCCTCTCTGAACGTCTGCTAAGCTAAGGACAATCACCAATGAACAAAGCTAGAGTTTCCAGTGGACCTCTGATCTTTATTTCCAGACTCCTCTGTGCAGCACCTCAGCAGCAACTGGATGCCAAGGGGCTTTGGAACCCCAGCTTTGGCCTCCCACATCCTAGGCTGCATTTTCCCACCCTCAAACCATGTCTTGGTGCTTTCCTAAAGCCCACCAACTGACAGTGGCTGTACAAGGTAGACATAGTCAAGTGCATTTCCCACAGTTTTCCTCCCTAGCAGTGCTTCTACACTCCAGTGGCAGGCCACACGTAGATTCACAGGCTAGTTTATTGGTTGGCCATTCCATCAGGCTCTGCTCCCTCTCCCGTGCCTGCATTACTTGTAGACAAGATAAATTTTGAGTTGGAAGTTTTATGGGTAGGTTGGTGTCTCTATTGTTCCACTGGGGTTCCTGTCTGGCTTCAGGAGGTAGCCTCTTCAGGTTCCATATCCTCAGTGTAGTGAGTCATAGCTAAGGTCACCACCATTGATTCTTGTGTACCTTCCTTTGTCCAAGACCATAACTCATCCTGGAGATGTCCCCGACCTCCTCACTCCTGTTAGTTGCAGATTTCCATTAATTTTCCTGGTCATCTAACCATCTCTCTTGTCCTTTCCCACACCTGATCCTGAATCTCTCATTCCCCTCACCATTTCCCCTCCTTCTCAGTTCCCTCTTTCCATTTGCCTCTTAAGACAATTTTATTTCCCTTGCTAAGGGAGATTCAATCTACCTGCTTGAGTCTTCCTTCTTGTTTAGCTTCTTTGGGTCTGTGGAGTATAACATGGTACTTGTATTTTATGGGTAATATCTACTTATAAGTGAATACATACAATGCACATCCTTGTGGGACTGGTTTACCTCACTCAGGATGATATTTGTAAGTGCCATTCATTTGCCTGCAAAATTCATGATGTCTTGGTTTTTAACAGCTTAATAGTATTCCATTGTGTAGATATACATAGTTTCTTTATCCATTCTTCAGTTGAGGGGCATTTAGTTTGCTTCCAGTTTCTGGTTATTATGAATAAAAATTCTATGAACATAGTTGAGTCTTTGTGAGATGTTGGAGCATCTTTTGGGTATATGACCAGGAGTGGTATAGTTTGGTCTAGAGTTTTCTGAGAAAACACAAAATTGATTTCCAAAGTGTAAACCCAAAGGATTTACAAGTTTGAACTCCCACTAGCAATGGAGGAGTATTTCCCTTGCTCCACATTCTCATCAGCATGAGCTACTGCTTGAGTTTTTTTTATCTTAGCCACTCTGACAGGGGTAGCCGGACTTTGGCTGCTTTGGTGATTCCTTTTTCTTCTACCTTTCTCCATCCTTTTTTACCTTTCAGCCCACTAGATAGAGGATAAAAAAGAATAAAAGGGAAAGGGGGTAATGTTATCATTAGAATACTGAGTAGACTTCCTGTTGATTAGGCATGTTGAGTTCCTTGGGGAAAGCTTGATCTTCACCATGAGGATATCTAATATCTTGTTGTTACCATTTATTATTTGTTCACTACTACTTAACAATGGCCAACACCAACCAACCCACAACACACTAATTGGGGCTTTAGCATTTGTATAACTTCTGAAGAGTCCTCAGAATTCCAAACATAATACTCTCATGAAAACTATCTGCAGCTTGTAAAATCATGCCCCTGCTAGTGCATGTGGTAAATTATAGTTAGCTGCTGTGGACAAGCTGGAGCAGCCTCATATTCCACACTTGGGATTAAAATAAAAATATATTCTTATAATATTTCTGTGTTTTTTTTTAAAGAAACCAAAATTCTCACTACAGATAGATGCAAGAAGGAATCCCAGAGTCATTTTGATTTGTGTTTTCCTGATGACTAAGGATGCTGAACATTTCATTGCTTCCCAGCTATTAGAGAGTCCTCTGTCAAGAATTCTCTGTTTAGCTCTGTACTCCATTTTAAATTGGGTTATTAGGTTTGGTGATGTTAATTTCTTGAGTTCTTTATATATTTTATATATTAACCCCTCACCCTGATCAGATGTAGTGCTGGTGAAAATCTTTTCACAGTCTGTAGGGTGCTGCTTTTTCTTAATGACATTGTTATTTGCCTTACAAAAACTTTTCAGTTCCATGAAGTCCTATTTATTAATTGTTGATCTTAGTGCCTGTGCTGTTGGTGTTCTGTTCAGGAAGTTTACTCCTGTGCCAATGAGTTCAAAGCAATTCCTCACTTTCTTGTCTATTAGATTTATGGTGTATACTCTTATGTTGAGGTCTTTGATCCACTTGAACTTGAGTTTTGTGCAGGTGATTAGATATGGGTCTATTCATATTCTTCTACATGCAGACATCCAGTTAGACTAGCACTATTTTTTTTTAAAAAATGCTCCCCCCCATTTTATGTTTTTGGCTTTCTTGTAAAAATCAAGTGTCTGTTTTATTTCTTGGAATTTGAGTGGATTCTATTGATCAACCTGTCTGTTTTTTCCCCAATAACATGCAATTTTATTACCATTGCTCTGTTATGCAGCTTGAGGGCAGGGATGATGATGATTCCTCCTGATGTTCTTTTATTGTACAGATTTGTTTTTAGCTATACTGGATTTTTTTGTTTTTCCATATATAGTCGAGAATTGTTATTTTAAGGTCTGTAAACAATTATGTTGGAATTTTGATGGAAACTACATTAAATTTATAGATTGCTTTATGTTAAATGGGCATTTTTACTATGTTAATCCTACCAATCCATGAGCACTGGTGATCTTTCCAATCTTTTGGTATTTCTTCAATTTCTTTCTTCAAAGTCTCAAAGTTCTTTTCATACAGATCTATCACTGTGTTATACTAGGGTATTTTATATTATTTCTGGCTGTTGTGAAGGGTTTACCTAATTTATTTCTTAGCCCATTTACTCTATGTATATAGGATCTATGTATACAGATTTATTTTCAGTTAATTTTGTATCTTGTCACTTTGCTGATTGTGGGAAGAAAGGCCATGGCGGTGTCCCGGAGACTTTCTTTCTTTTTTTTGGCTGACAGTTTATTAAATACACTACATTTATACATTATTTTTTAGGCTTTAAAATCATTCACACATGGACTTGGTAAAAACATACTTTATAGAAAACTAAGATGAAAGTCAAAACAACATATTGCACACAGATAAACTGCTGAATTGTTGGGAGTTTTTAAACTCCATCTGTACAGGTGATGGAGAAGAGTTAGGTGGTTTGACTTCTTAAATCCTGTACCACACTATGACTTAAAAGGCATTACTGTTGAGATGTAGATACAAAAGCATCTATCAAAGAAATTGCTTAATCATCTGAAAAACAGGACAAAACACTTTTCTTTCACAGACATTTTTCTAAACTCACTCTTTATGACTGTCATTTCTGTTTAGAGAATTAGCTTGTACAGACTGATGAGGCCAAAAAAAAATTTTTCTTTAAAAACAAACCTAGAGCCTATTTACAACACATGCAAGAGGAGAGCATGTTGGCGCCACTGCAGAACTGGCTGAATGCCCATCAGCAAGGGAACAGGCCTTTACTCTACAGATACAGGTCCTTCCCTGCATTCAGGAAGAAATACATTTTGAGGGCTTGGACTAGAAAAACGGCATACAATGCAAAGACAGAAACAATGAAGTTTGCAAATCCTTTATATTTCTAGGTGTTGAGACAATATATGTGAGTACTGAGGTTACCTCTAGTGTTGAAACCAAAGCCAGCTATTAAGCAGCCAGAATGCTACAGTAATTGAATACATGACCATTTCTCTTTAAGCACGTTCTTTATTCTCCTCTTCCAGAAGTTGCAGACGTCTATTTAACTTGATTATCTGATGTCTTAATGAAGCTGCATCTACCACAGTCCGTCATCTGATGTTCCTTCAATGGCTGCATCTAGGTTTGAAATGCCATACATGGAATCGTTTCTGACCAACTGTCCATTCTGGCGAACAGCATTTTCATTCATAGAACGCTCTCTTTTTAGCCTGTCAACTGCTAGGATCTCTTCACTTTGAGGAGTTGGAGGTGGTCTTTCTAAATCAGGAAATCTAGTGGTCTCTCACTTAGTGTGAGCATGAGTGGTGGTGTTTTCAGTGCCAGAGGTTTAAAGGGAGTAGACTGGATAAGGTCAAGATCTGCTGGTCTTGAAAATGAAATGTCTTCATTATTTCCTGTAACCACGGTCCTCTCTGGGACTTGCATTATCACACTGGCATTTGGAACTCCATCTTGGAACCCTTGTTCCAGGTCAGCATTTGATGGTGCTACTTTTAATTTTTCCGGGACCCTCACTCGCTGACTAATACATTTGGTGTATTCCATTTCGTACTGAATTCAACTAATTTCTGCCATCTCAGCAGCAGTGGGAGAAGGAAATGCTGCCCCACTTACCTAATGTGAAACAACAGGCTTGCTATTTGGCACTATCTGCTTCTGTGCTTCATATTAACTCCTTAAATTGCTCCAATGTGCATGTGCTAATATTGAGAGTCACTTTTATCCCCTGGGCCTGCTGGAGAGTCCCCGGAGAGAGGGCCGCAGCCTGCAGGCTCCAGGGCTCTTGGGTGAGCGCTTGCAGAGGCTGTTGACAAGCACCACTGCTCCAGGGCAAAGAAGCGGCGGGCCACGACTGTCCCGGAGACTTTCAATGCAGTGGATCCCACAAACAGGAGAAAGGTCTGGAGTTTCAAAGGCTGGAAGCTTTGGTGATGGCAGGCCCCAAAGACACGAGAATATCCATAGTTCCAAAAAAGGTTTATTTTCATGGCAGATGGTAGATGGATCTGGATGTATCCCCCTGAAACTCAGGACAGACCTGAGTTAAATAGGGAGGGAGAAAGGGGGGAAGGTCTGGGAAAGAATGCTTAATGGGTTCCACCCTCTGGCCTTCATGTATGTTAATCTTTCTAGGGCCTGAGGCCTGTAGTCATGCCCTCTACCTGGGAACTTTGGAGGGGCTGTAATGGCCTACATGACTGAACAATGTAGGTCCATGGAGACTAGACTGCATGTCAGGACCCTGGGTTCTGGGGACATGGCTGAACACCTGCTGTTTCTCCCTTTGAGTTTTGGGGTTCTAGGCCCATGCCCAGCCAAGAACCAAGATACCCTTACGCACTCTCACATCTGATGATGTTTATCAGGGGGTTCTCTGGTAGAATTGGGGGTGCACTTGCATTTACTATTATATCATCTGCAAAGAGTGATGCATTGATTTCTTCCTTTCCAATTTGTATCCCCTTGTTTTCCTTTTGTTGTTTTATTGCTCTGGCTAAAACTTCAAGTACTATATTGAATAAAACCATAGATAGTGGGTAGCTTTGTTATGACTCTGATTTTAGTGGAATTGTTTTATCTTTCTCTCCAGTTAGTTTGATGTTGGCTATTAACTTGCTGTATAATGCTTTTATTCTATTTAGGGATGTGCCTTGTCTCTCCAAGTCTCTGTAAGACTTTTATATGAAGAAGTGTTGGATTTTGTCAAAGGCTTTTTCAGAATCTAATGAAATAATCATGTGTTTTTTCTTTAATTTGTTTATATCATGGGTTACATTCCTAAGTTTATTATTGACATCATGTTCCTCAGGACTTTCTAGGACTAAACTCTCCAGGGATAACAACCCTGTGGTTCCTGTCCTCAACAGTTGTTTCTCATTTCATTCTGTATTTATCTTCAATCATTCTCCTCAGCCTTCTTCAACTAAAGGTGGCTCTTGGGACAGAAGTCGGCAATATGGGAGGATATGGAAGAGGGGCAACTAGATAAGCCCTGGGAACTTATACCCCCTAATACTGAACCCATATCTTACTATACCTGCCAATCCATGAAGGGTACCTCAGGGCACAAATTAGGTGTGAGAGAAAGCACAGGTTACAAATAGATATAGGCAACCAGAAAAGTCACTATATGGTATTCCCAAGGATGCTGGGATACAATATCTGATCCCTATTCCATACTTTGCATTCAGCCTAGGAACAGTGCTGAAGAGGCTGAGGCCATATTCACATGTTGCCTCATCATCCAGCAGAACAATCCCAAGGCCTCTGGAAAGTAGATGGCTCTGGAGACCCTGGGAAGTGGCCCCCAGACAGGCTGAGACCATCTTAGTCCAGGTGGCCTTGGGTTCTCTGCCTCTCCCCCATCCCTGTGACTGTAGTCCAGAATTACTCAGCCCACCTTTAATCTTGGGTCTCTGATCGGGACAGAGGTAAGGAATCCTAGTTCTGGAAGATAGCCAGGGGAGGGGAGCCTCAGCAAGTTCACCAGGATCCTGGGAAAACAAAAGCTTAATGAACCCTGTAAACCTCAGGGAAGATCTGCTACAAGGGTTGGGCCATCTGGGCAACTTCCCTGAAAACTCTTACAGAGATGCAAGGATTTTCAGATTTGTGAATTCCTAATTCTCACCTTGGCACCTGAACTGGCTCCTAAGGCTACATCTTTTCAAAGCCTAGCACCTTCTTCAGTAGAAGTGCCAGCTTTTGGATCATTAAAGCCTCTAACCCTGTGGATGCTGCTATCCCAACACCACCAGAGGCAACTGCTATCCTCAGCCCAAAAAAGGTTAGCAATGGGCTCAGTCCACCAAGAGCCTCCACAGCATCTGCTACTGGCTACCCATTTCCCTACAGGGTCCCCAAGTTTCCCAATTAGAAGCTCCAGCACAGAGGGCAAGAGTTCTAAGATGTCTTTACATAGTTGATTGCTTCACTTGCTCTCAGTGCCTAGTGTGTTAAGCACGAGGATTGTGTGTGGAAAACTGTCTACTGGTTGGAATCAGATTCTGGATAGACCATTTGGTTAGTTACAGCACCCAAAGCAGTGCCTGGTGTATACTAGGTACTCAGTAAATGCCTGTTGTATGATGAGTATTCATGATTGCATAGAATCATCAGTTATGCCAAAGGTCCTTAAATAACTTCTGCTTTTAAGCTTACATGCACTTCTTCCACTCTATCACTGTGCACATTCCAATGGCTCCTGCCCTTGAGTCAGTTGGCTTTTGCTTTTCGCAGTCACCTTTTCCTTATGGTAGAAATGCTTTGCCACCTAGGTAGAGAGCATAGCTTGATGAAGTGCTGCTAGATCATGCATTTTTAAGCAGTATATCTGGATTATAGAGTTTATTTCTGAAGACATGTGTACACATAAAATGACCAAAGGTGAGCTCACCAAGTCAGCTTGGACTGTGTGATGAGAATGGCAAATGCTTGACTGGCTACCATTACACAAGTATCACTGCCATCTGGGAAGAGTGGACTGGGAAGGATATTTAAGATCTGTACAGGAAGCTCAATTCCATGTGGATCAAGGACCTCCACATAAAACCAGCTACACTGAAACTAATAGAAGAGAAAATAGGGAAAAGCCTTGATCACATGGGCACAGGGGAAAAGTTCCTGAACAGAACACCAATGGCTTATGCTCTAAGATCAAGAATTGACAAATGGGATCTCATAAAACTGCAAAGCTTCTGTAAAGCAAAGGATACGGTCAACAGGACAAAGCGGGAACCAACAGACTGGGAAAAGATCTTCACCAACCTTACATCTGATAGAGGGCTAATATCCAAGGTATACAAAGAACTGAAGAAACTAGATTCCAGACCATCAAATAACCCTATTAAAAAATGGGGTAGAGAGTTGAACAAAGAACTCTCAACTGAGGAAACTCGAATGATTGAGAAACATCTAAAGAAGTGTTCAGCATCCCTAGTCATCAGGGAAATGCAAATGAAAACAACACTGAGATTCCACCTCACACCAGTCAGATTAGCTAAGATCCAAAACACAGGTGACAGCAGATGTTGGCGAGGATGTGGAGAAAGAGGAACACTCCTCCATTGTTGGTGGGATTGCAAGCTGGTACAACCACTATGGAAAGCAGTCTGGAGGTACCTCAGAAAATTGAACATAGTGTTACCTGAGGATCCAGCTATACCCCTCCTGGGTATATACCCAGAAGATATTTCAACATGCAACAGGGCCACATGCTCCACTATGTTTATAGCGGAATATTTTATAATAGCCAGAAGCTGGAAAGAACCCAGATGTCCTTCAACAGAAGAATGGATACAGAAAATGTGGTACATTTACACAATGGAGTACTACTCAGCTATTAAAAATAATGAGCTCATGAAATTCTTAGGCAAATGGATGGAGCTAGAAAATATCATCCTGAGTGAGATGACCCAATCACAAAAGAACACACATGGTATGCATTCACTGATAAGCGGATATTAGCCCCCAAACACACAATACCTAAGATGCAACGCATAAACCTCATGAAACTCAAGAAGAAGGAGGAAGACCAAAGTGAGGTGCTTTTGTCCTTTTTAGAATGAGTATCAAAAGATTCAACCAGAGCTCCCAGGATCTAAACCTCCAGCCTGAGAACAGACAGGGGCAAGCTGTCCTCTGAGAGGCTCTAACCAGCAGCTGACTCAGACAGATACAGACATCCAGATACAGACATCCAGAGCCAAACAGTGGATGGAGCTTGAGGACTCTTATAGAAGAATAGGGGGAAGGATTGTGGGCCCTAAGGAGATAGGAACTGCACAGGAAGATCAACAGAGTAAACCAACCTGAACCCTTGGAGCTCTCAGAGACTGAATCACCAACCGTGGAGCATACCTAGTCTACACAGATCTACTTCCATGGGCTGGACCTAGGCCTCCCTGCACATATGTTGTAAATGTGCAGCTTGGTTTTCATGCAGGTCTCAAACATCTGGAGTGGGGGCTATCCCAAAACATGCAGCCTGTATATGGAGTTTGGTCTTCTAGCTGGGTGCCTCATCTGGCCTCAATGGGAGAGGAAGCACCTAGCCTCTCAGAGACTTAAAGTGGCAGGGTGGGGGATACAGGAGGAGGGGGTACTCAGAAAACAAGAGATGGGGAAGGATTGTGGGAGGGGGTGACTGGGACGGGTTATAAAGTGAATAAGCAAAAAAATAAAATTAAAAAAAAAAAAAAGATGTGACTGCCACCTATGGAAGGAAGTTAGAGCCTTGCACTGCCTCCAACAGTCACAAGATGTGTGTGTGAGTGTGTGTGTATGGGGGGCTCAATAAAATCATTTTGTTTCTGCTTCTTAAAAAAAAAAAAAAGATCTGTACAGGGCATTGTTGCAGATGTCTTATCTCATGCTTTTTTTTGGGCCGGGTAGTTCTGAATGACCTAAGAGAACACATTGAGCAAGGAATGGGATACAAGACCTGAGTTCCGCAGATGATGGATCACAACCTACAAGATGAAATGAACTCTTACCTCCCCAAGCTGATTTTGGTCATAAGTAATAGGTGAGGAGCACCCACATGTCAGCTTTTGACCTGTAGCCTAAGAAATGGCAAAAATCTCATTATCTATTTCTTTCTCATTCACATCAGCTTAACTATCAAAGCCATGATCTCTCCTTTTAGAAATCATTTCTATATCTGCTTCATTTGTATCATGCTTGCCCACAAAGCACTTTAGGAACAACGCCCTCTCAAACTTTCTTTGGTTTTTGTGTCCACTTTTTCCTCAGGTTTTCTGAATCTTTTTGTGTCTTCTGGTTTCCTGAGGATGATCTTTTCAGACTGATGGACACCTGAAGCAGGTGCATTTGGACTGAGTTATATTCACTGGCCTCTGCTGTTTTATTGACCTGGTAATATTTTCCACTGGGCTTAGTAGAATGATATCCCTTGGGGTCTCCTTTTCATTTGCCATTTTCAGAAAATGTCTCTTTTGTTCCCACCAATCAAAACCCTGTGACTGTGTGACCCTAAGTTATATGGCTTTTCTTTACCTCCTTCCTCATGTTAGCACAGTCTAGAATCCAATCCCTAGTTTCCAATGTCATATGACAATATGAGTGTTACTTTATAAAGTTGATTTCATTTCGGGAGCAGATGACTATTGATTTGTGCATCATTGGCAGAACAGAAAAGTTACCTGATGATATAGTTCTGCTAATCTGAACTTTAGCATCTTTGAGTGCATGGAGTTGGCCCTGACTCAGAGATGACCAAGCCACTCCAGAGAAGCAGCCCTGTGCATCAGCAGTTCAAGTTGTCTCACAGCACAGAAGAGGAACTCATCTTGATGGCATGAAAGAGAAGATTTCCATTGCTAATTGTGTGCTTTGCTGGCCAGGCCCACCGTCCTGAAATTTTCAGTTTGTGTGCCAAGCTCCTGGTAACTGCCAGTTGTCTGGAGAGTTTGGGCATGGCCAAAAGAATGTCTGTGGTAAAATAGAGGGATTAGAGGATGTTTATCGAAATGTTCCTAGATTACATCTCAAGAACATGAAGCTGAGAGCTTAATTTACTGGCATTACTAATGAAACCACATATGGAAAAGAATATTGTCCAGAATCTTATGAGCATTCTCAAGTTAATGACATAAATTTACTTAGTAAAGAGTCAAGAAACAAAGTAAATGCTTTTGTGAAGTTATAAAATGGATGCAGCAGTAACTAGGACCTAGACAGAGGAAGAAAAGAATTAAAACTGACAGCCCTGGTTAGCCAGAAAAGACATTTCTGTAAGCAGCTCTCTGCATTTTCAGCCTTGGAAAACAATCTGACTTTCCTGGGTCATTAAGAAAAATTGATTTGTGACAGGGTGTTGAATTATGAAAACTTAATATGGTTAGAGAAAGCTCACAGACAGTGAAGAATTTCTACTTCCTTGGTCATTCTAGATACATGATATACCAGAGCTTCCTATAAAACAAAGGTACCTTGGGTAAAGAGTAGCTAGAGATGTTGATACAAAAGCTCTATGCTGAAATAACTCCAAAAGTACATGCCACAGTGAAGAGTATACATGATTAGAAGACCCTGGTTGAAAAGGAAGTGGCCCAATATTTCTATTAACTTGTGCTTGAAAGTCAGAGATTTCTTTCAAAAAAGAAGTGATGGGTCAGGATGAAAATCAAGTGATCAGTATCCTGAGCTACATTTCCTGCACCACAATTCTGCCTGATTTCCTGGAGGTCTACTGGCACTATGGACCTCAGGTAAGCCCATCCCTCCCCCAAGGCCTTACTGGCCAACTCCTCTGAAAGCACATCCAACAGTGGTACATTGCACCCCTAACCCTGTGATGCATTTCCCACGCAACAACTCTCTGCTTGCTTTCTTGGAGGCCTGCTGGCACCAGAGGAAACCAGATAAGACCCTGCCCCAAGCCTTTACCTGCCATCTCCCCTTAAAATATATCCAATAGCTTCAAACTGCATCTCACTACCTGGTCCACAACTCTGCTTGCTTTTCTGGAGGCCTGCCATCACCAGGAACCCCAGGCCACACTGGAGCTAGGGGCCCCAGAGGGAGTGTGAGTGTTAGTACCCCAAACCTCAGAGGCCAAGAAGGCCTCAAAAACACCATGGAGATACCTTACTAGATTTGAAGACTTGCTAGTCACCAGAAACCCAGGCACTCAGGCCAGTAGACAGAGAGAAAACAGAAAAGGGATAAAAAAACAAAACAAAACCAAAACAACAACAATAATAAAAAACAAATAAAATCCCACCTATCCAATATAGATAAACTTAAAGTTAGCATGTAAGCCTATAATAACAACAAAACACAGATGGGTTAAAGCTCAGCAAAAGACACAAATACCTATAGCCAGAGCAATTTGGCACCACGAGAACCCAGTTATGATATTACAGCAAGTCTTAGATATACTAACATAGGAGAAACACAATAAAAGGAACTTTAATCAAAATTTGTGAAAATAATAGAGGCCTTTAAAGAGGAAATGAATAAATCCTAAATAGAACTACAGGAAAATAAAACCAGACATGTAAAGGAAATGACTAAAAGAGTTCAAAACCTGAAAAGGGAGATAGAAGCAATAGAAAACAACAGCAAAACACAAAAGCAAAACAAACAAACAAACAAACAAAAATCCACAAACTGAGGGAATTCTGGAGATGAAAACTTTAAGTAAGAGAACAGGAACTACAGGCTCAAGTGAGAAGGAAGAGAAAAGCATAGGATATGATAGAAGAAATCAATACATTGGTCAAAGAAAATGTTAAATCTGAAATGTTCCTGACATAAAACATCAAGGAAATCTGGAACATTATGAAAAGACCAAACCAAAGAATAATTGGAATAAAAGAAGAAGATTCTTAGCTCAAAAGTCCAGAAAATATTTTCAACAAAATCTGTTATGTGAAATATAAAAAATTTCATCCCATGCTACTGCCAGCAAGGCACTGGTGGACAGGCCGTCCTGTTCTCAGGCTGGCAGACTCTCTGACTCAGAGCTCCAAAATCTCTCCAACCAGCTTGCTAAGTTCCCATGGTTGACTGTTGTCACACACTCCCCAAGCTTTCAAATTCCAGTGGCTGGCTGGGGTGCCTTGCTGCTGTACCTTTCTCTGGAACCCAGCTGAGTTGCCATGTGAAGGAAAACACCACATAATCTAGGTTCAGAATCAATAGGCAACACAACCACTGGGCACAGAAGCTAGCCTCCTAATTTTGTAAGCTATTATAAGTTATAAATCCTCCTGTGGCAGATCCCAGTAGATCTTCCACCTAAACCAGGGGCCTCTGGCTACCCACATTGTGCCTCCGTGCTCTCTCCTGTCTAAAAGGAAGTTCCTTTCTCCTGCCTCCCTTCTTCCTCTCTCTGACCCAAAAGTTCCATCTCCTTCTCGCCAAGTGATTGGTTCCTTGAAACCTATTCATTAGTGGAAGGTTCTGCCACCAAAATCATAGAAGAAAATTTCCATAATCTAAAGAAAGAAAGAGATAATTATAAACATACAAGAAACTTACAGAACCCTGAATAAGTTGGGCCAGAAAAGAAAATCCTTTCACTACATAGTAACTAAAACACTAAATTTACAGAACAAAACCAGAATATTAAAAGCTGCAGGGGAAAATGGCAAAGTAACATATAAAGGAAGACCTATCAGAATTATACTTGACTTCTCAACAGAGACTCTAAAAGCCAGAAAGGCTTGGGCATATGTTTTGTGGTCTCTAAAGGACCATAGGTGACAGATCTTTTAACCAGTAAAAGTTTCAATCACTGTAGAGGGAGAAAACAAGACATTCCTTGACAAAATCAAATTTAAAATATATCTATCCACAAATCCAGCCCAATAGAAGACACTAGAAGGAAAACTCCAAATAAAGGAGGTTGACTACACTCCAAAACACAGAAAAGAAATAATTCTACACCAGCAAAACCAAAAGAACAGAAGCATGCATGCACATGTACATAAACACACACACACACACACACACACACACACACACACACACACACACACACAAACACACACACATTCACACACCACCACCACCACCCTCAACATCAAAATAACAGGAAATAACAATTGCTGGTTTTTAATATCTCACAACATCAGTGGACTCAAGTCCCCAATTAAAAGACAAAAGCTAAGGGTATGGTGATACCTAGGGGTCCCTCCTCCCTCAGAGGATAAAGGGATGGGGGAGAGACTGTTTGAAGGGGACTAGAGGTGCATTGATCAGGGTGTAAAGTAAATAAATAAGTTGATTAGTGGAAAAAACACACCGGCTAATGGAATGGATACAAAATCAGCATAATCATCCTGCTGCATACAAGAAACACACCTCAGCATCAAAGGCAGGCATTATCTCAAAGTAAAGGTCTAAAACAGATTTCAAGCAAACAGAGCCAAGAACCAAATATGAGTACCTATTCTAATATTTAATAAAATAAACTTTCAATCAAAATTAATCAAAGAAATGGAGGACATTTCCTACTCATCAAAAGAAAAATTCACTAAGATGATGTCTCAATTCTGAATATATATGCCTCAAATGGAATGGCACCCACACTTCTTTTAGTAGTAAAATAAATACTACTAAAGATTAAATCACACATCAAACCCCACACATTAATAGTGGGAAACTTAAATACCCCACTGTCACCAGTGAATAGTCTCAGAGATGATACCCAAACCCCCAAAAGATTCAGCAAAGAAAGAGAATTTTTAGACCAATTTCCCTTGTGAATATTGATGCAATACTCTTGAAAATCCTCACTAATCAAGTCAAATAGCACATCAAAATCAACATCCACCTGATCAGTAGGCTCCATCCAGGGATTCAGGCATGGTTCAACATAGGAAACAATCCATCTATGTAATCCCCCATATAAAAAGTTGAAAGAAAACAAACTCACATTACCATTACACTAGATTCTAACACTCCTTCATGATAAATGTCTTGGAGAGATCAGGGACACAAGGCAAAAACTTAAACACAATAAAGGCAATATACAACAAGCCGATAGCCAAATCAAATTATAAAGGGGAGAAACTTAAAGCTATTCATCTAAAATCAGGGACAAGACAAGGCTAACCATTCTTGACATATCTGTTCAATATAGTACTTGAGTATTTAGCCATAGTAATATGAAAACTAAAGGAGATAATGGAGATACAAATTGTAAAGGAGGAAGTAAAATTTTAGCTATTCCTAGATGATATGATAGCATGCACTGGTACTGCCAGTGCAAGATTGAACAGTCCTCTGAGCAGGCATTGGGAATGCTTATATGAAAGACGGAAAGACTCAGAGACAATGGTTAGAAATCTGGAGGGCTGTCCAGTTAATTCTGTGGCAGCCTTGAGTTTAATTCCCTTAGGCTTTATATACTTTATAGTGTCGTGGGGAACAAAACCATAAGCTAACAGAAACAGTTTGCTAAAATGTATACATGATACTCCTTCCCATCCCAAAAGACTGTTCTTTCCATTAAGGCCAATACAATCTTTAGCCCCTAGTCTTGAGCCTCAGGTACACCAATTCTCATCATTCCATACCTTAGTAGGCCTGGAAATCTGCCAACAGGCCTGAACTGCTCTGACTCTGCCTGGCAGGCAGACTTTTTCTCACTTTATTTCCATCTGTTTCTGAGAAGTGGCAAAATGGCTCCCAACAGTAGTACAGATAAGCGAGCCCAAAATTTCTACCAGAGAACTCCTACAGCCGATAAACACCTCCAACAATGTGGCTGGGTATAAAATTAACTAAAAAAAAAATATCTGTAGGTCTGCTTTATACAAATGGTAAACACTCTGTAGCTCTGCTTTATACAAATGGTAAATGTGTTGAGAACAATATTAGGGAAACAACACACTAAATAGCCACAAATAATATAAAATATCTTGGTGTAACTCTAACCATGGAAGCAAAAGACCTGTATGACAAGAACTTAAAGTCTTTGTAGAAAGAAGTTGAAGAAGATATCAGAAAATAGAGAGATCTCCCATGGTCAAGGATCAGTAGGATTAACATAGTAAAAATGACCATTTTACAAAAAACAATCTTGCAGATTCAATGAAGTTCCCATACAAAACCAACACAATTCTTTATAGACCTTAAGAAAACAACTATCGATTTCACATTAAAAAGAAAATCCTCAGAATCCCCAAACAATCCTGTAAATAAGAGAACTTCTAAAGATATCACCATCCCAGATATCAAACTGAACTACAGAGCAGTAGTAATAAAAACAGCATGGCATTGGCATAAAAAGAGACACTTAACACTCTTCCTTCAGAGGAATGTGCAACAGTTCTCTAATAAACAGAAATGAAAAGAATAAACTCATAAGCCTACCTAGTCCCCGCCCCCATATGTGTTGCATGGTATAGAGCATCTCTGGTGTGAAGTGCAGAAACTCCCCTGGCAGTAGGAATTGATAGTTCTGACTTTATATATCTCAGCAAAAGAGGAAAAATCATATAAACAATTTCACATAGTTTACACAGAACTAAAAGGAACAGGCTATAGCTTGGTCCAGGAATTCTCTCAAGGACATGAATTTCTTGTAGATAATTTTTTTTTTTTAATTTTTATTTTCAGCAAATCAAAAAAAATTTAAAAAGCATTCAAACAGAATAAAATGAAAATAAACAAACAAACAAAATACCAAGGGTCAGATATACTTATACAAGAATTCTATAGAGCCTTCAAACAAGCAACACTTTTTGAGTTATGTTTAAAAAAATTCAGAACCACAATAAGCTCCTTCACAAAGCAAATAATATTGAAATAGTGAAATCAAGTGTAAACCCAACAAAAATATATAAATTATAGTCCAGTATCCATCATGAATATACATACAAAAATTCTCAATGAAGTAGTTGCAAACTGTGGTTTTCATGTAGGTCTCAAACATCTGGAGTGGGGACTATCCCAAAACATGCAGCCTGTATATGGAGTACGGTCTTCTAAAAAAAAAAAAAAAAGTTGTTCAGTTATTCATGGAATATTATTTTTTTATATCTCTTGTATTCAGTTTGCAACTACTTCATTGAGAATTTT
Organism: Mastomys natalensis; assembly: GCA_021653895.1. Classification (NCBI taxonomy): domain Eukaryota; kingdom Metazoa; phylum Chordata; class Mammalia; order Rodentia; family Muridae; genus Mastomys; species Mastomys natalensis. Next base: position 230,243 of record JAJTUV010000186.1, on the reverse strand, counting down.
TGTATGTATATTCATGATGGATACTGGACTATAATTGATAATTTTTTAAAGGTATATCCAAAATCATTTGGCATGAGCAGAAAAAAATGTAGAAAATTCAGTTCTGGATGTACTGCCACACAGAGCAACTGGCCTCCAATCCTGTCCCCCTTTTAAAGACTATTTGTTAAACATAGAAAGTAGTGGGCAGCTGTCTGTCAAGGGTCAGCTGATCTGAGTATAAGGTGCTCACAGGCAGCTATATCCCTCTAAAGAGGCAGTATTTTTTTTTTTTTTTGAGAGAGAGAGATGCTTTTAATTAAAAATAGAGTTCCAATCATGCTTTAAGACTGTTACTAGCATAAGAATGATACTGGTATTCTTACCAATACAGTTCTTACAGGCTGTATATGCTTAAAGAAAAGAGGCAGTATTTTTAAGTACACAAAGGAATGCTTGTGTCATCCCACAATGCCAGAATTTACTGAGTAACAGATTCTCAAAGAAGTTTCAAAGGCAGGAATTTGTCAGACATTCCCATTTTCTTTGGTAACTTCTGATGATTAGGAATACTAATGATCAATCATATATTACAAGGTAAATCTATCAGTCTCTCTGTCTTTCAATTTCATTATTCCATTCTCTCTTTCTTTCTCCTTTCCTCCTACCTTCCTTCTGCGCGCTCTCTCCCCGTCTCCCATTCTCTTTTCATTTCTCCTACCTGCCTTTCTTTCTGATTGATTCCTTGATTGCTAGCCAATCACAGGTTACACTGTGACATTAAAGGTTTCAGAGGCTACAGTAGACTTCAGCTTCAGAATTAGGTGAGTAGAAATGAAAATAGAGTCTGAAGTGATGAGAGAAGAATGGAAGTGAAGATGCAGAGGAGCTGGCAAACAGCTTGTGTGTGAGATCAGAGCTACAGACTTGAGTCCAGCTGCAGAGGCAAGAGGAAAGGACAAGGGCCAGATGAAGGACTAGGCAGACATGGGACCTCATGGTCTATAAGGGGAAATACAAGCCAGACGGCAGTGAATGAGTCCATGTTAATGCAGGGACTAAACAAAGCTGAAGCCCTAGGAGTGTCAGGAGTTCTGCATCTGTCTATCATCAAAACATACAGTGGAGGACAAGGTGAAAGCTTTGCAAGAGATCTCCTGGATAATACTTTTATGATATCTTGCAATTTAGACAGTTTTGTCTCCATGGACAGTAGAGAGGAAGAATAGACTAAGTGCTTTGGGGAAACTCATGTAACAGAATGTCTTAGGGTTTTACTGATGTCAAAAGACATCATGACCAAGGCAGCTCTTAAAAGGACAACATTTAATTGAGTCAGGCTTATAGGTTTAGAGGTTCAGCCCATTATCATCAAGATGGGAACATGGCAGCATCCAGGCAGGCATGGTGTAGAAGGAACTGACAATTCTACATCTTCATCTGAAGGCTGCTAGCAGAATACTGACTTTCAGGCAGGTAGGATAAGGGTCTTAAAGCCCACCCACAGTGACCTACTCCAACAGGGCCACACCTTATAATCCTGCCACTCCCTGCACCGAGCATATACAAACCATCACATTCCAGGCCCCCATAGGATTCTTTGACCATATGAGTCTATGGGAGTCATACCTAAACATAGAATAATGAAAAATACATTTAGTGCAATTTCAAAAGTCCCCATAGTCTTATAGCCGTCTCAACAATGTTTAAAGTCCAAAGTTCAAAGTCTTTTCTGAGATTCATTCAATCACTTAACTGTAATTCCCAATGCAAGACAGGAAACCAGCTGGGCAAACTCCAAACTATTCATCTCCAAGACTGATGTCAAAGCAGTCTTCAGGTCTCCAACTCCTTTTTCATCTTTGTTGACTGTAACAAACTTCTTTTCCTGGGCTGGTTCCACTTACTCCATGTTAGCAGCATTCTATCGGAGATATCCTATGGCTCTGGTATCTTGAATTGGGATCTTCAATGCAGCATCAATGTTACAGCTTCATGTTTTTTTTTAATATTTTTTTATTGGAATTTTATTTACATTTCAGATGTTTTCCCCTTACCCCTTTTTCCCCTCCTCCCAGGAACTCCCTATCCCTTCCCCCTTCTTCTTGCCTCTATGATGGTGTACCCCCACCCACCCTCCCCCTACCTCACCTCCCCACCCCCACGATGTCCGTTCATGGGACCAAGGATCTCTTCTCCCACTTATAAATAGCTCCCTTGCTATATAGCTGGAGCCATGGGTCCCTCCCTAAGAGCTCCCAGGCTGGTGGTTTAGACCCTGGAGGCTCTGGTTGGTTGATATTGTTGCTTTCCTCATGGTGTCATGAATCCTCTCAACTCCTTCAGTCTTCACTCTATCTTCTCCATTGGGAACCCCATGATCAGTTTAATGGTTAGCTGTGAGCATCTGCCTCTGAATATGTCAGACTCTTGCAGACCTTCTAAGGAGACAGCTATATCAGGCTCTGTCAGCATGTACTTCCTGACATTCGCATCAGCGTCTGCCTTTGGTGACTGCACATGGGATGGATACCCGGTGGAATGGTCTGCAAACGGCCCCTCCTTCAGTTTCTGTCCTGTACTTTGTCTCCATATTTGCTCCCTTGAGTATTCTGTTACTCCTTCTAAGAAGGACTGAAGCCCCTCCCCCCCCTTGGTCATCATTCTTCATGAGCTTTATGTGGTCTGTGAGTTGGTCTTGGGTATTTCAAGCTTCTGGGCCAAAATCCAATAATCAGTGAGTGAATACCATGTATGTTCTTTTGTGATTGGGTTACTTCACTCAGGATGATATTTTCTAGTTCCATACATTTACATAAGAATTTATCGAATTCATTGTTTTTAATAGCTGAGTAATATTCCATTGTGTAAATGTACCACATTTTTTGTATCCATTCCTCTGTTGAAGGGCATCTGGGTTCTTTCCAGTTTCTGGCTATTATAAATAAAACTGCTATGAACATAGTGGAAGCATATGTCCTTGTTATATGTTAGAGCATCTTCTGGGTATATGCCCAGGAGTGGTATAGCTGGGTCCTCAGGTAGTAATATGTCCAATTTTCTGAGGAATTGCCAGACTGTATTCCATAGTGGTTGCACCATCTTGCAATCCCACCAACAATGGAGGAGTGTTCCTCTTTCTCCACATCCTAGCCAGCACCTACTATCACCTAAGTTTTATGAGATCCCATTTGTCAATTCTTGATCTTAGAGCATAAGCCATTGGTGTTTTGTTCAGGAACTTTTCTTCATAAAATTGCAAAGTTTCTGTAAAGCAAAGGACACTGTCAATAGGACAAATGGGAACCAACAGATTGGGAAAAGATCTTCACCAACCTTACGTCTGATAGAGGGCTAATATCCAAGGTATACAAAGAACTGAAGAAAACTAGATTCCAGACAATCAAATAACCCTATTAAAAATGGGGTACAAAGCTGAACAAAGAACTCTCAACTGAGGAAACTCGAATGGTTGAGAAGCATCTAAAGAAGTGTTCAGCATCCCTAGTCATCAGGGAAATGCAATGAAAACAACAGTGAGATTCCACCTCACACCAGTCAGAATGGCTAAGATCCAAAACACAGGTGACAGCAGATGTTGGCGAGGATGTGGAGAAAGAGGAACCTCCTCCATTGTTGGTGGGATTGTAAGCTGGTACAACCACTATGGAAAGCAGTCTGGAGGTACCTCAGAAAATTGAACATAGTGTTATCTGAGGACCCAGCTATATGACTCCTGGGCATATACCCAGAAGATATTTCAACATACAATAGGGCCACATCCTCCACTATGTTCATAGCGACCTTATTATAATAGCCAGGAGCTGGAAAGAACCCAGATGTCCTTCAACAGAAGAATGGATACAGAAAATGTGGTACATTTACACATGGAGTACTACTCAGCTATTAAAAGCAATGAGTTCATGAAATTCTTAGACAAATGGATGGAGCTAGAAAATATCATCCTGAGTGGGATGACCGAATCACAAAAGAACACACATGGTATGCACTCACTGATAAGCGGATATTAGCCCAAAAGCACACAATACCTAAGACGCAATGCATAGACCTCATGAAACTCAATTAGAAGGAGGAAGACCAAAGTGTGGGTGCTTTTGTCCTTTTTAGAATGCGTATCAAAAGATTCAACCAGATCTCCCAGGGTCTAAACCTTCAGCCTGAGAACAGCTAAAAAGGAAACACCCTGATGTCTGCTGGTAGAAGCTCTAATCCTGATGCTGGCCTCCAGACTTATACTACTCAGACCTTTGATGGGCCATTGACAAGGACACCAAACAGCTAGAGATTGACATCACTAATCTGAAGAAATCCCTCTTTTGATGTTTGAATTGATCTCCAAAAATTGCAAAGGACTTTATTGGACTTGATTTATTCTTCTACAATAGAAAAGACTGTGTACAGCTCTTGACTGTGTACACCCTTAAAGAAGAATGTTGCCTTACATAGACAAGACAGGGATGGTTAAAGAGAACATGAAAAAGGTCAGAGAAGGCCCAGAGAAATGACAGAGAGAGAAAGAGAAAGAGGAATATGAGAGCTGGTACAAGGACTGGTTTTCAACCTCTCTATGGTTGTTAACCCCACTTCCTTCCATCTTGGGACCATTAACTGGGTTATCTCTGCTGATTTCTTTTAGTCCCGGGCCTTAAATAGGCTGACTAACTTTGTGATACAACAGATAGATAATTCGGTAGCAAAACCTATTCAGATACATCAGCATAAGTTAGCTATGGAGGACCACGAGACTCAAGATGAGGTTGTTACTTTATCCAGGGTGTTCCTCAAACCCATCTCCACCCAACCTAAAAGAAGAGACTTCCACCCTAGACCAAGCAAGAGGGGCTACCCAGAACCCTCTCTGTCTGGTGATCTGAATTCTTGCTTAGGCTGGGAGGCTAAGCACTGCAAGGGAATAAAAATAAAAGTTTAAAATATCTATCTGGGTTTCCTGAGGGACAAGCCTGACTGCATAGGGGTTGATGTCAAAAGTATCCCCTCTCCAGGAAAAAGACATCAGGATGGGTATGGCCCTCATGCCTCACTGGACAATGACAGGAGGACCTGAGCCATTACAAGGTCCCCTTCAATTACTGGAGGTCAGGCCTCTATCCTCGCCTTCGCAAGAATAGAATCGCCAAGGCCCTTCTATACTTAGAGAAGGGAGGAGATGTCAGGAGCAGCCCTATGTATAACTAAAGGCCTAAAATCAGCCATAGGCCTAAAGTCAGCAATAGGCCTGACATACATGCCTGCTAACAAGTCTTGGGTCTCTGTGGAAAAACACTGAAACAGAAGGCTATAAGCTGTTGTAAACAGGCTTCTGTGGAAATTTACCAGCCCAAGTAGTCATAGATCTTGTAAATAGGCAGCCTCGGGGACAGTACCAACTTAGATAAGGACAAGTGAATCATAGGCAGAGTCATAGTGACCTGTCCCCTGAACCTACACCCAGTTGATACCTGTTCTAAAAGGTATCTGTACTCCCCATGAACACTTATGCTCCGGTGCCATTCCCTTCCCCACATCCTGCCTTTTTGTGTTTATAACCCCTGTGTAAATAAGTAAATTATGATGTGATTTAAATAAATAAATAAATTAAAAAAAAAAGATTAAAACCCATGCCCAGTCAGTGCCTTCAATGGGCAGGGTCTGCAAGTTCTCACAAATGACCTCCAGAGAGGTCATTGCAAGAAAGTAAGCAATCATGCTAGTCACAACCAAAAGAACCCCTCCCCCCCCTTTTTGGCATTGTATCTACCAGTACTGATTATTTACTTTTCTCGTGACCATGGCCAAATCCCTGAGATCCCTGTGCAACGTACAAGTTTCACTCATCCCTGAGAAATAGCAACAGTACACAGGTTTCACTCAGTCCTCTGAGAAACAGCAACAGTACACAGGTTTCACTCAGTCCCTGAGAAACAGCAACAGTCACAGTTTCATCAGTCCTGGAACAGACTACACAGTTTCACTCGTCTCGGCTCTCAGTGAACCTGGAGAGCACAGCTGGAGAGCACAGCTGGAGACTTGAGAAAATGGGTCTGAAGCAGCTGCTTCTGTGGCTTTCATAACCTCCACAACAGCACCCTCTCTATAAACCACAAATTCAGAAGCAGGAGACGATGTGAGAACCTCTGTCATGCAGACTTTAAGGAGGACATTTTAACTATCATGGGAGCAGCAATAACATCAAGCTTGAATGGACTCAGAGAGCTTTGTGCTGACCTTGGTGAGAGACATGGTTATTCACTAGTGAGAGAGTGAACACACAGGCTTCTTCAGTGTCCTTTTCACTCAGACCATCAATTTTTTTATTGGATATTTTATTTACATTTCAGATATCCCCTTTCTCCATTCCATCCCCCCAGAAACCTCCTATCCCATCCCCTCTCCTCCTGCTTCTATGGGGATGTGCCCCACCCCCTTCCACTTCCACCTCCCCACACTCGAATTCCCCCACACTGGGGCATCCAGCCTTCATGGGACCAAGGATCTCCTCTCCCACCTATGCTCTACAAGGCCATCCTCTCCTACATATACAGCTGGAGCCATGGATTCTCCCTATGTGCTCCCAGGCTGGTATTTTAGACCTGGGAGCTCTGGTTGGTTAGTTTGTCCCCATAGGGAGACAAACCCTTTCAGCTCCTTCAGTCTTCTCTCTAACTCCTCCATTGGGAACCCATTATCAGTTCAATGGTTAGCTGTGAGCATCCTCCTCTGTATATGTCAGGCTCTGACAGACCTCTCAGGAGACAGCTATGTCAGGCTCCTGTCAGCATGCACTTCCTGACATCCACATCAGTGTCTGCCTTTGGTGACTGCACATGGGATGGATACCCAGGTGGAACAGTCTCTGGAGGCCCCTCTTTCAGTTTCTGTCCCACACTTTGTCTCCATATTTGCTCCCATGAGTATTTTGTTACTCCTTCTAAGAAGGACGAAGCACCACACTTTGGTCTTCCTTCCAGACCCTCAAATTTTATTATGACTCTGCCTACTGCAAACCTCTCCAACTATACAGTCATGATACCCATCTCCTTTTTCTTAAACTGATACTAATGAGAATCATAGGACTGGAAGCCTGCCCTTAACAGTGTTGTCCCATAAGGAAATGTGCTGTCCCTCGAGTAGAGATTTTTTTCATATGTGAATTTTATACATAGTCAATGATCTATTACTGTGCCTTATTCCATGGCAGTTGGAGTAACTTTATTTCCTGAAAGTGTCTAAATGAAGTCAAGCAAAAACTCAAACATCTTAGAGCAGAGTACATTTTTTAAAAGAAACTTCAGTGGCAGCATTTATAGCACAGGCTCTTTGGATCAAGTGAAATGAGGGGAGGGGAATACACTGGTTTCCCTGCAAACTGATATGAAATAGGGAGCTCCAGAAATATCATGGTACCCGGTAAAATCAGCACAAACTGATACCACTGTCAGCCAAGGGAAACGCTGACTCCAATGCCAACTATGGCCATCTACAAGCAGTTCACTCATCACAGTCTGTAAATGTGAACCTGGTGTTACTAGTGTCATTTCCATAATGGATGGAGCCACTCTCACATTAATCACAGACTTCTTCCCTGACTCTGATCATCTGCATGTCCAGACTTACAGATTCTGGCTGAGATGATCAGATACCTCCCTCCTCAATTCTGCTTCTCCTTGCTTCAAAAGTCTTCTGATATTAGAAGCATTAGCATCTTATACAATTTCATGTCATGTTTTACACAACTGTTAAGAAATTCTTACTACAGTTCTTTTCTTTTTTAAATTATTTTTTATTCACTCTCATTGCCTGCCCCCCGGTAATCTCCTTCCACAATCCTTCTTCCATCCCTTCTCCTTGTGGTCACCAGATTGGAGCCTTTGCATATTGAGAACATTGATCCTTTTCTTCCATCACTTTTTCTTCTCATGTATTTTTTCCCTCGACTACCTCCTAGAGTTTACGAGATCCTCAATATATGTATTAGAATGACCTAGAGAAGAAGAATGGCAGTATATCTTATGTATACCATTGTTTTTTCAACAATCCCAGAAGCTCTATTTGCTGAGAACTTCTAGCATAGGACTTTTACCACACAACCCACTTTGTTCTAGTTTCTAAGGTCCCAGTTATTCACTTTCCAGAACAAATGAAAAGTGTCTGTTTGGAATAACTCAGTTGGTGAAGTGTTTTCTTTTTCATGGAGGAAGTCTTGGGTTTGAGATCTGGCACCACGTGAAACCTGTATCTCTCATGGTCACTTATTGACAGATATCTAAGGGGAGACTGCAGAGAGTGGATCAAGGGAGATGGATGGAATCTGTGTGGCCACACTCAAGAATGAGCTTCTGAGATGTGAAGGCGTGCAGCTGACTGCTTATCCCTCTATTATCCCTATATCCTGAATCTATAGGAAGGAAAATGGACAAGTATTTCTCATTCAGCAGTTTCATTCTTTTTTTTTTTTTTTTTAAAAAAAAAAAAACAAATCCATTTGTAGTATTTTCCTAAAATGTCCAACAATTTACTTTCTTTCTAAAACAAATTCCTTTTACTCTATCCTGGTATTTAAGACATTGAGCCATCCAGAGCCTGGAATATCTTATAGAAAATCAGCCTGTTTTCTAAGGAAGGAGAGTAAAAAGTAGTGTGAATATTGCTTGGTGTGGAATTTGGGAGAATATAAATATGAAAACTTGGAGAGAAAACTGTAACCATCAGATATTGTATGAAAAAAATTGATTGTCATTAAAATAAATGAGTAAGTACAAGTGGCAGAAGATTAAAAAAATAATGATTCTGGCATTATGTAATGTCTTTGCTGTGTAAAACTATCTGCCTAAGCTGTCAGGTTTGCAATCTCCCATGTCTGTTTAAATTATTAGAAGTGTAACCTGGGATAGGGACCTGAAAGTAATGTCAGGATGTCAGCATATGCTTAAACCTAAAGTGTATGTAAGTTAGTAAAATATTCTATTTCAGGATAGCACTTCCTTGGGCATTAACCCAAGAGAGAAGAGGTATTAAAGAACTTTTCCTTCATCTCTACTGTACTCAAGTGTTTTCTCAAGAAGACATTATATCTATAACAGTAAAAGAAACTACATGAACCCATCACTTTTTTTGGTAATGATCAAAACACAGGCTCATTTTATGCTTCTACATACTTATCCCACCCTAGAGCACCAAGAGGCACAGACTTATCTGTATTTGTGATAGGAAGATGAATTTTAAAAGTTACCTTGTAACCAACAAAGGGGAGACAGAACCTGTAAAGATCATATCCAGTGGTTAGGCATGGCCCTCAGTTGAGGGATGGGGCCACCTGCCCATTCAAAAATATTAACCCAGAATTGCTCCTGTCTAAAGGAAATGCAGGGACAAAGAGTGGAACAGAGACTGAAGGAAAGGTCATCCAGAGACTGCTCCACCCAAGGATCTATCCCATTGGCGAACACCAAACCCAGAAACTATTGCTGATGTGAAGAAGCACTTGCTGACAGGAGCCTGATATAGCTGTCCTGTGAGAGGCTCTGCCAGAGTCTGACCAATACAGATGCAGATGGTCATAGCCAACCACTGGACTGAGCATGGGCACCCCAATGGAGGAGTTAGGAGAAGGACTGAAGGAGCTAAAAGATTTTGTAACCCCTTAGGAAGAACAACAATATCAACCAACCAGACCACTTAGAGCTCCTAGGGACTAAACCACCAACCAAAGAGTACACATGGAGGAACTCATGGCTCCAGCTGCATATGTAGCAGAGGATGGCCTTATCTGGAATCAATGGAAGGGGAAGCCCTTGGTCCTATGGAGGCTCAATGCCCCAGCATAGGGTAGTGAGGCGGGAATGAGTGGGTGGGTGGAGGAGCACCCTCATAATAGCAGAGTAAGTGGGGGATGGGATAGGGGGTTTGCAGGAAGAGGGGATAACATTTGAAATGTAAATAAATAAAATAACCAAATAAAAAGTTATCTTGTAGGGCCTTGGGAGATGGTTAGTGGATAAAGCACTCACCACATAAGCATGAAAATCTGGGTTTGGATTCCCAGACCTCACTTAAAAGCCAACTGCAATAGCATACACTTCTGTAATTCCAATCTCCCTACAGGAGATGGGCAAGAACAAGAAAGTTCTGAAACCTTCATAGTTTTGCTAACCTGATGAACACTGAAATGGCAAACAAAGACACCCTGTCTCAAACAAGGTAGAGGGCAAAAATCAATACCCAAGGATATCCTCTGACCTCTGCATGGCACCTGTGTACACAGACAAATTTTTTCTTTCTTTCTTTTTTTAATTGGAAAATTTTTTATTGGAAAATTTGTTTTACATTTCAGATGTTCTCTCCTTACCCCATTTCCCCCCCTCCCTCCCAGGAACTCACTATCCCTTCCCCCCTCCTCCTGCCTCCCCGTTGGTGTACCCCACCCACCCTCCCCTGTACCTCACCTCCCCACCCTCGAGTATCCCCCCCCATGACGTCCAGCCTTCATGGGACCAAGATCTCTTCTTCCCCTTATTATAGCTCCCTGCATATATAGCTGGAGCCATGGGTCCCTCCCTAAGAGCTCCCAGGCTGGTGGTTTAGACCCTGGGGGCTCTGGTTGGTTGGGATTGTTGCTTTCCTCATGGTGTCTCGAATCCTCTCAACTCCTTCAGCCTTCACTCTATCTTCTCCATTGGGAACCCCATGATCAGTTTAATGGTTATCTGTAGCTTCTGCCTCTGAGTATGTCAGACTCTTGCAGACCTCTAAGGAGACAGCTATATCAGGCTCCTGTCAGCATGTACTTCCTGACATCCACATCAACTCTACCTTTGGTGACTGCACATAGGATGGATATCCAGGTGGAATGGTCTATAAACGGCCCCTCCTTCAGTTTCTGTCCTGCACTGTGTCTCCATATTTGCACCCTTGAGTATTTTGTTACTCCTTCTAAGAAGGACGGAAGTCCCCCCCTACTTGGTCATCATTCTTCATGAGCTTTATGTGGTCTGTGAGTTGAATCTTGGGTATTTCAGGCTTTTGGGCTAAAATCCAATATTCAGTGAGTGAATACCATGTATGTTCTTTTGTGATTGGGTTACTTCACTCAGGATGATATTTTCTAGTTCCATCATTTATATAAGAATTTATCGAATTCATTGTTTTTAATAGCTGAGTAATATTCCATTGTATAAATGTACCACATTTTTTGTATCCATTCCTCTGTTGAAGGGCATCTGGGTTCTTTCCAGTTTCTGGCTATTATAAATAAAGCTGCTATGAACATAGTGGAGCATATGTCCTTGTTATGTGTTAGAGCATCTTCTGGATATATACCAGGAGTGGTATAGCTCAGGTAGTGATATGTCCAATTTTCTGAGGAACTCCAGACTGTTTTCCATAGTGGTTGCACCATCTTGCAATCCCACCAACAATGGAGGAGTGTTTTCTTTCTCCACATCCTCGCCAGCATCTGCTATCACCTGAGTTTTTTATTTTAGCCATTCTGACTGGTGTGAAGTGGAATCTCAGGTTGTTTTGATTTGCATTTCCCTGATGACCAAGGATGCTGAACATTTCTTTAGGTGCTTCTCGGCCATTCGCATTTCCTCAGTTGAGAATTCTTTGTTTAGCTCCTTACTCCATTTTTTAATAGTGTTATTTGGTTGTCTAGAGTCTAATTTCTTGAGTTCTTTGTATATATTGGATATTAGTCCTCTATCGGATGTGGGATTGGTAAAGATCTTTTCCCAATCTGTTGGTTGCCATTTTGTCCTATTGACAGTATCCTTTGCCTTACAGAAACTTTGCAATTTTATGAAGTCCCATTTGTCAATCCTTGATCTTAGAGCATAACATTTTTTCTTAAAATAACCTTTATTTTAAAAATATATCTTATTTAATTATTGAGATATGAGTTGTTTCCCAGTCCTAATCCATGGTAGTTCAGGCATGCCTGTTCAGACCAGAGCAAATCCTCAGCCCAGTTCCAGGGCAGCATGGATATGTGTGTTCAAATTCTTCTGTGTACTCATTTGTTCTGTAGTGGCATTTGCATGCATATTCACATGTGAACCTGTCCATGTCATCTCTTGATGGAATGGGTACAATGTGTTTACTTGTGAGCCATGACCTAGGGCTGTCAAGTGATCAGCACAGGCACATGTTCACACAGTTGCCATATCACAGATCACCAAATATCAGTGTGAGCATCACTGCTCTCATGCTAGCTGTGACTTAAGACTACTAAGTCCCATGTCCCAGTGTCAACCCATGGAGACATGTGCATGCCTATTCACAAGTGAGTGCTATCCCAGAATCATGCCCTGATGGCATGGTCACCCCTGTTTAAATGTGAACTTTGTTCCAGAAGCATCCTGTGGCAGGTATGGACACACCTTTTTGTGGGCCACAAAGAGATGGTTTGGTCTCCCTGGTAGAGCAATGGGTTCTAAGGTAGCTGGAGACCCAACAGAGAGTCTGTCAGGGACGGCACTTACCCCCCCCCCATGCTCCTGGATTCCAGAAGACCCCTACATGCGGCCTATGAACATCCCCATTAGCCTGCATCTTGCAGACACCTTTGGCTCAGAGTAACTCCTCCCAGAGAGGTTTGCTAACATCCAGGTAGAGGGCGTAACTAAAAGATTCCCATATTCATGAGATCTAAAGGCCAGGGGGCGTAGCTAATTAAGTTATTCCTCCCCAGTCCCTCCTCCTTCCCATTCTCTATTTAAGCCAGCTCCCCCTGGCTTTTCGGGGACGCACTCACATCCAGATCCAACTATCAGCCATGGAAAATAAACTACCTTTGGAAACCCAATCCACATGTCTTCTAGGGCCTGCCACCAACAAGCTTCCAGCCTCTGGAACCTTGGACTTTGTCGCATATGTGGGAACCTGCCGGTGAGAAAGCCTTGGGACTCTGCTGCTGCTGCCTGTCCACGGGTTGCTGTTGCATGGGCCTGGGGCAGCCCCTCCCCTGTCCCGTTCGTGTTTTCCCCACACCTTTTCTCACATGAGCTTTGCCCAAGCATCATACTTTGGTGGCATGTGCACACATATTTACATCTGAGCCAATTCCTATTCTTGTTATAATTGCGTAGACATACCTGTTTACACACAAACTGTACCCCACAACCATCCTGTGACAGTATTGGCACATCTGTTCACATGTTGACATGATGTGGCTGTGTGGGCACATGTGTTCACACATGATCTGTTTCCCAGCACCGTCATATGGAGCTATCTCATCACAAGATGGCTATGTGTGTTTGCACATGTGCCATACTCAACACCATCCTATGGGGCATGTTTTGGGGCATTATGTTCACATACGATCAAGGTATCAGAACTATCCCATGGAGGTATGAACATGTATGTTCTCACATGAATTATGTTCCACAGATATCAAGTGACATTGTGGATACATGTGTTCCCATGTGATCCATGTCTCAGCAATATTCTGTGATGTAATATGTATGAACATATAAGCTTTGTGTCTCCACACTGTCTATATGACAGCATGAACACTCATGCTCACATAAGACACATGTCTCTATTGCTATCCTGTTGTGGTGTGGGCATTTTCACATAAGAGCTATCTCATTCTGTGGTGGCATGGTCATGCCTGGTCACATATATGTGTACTGTGCTTTAATACCATCTCTGAGAGGATTGGTCACACATGCATACACATTTTCTCTCTCCTAATACTATCCCACAGCCAGTGGGTATTCATGTTCATAGAGGAGCCATGTCCCAGTACCATCCCATGACAGTGTGGGCATGATTCCTCACAAGTATGCAGTGTCCCAGTATCTTCCTGTGGGGCACTGGGCTGTGAGAGGCAGGTGGGTACCTGGTTGAGTGCAGGTCTTGAACCCAGAGACCCTAAAGGATAGTAGGTGTTCAGCCTTGCTCCTGGGCTCTGATTCCTTTCACTTACCTTCAGCCATCCACAGCCCCTCCCAAAGAAAGGTTTGTGGCCTTAGGTCACTGAGCACAGGTAGAGGGTGTGACTACAGGCTGCAGAGCCTCAAGAAATCTCCATATTAATGAGATACCTAAAGGTCAGAGGTGTGTAGCCAATTAAGAATTCCTTTCCAAACCCTCCTCCTACTTGCAAAAGGTATTTAACCTCAGGCCCACCCTGAAGACATGGGGTACAGCTTCATCCATTTTCTGCCATGACAATAAATGTTTTAAGATCATGGACTTCCCCTTGTCTTTGGGGCTCGCCATAGGGGACTGTGGAGAAGGTCTTCAACTACCAAGCTGCAGTCTAATCTCCCCCGAGGACTTCTTTACTTTCCAGCTATGGAGAGGTCGCCAACCCAAACAGAGCTAGCCAAGCCAGCCATGACCCAGCCAAGCGAGTCGCTTTGACCAAGAGTCTCATCCATCCTGCAGGGCACTGCCAGAGCTTCTTCCCCTTGCCCCTTTTGGCTGCAGGCTGGTCCAGCCATATGCCTCTGGTCTCAACCCTTCTGCAGCCTTTCAGTGGCGTTTGGGAGCTCAAGGGCTTGAGACCAGCAGATCCTGTCTAGCCTCCTTGCCCAGGAGTCCCCAAGCCAAGAGCTCTGTCCCTGCAGGACCTCAGACTGGGATCTCCCCATGCCCAGAGTGGAGCTCTGTGGCTCCCCATAGCCCAGTGTCCACCTCGTGGAGTGAACTTAATCAAATTCCTTCACTTCTGCCCCCTGAGCTGTGGCCCTAGCCACCTAGGACAACAGACACACAGGATCCACAACTCACCCCAACAGGACCCATGCCCATACATGAGCTACAGCCCCACATCTTCCCATGGTAGTATGGACATGTGTTTCACAATACACATACCATGCCCCATTTTTATCAAAGTTAACATGAGTATGCCTGTTAACATCACACCTGAGCTAAAAAAACCACTGATATCCTGTGGTGACATAGTGCACTGTTAGTGCACTAAAAGCACACCCAGTACTGTCCTGTGTTATCACAGGGTATTTATATGTAATTTTCGTTCTCACACAGACCATAAGAGCATGGGCACACAAGTTTGCTTGTGTGTTGTGTCACAGTACCACCATGTGACAGCATGGGCACACAAATTCTTACAGGACCACATGCCCTGGCACAATACTGTGGCAGTAGGAGCACACCTACATGCACTTGAGTACAGATCCATGGCAGCATGGGCACACGTGTTCATATGAGTGACATGTCTTAGAACCATCCTGTAGAGAGTGAGCACGTATGTTCACAAGTCAGCCATATTCCCAGCATCATCACATTGAGCTATGAGCACACATATTCACATGAGAGGTGTGTCGCAATGCTGTGCTTGGTGACAGGGGCACTTGAGTTTATATGTGAGTTGTGTTCCAGTGCTTTCCTGTGGCAACGTGGGCATGCTTATTTAACACAAATTGTGTCTCAGCCCCAGTCAGTGGCAGCATAGGTAGGCTTGTTTACCTCAGAGCCATTTCCCAGCATGATTCTTTTGTGGTATGTGCATGTTGGTTCAAAATGCAAGCCATTTCCACAGCTCTGTGTAGTGGCATTGTGTGCACAGATGTTCACATGCTATTTGTGTCCCAATGTCATTTTGTAGCATATAAAGTTGGGGTCTCAGTGACATACCATTGTAGTATGGGTACATGTGTTCACATTGGAGCTGTGTTTCAACACCATCCCATTGTGGTGTGAACCCACATTATTCAAACATGAGCCCATGATGTGAGCACACAATATTCACACATGAGCTGCAGTCCAACACCATATTTTGGTGGTATAAGCATGGGTATTCACAGCTGAGCCATGTTCCTGTGTAATTTCATGGCAGAATAGTCACACATATTCACATGGGTGTTGTGGTCCAATATCATCCCAAGGGACCATATGAACATGTGTTCACATGCAGGCTGTGTGCCACTATCATCTCTGGTCATGATGGGCATTACTGTTCTCACACAAACTGTGTCCAGTGCTATCCCTTTGTGGCTTTGACTCTCATAATTCAACACAGTTTGTATCCCATTGCCATCCATGGTGGCATAGGCATGTCTGTATACATGCTATTCCTGTCCCAGTATTGTTCCATAGTCATATGGGCACATCTGTTCACACATGACCATGTCCTGAGTGCCATCCCATGGCAGTGTGGGTACCTTTGATCTCATATAAGCTGTGTCCCAGTACTGTAGTTTGGTAGCATGTATACACATGCTTACACTCAAGCCTTGTCCTAGTTCTGTGTTGCAGCTGCCTGGGTATGTGTGTACACATGTGAAATTTGTTTCATTGCTACCCTTTGGTGGCATGAACATGCCTGTTCATATGTGAACCATGTCTAATCACTGTCTCATGGCAGCTTGTATATGCATGTTCACACACAAGCTGTGTCACAGCACTCCTTTTTGGCAATATTGGCAGGTATGTTCACACATGATTGGCTGTGCTCCAAAAATACATGTTAGCATGAGCATGAGGGGTCCTTTGTGAGCTGTGTCCCAGTGCATCCAACACTGGCATGAACACGTGTACTCATATACAAACCATGTGCAAGTGCCACCCCTGGTGATGTGAATACATATATTCATATATGAGCCATGTCATAATACTGTCTTGTGGGGGCATGGACACTTGTTTTAATACATAAACTCTGCCCAAAAATCATCCTATGCAGGATGAGCACACATGTTCAACTTTAAGCCATATTCCATCCCCATCCTGTGGCAGAGTGGGTATGTATGTTCACATGTGATGCATTTCCTAGTGCCATTCTTTGATGGCATGAGCACATGGGGCCAAAAAGCAAGTTGCTTCACATCTCTGTCTCAAGGAGGTATGAACACACATATTCACATGTAAGCCGGGTCCATGTGCTACCAGGGCACATGTGTTCACACATGAGCTGAGTTTCAGCACAGTCTTGTGACAGCATGGGCATAAATGATCATATAGTATCTAGGTCCTAGAATCATTCTGTGGCAGCAAGGGGATACATGTTCACAAATTATCCATGTCCCAGGGCTGTCAAGTGGCAATAAGGGGCACACATGTTTTCACATATGCTTTGTCCCAGTGACATACCATGCCAGTGTGGGCATATGTATTACACTTGAGCTATGTCCTAGTAGTGTCACATAATGATGTGGTCATATATGTTCACACAAGTGCCATGACTTAACAACAACCTACAGATATATGGGTATACATGTTCATAGACAATCTATGCCCCAGAGTAGTATGATTGTGTGGGCACAAGTGTTCACACATGAGTCATGCCCCACCACAATTTTATAGTGGCATGAGCCTAGATGTTGGAAAAGTCTTGTGTGGAATAAAATTATATGCAAAGAGGAGTTCTGAGTGGTCTACAGGATTGACCTCCATGTCCAAGTCTGTTCTCTGAAAACACAGAGGTGTCTGGATGTACCCCTTTGGGAATGTTGTGCTATGACAGAAAGTTGCATCCCTAAACACCTAATAGAAAAATTAGAAGGACCTACAGAGGGTGGTTCTGATGCTAAAGTTCTATTCCCCAATTGGTTCTTTTTTTTTTTTTTATTACTCATTTTTTTTTACTAGATAGTTTATGTATTTACACTTCAAATGTTATCCCCTTTCCCGCTTTCCCCCCCACAAACCTCCTATCCAATCCTCCTTCTTCCTGCTTCTATAAGGGTGCTCCCCCTCCCACCCACACACTCCCACCTCACTGCCTTGGCATTCCCCTACACTGAGGAATTGAGCCTTCGCAGCACCAAGGACTTTTCTTTCCATTGATGCCAGATAAGACCATCCTTTGCTACATATGCAGCTGGAACCATGGGTCCCTCCATGTGTACTCTTTGGTTGGTGGTTTGATATATTAATAAAGATATTAGTTTGAAACTCCATAGGAGGAGCAACAACATCAACCAACCAGACCCCCCCCCCCCCGAGATCCTAGGAACTAAACTACCAACCAGAGAGTACACATAGAGGGTTCCATGGCTCCAGCTGCATATGTAGCATTGTCTAGCATCAGTGGGAGGAGAGACCCTTGGTTCTGTGAAGGCTCGATTCCCCAGTGTAGGGGATGGCAGTGAGATGGGAGTGGGTGGATGGGAGGAGGAGTACCCTTATAGAAGCAGAGCAAGGGAGTATGGGATAGGGGGTTCCAGAAAGGAAACTGGGAAAGGGGATGACATTTGAAATGTAAATACATAAAATATCCAATAAAAAATATACCAGTGATCAATGAGTGAGGACAAGGTGGGACACTCATAGTTTCAAACGAGGAGGCAGGGAGAATCAGGAGAAAGAGGAAAGAGGAAGGCGGTAGCAGCAGGAGAAAAGGCCAACAACCATGTGAGTATTTTTTTTTTAATCCAATTTGCCTGTATGGCAGGGATGTTTAGGAGTGTCCAGGCATTGAGTTAGCAAGACATTTTAAGATTTATCTATGCATCCAAGGGAATCTTGGTGGGGCTGTAGCTTGATCTGTCCAGAGCTTAAAGTGGGGCAACAAAAACTACATGCTACAGGACTACAAGTAAATGACTTAAATATGCAATTCAAAAAATTGGAAAAAAACCAGGAATAAACCATCTCAAAGCCATGTCGATTGCAAGGAATAATAGAAATAAAAGATAGGTTAGAAATGTAAAGTATATCATGGGAAGGGTTGTTAACTTGGGATAGTTTTGGAAGAAGCCTAGAAACAAGGTGTTGTACATCAGGGAAGGCTGAACTAGAGCACTAGATGTGAACCTCTATTAAATCTGGTGGGCTGACAAGGGTACAAGGATGAAGGGAACAGGGAGACTACCCTCCTACACCCTAGAGAAGAAGTGGGAAATCTGGATGTATGGAGAGGCTGGATGTGGTAAAATGTTACTACCATCCCTGGAGAAGACTATTTCTCCCACTCACAGCAGTGTTTATGTTCTTGTAATTTTTAATCTAGAGATGAGACCCAATGATTTCCCCATCCATGTTAGCATGTCAACTGGTGTCCTTGTTCACTTCTTGTTTATATAGCCATATTGTTAAAAATATTTGGGTGTTGTCTTATCATATCTATAACATACAATCTTGTAGTTGACTTTCGGGTCTTTTGTCTCTTATGAGAGTTCTATCATCTATTTCTTGACACATTTTCATGATATTCACTGAGTCTTAGACATATGCATTTATTGTTGATGTAGTTATTACTTCTGGCAACCCCAAATAAATTGTTTTTTACATTTTGACTAGCTTGTTATAGTCTCTGTATGCTGGAAAATAAGCTTCTTTCGTAAGGGCGGAGAGCCACACTTAATTGTGAGTGTCCTGGTAAGGTTTTTGTCAACTTTAGATAAACTAGAGTTATTTGGAAAGAGAAAACCTCAAATGAATGAGAATTTTTCCATCAGATTGATCTGTAGGCAAGTCTCTAGGGCATATGCTTGGGTAAGGATTAATGTGTGAGGGTCCAATCAGCTCTGTGTGGTGTCACCAGTAGGAAGGTTGTACTGAGTTGTTTAAGGAAGCAAACTGAGCACACCAGAAAGTACAATATTGTATTCATCTTCCTCCATGATTTCTGCATCAGTTCTTGCCTCCAGTTACTTTTTCTGAAGTCCTTCCCTGACTTCACTTCTTGATGGACTACAAGTTTTAATGTGAAATAAATAATTTACTCCTCCAGTTGCTTGTGATCATGTTGTTTACCACAGCACTAGAAAGTAATCTAAGAAAGTAAGTATAAACATTAGTATTTAGAATGCAGTTACAAATTATACCAGTTTAGGTATTGGGACTGTTGGTTGTTATTGAGGATCTTTACCTCATGACTATTGTCACAACCAAGACCAAGAAATGAGTGCAGGGTGTGGAACAAAGACAGGGTTCATAGAGATTTCAAACCTTGGAGACCAGCATCTGTATGCAGATCTAATATATATTGTTCAGTGCAAAACTTATATACAACTTTTCAGCCAATAAGTGTGCTATGTAATCAAGGAATGTGATGTGTATTATGATAAGAGTGGGTTGTAGCAGCATTTTTAAATAAAAGTTTCATGTTTATTTACCAGATTTGGAATCATCTGTATTTCTGATTGTAGGGATGTCACTTTTTTATAAACATGAAACTTTATTTAAAAATGCTTCAGAGGTTTAGTCCATTATTAGCATGGCAGGAAGCATGGAAGCACATGGGCATATATAGTGTTGAAGGAGTTGAAAGTTCTACATCCATTTTTTTTTTGTGGGCAGCAGGAAGGAGCAAACCTCTGGATCTGGTTTAAGCTTCAAACTTTGGAAGAGTTAATTCTAACCCCAGTGACATTCTTCCTCCAACAAGACCACACCTCCTAATCCTTGTCAATTAGCATTACTTTTCTATGACCAAACCCATTTAAATATATGAGTCAATAAAAGCCATTTTACCCAAGCTACCACACCCAGTAGTAGTATACCTGGGTCATATGATAAATGATTTTTAGAATTTTTTCTATTGAAGAGTCCAGACTATACAAACTGGCTTCACTTGTTTATACTCCTATAAAACCATGTATATACCAAAATGTGGAAAATGTACAGGGCACAACTTACATTCTGTAGCTCACATCTATTTATTTCCTGATTCATTATGTAAATTTGTGCACATATCCCCAGGATGCACCTATCTCTCTTCCATAACACATAGTACTGAATATGTCGGGACAAGTTTCTGTTTTACAATAGGACAATATACAAACCCATAGCACATTGAACATCTAGATATTTACAATAGTTGCATGGATTCCTTCTGGATAGAGTAGTGTCTTTAAGTTCACTGATGTTACACATTGATGATGGTCTTCATTATTTGATAAAATTCAGAGAGAAAAAATTGAGCCACAGTCATCTCACAACAATGAGGATGAGGCAGTTGGAAGAAGGAAAAGTAAATAAGAGGTGCTTTTGATAATATCCTAACTGGGGTATTAATACAACCTTGAGTTCAAGCTTGATTTCTTTATCTTCAAGAAATCATTAAAGCAGACTTTCTGTGATGGCCAAAAACCTGCAGAGGTGGCTTATAACTGCTCATACCACTGAAAATACCTCTTCATTGAGTATGTCTACTCTGATGGAAATTCCTTTATATTCACTATTCTGAAATCCTCTGTTAAATACACTGGATGGTCCTTAAATCCTAGGACTTCAGAAGCAACAACTAGTTGATCTTCTGAAGGATACTTCCCACAACACTTGCCCAATGTAGGCTCACACATCACAGTAAGGGAATAATGAGATGAAATCTGATGAATGCCTCATTCATCTTTCTCTCCACTAATGTCACCTTTTCCTAATTAACCTTTACCTGAATAAACATTGTGACATTGTATCCTGACAAATTTGAAACCTACCCAATGCATTCACTACAGAGCCTGCTGTAGAACTAGGAGGAAAGGACAGCTTAGAAATCTCAGATGTGGATGATCTAGTTACAGACATGTTTATGGGGTTGTCTCTAGTTCTTGTGTGACTACAGGAAGATGATGCATGTTAGAGAGAAAGTGTTTGTGAGTCACTTTCCCATCTGTCTAAATCCCTGTGAAAGGTCATCATCATTGTATAATGACAAGCAGTAATAGCCTCATCACCAGCCTGCACTCCATGGATCATCAAAGTGGCTGTTGTCCCTGAAATGGACCCAAAGAATTGGTCAGAGATCCCTGATGGCTGTTCACTATCTTTGTATATCACTTCAACAATGGTCTGGCCTGGCTCTTCCTGAAACCAATAAATGTATTTTTTTGGCAATTCATTTCCAGAACAAGTGATTGTGACAGTCTGTCCCCCAGTGATTGATGTTGTAGGTGGCTGGCTCAGCTCATAGGTGGTCATAGAAACTGTAAGAAAGAGTGAGTAGAGAGGGTAATAAATAAAGGCTCATCATCTTGATGTCTGTCAGAGTTCATGGTCTAGTGTTTCCCTGAGGAGAGTGATGAGAATTTGCCTGTATATCGAAAGAGTAAAGGTAGAAGGAGAGGAGACCAGACCATGATGTAGGTGCCTTATAGCTTTGTGTCCTGAAATCACTGCACAGTTTATTCCCTGTAGGCTTTTCTTATAGCATCTCTAGTCTTTTGGGGTAGCATTACGTACTTATGCAAATATATTCCATCCCTAGTGCTCCCTGTGTAGGGTTAGGGAGGTGCTCACTTTATCAGAATGGTGTCCTTTTTCATTAGGATATTGCCTAATTCTTTTCTTACACAATTCTTTGTTGGAAAATGTACACTCAAATGCTATTGTAGACTCTTCATGATTTTATGTTTTATTTCAGAAATGGTGACTGCTTTTGTCTACAGTGGTTCTATTACCAGAGTAG
Organism: Mastomys natalensis; assembly: GCA_021653895.1. Taxonomy (NCBI): domain Eukaryota; kingdom Metazoa; phylum Chordata; class Mammalia; order Rodentia; family Muridae; genus Mastomys; species Mastomys natalensis. Next base: position 207,928 of record JAJTUV010000186.1, on the reverse strand, counting down.
AGTAACAACTATCATAAGGAATTCATTTTTTCTTGTTTTATCAGGGTCGAACATGATCTAGTCTAAGGCACACAGTGAGAATCTAGTTTATCAGATCTAACTGAGAAATACCCTTCAGTTTTTATCTGCTCTATGAAGGTCCTTAAGGATACAGCTGTAAAGACATTCTCTAGGATGAAAGCACCTGTGTCTGACACAGAGAAAACCCCATTATCAGAGCTAAGAGCTGAAGCAGCATGAGAGTCCACACTATTCTCCAGACTCTAAAGAGACTCATCTAAGGAACAGACATGGACTGTCCCTTCCCTGGTCTGAGACTACATGTGGGCACAAGTGCTGCAGCCTGACATCAGGTGTCTGTGGCAAGTTGAAAAGGAGGAGTAGGTAGGACTTTAAGAAATGGTCAGTATAAAAAGAAGTAACTGTTGGAATGCCAGTAGGGTGGGAATAATACATAAGCAGTCATTTTAGGTAAAGAACACAGATCCATCTTCTATAAAGAACACAAGGAACACATCCTCTCACAGAATATCCTTCCTGAGTATGTGAACCTCCAGGTGAATCTCCAGGGATTCTCAGTTAGGTAGGAGCTTGCCCAGGATGTTTCCTGGGACCAACTTCCTTCCATGCATTTCTTTGATGTTTCCTGTAAATCTGCAAGTGTCCTTTAGTTTTATAATATAAATATAATCCAATGTAAGCACTACAGTACAGACCGTAGAATAGATTCATTTGACTTGATGTCTTTTGAACTCCAGAGCTGCCATCTACAAAGAACCTGGGTAGTCTTTGCTACAGCTCTCTCAGCTCCAGCTCTCATGCAGGTTTCATAACAGAAACTTCTGTCTCAGTTGATCACAACCTATATGAGTTAATAGTGTCAGGGACAGGGCATGGGATTCCAGTCTGATTATACTAGGATTACCCACTCTGGCATGCTTAGTACAGGACAGAGAGGAGATAATCATATTGATCAAGGGGTTGTGGAAGGGAAAATCCTAAGACTTTCTTTAAATGTTCTTCTGTCAAGCTCCATTTTAACTAATGCATAGTAGAAGGAATGTTGTGTATAACTGTTACAAAACCTGAATAATTGAAAAACACTATACCTGACCTTAAATTTTTTTTTAAATCAAATCATGATTTACTTATTCACACAGGGGTTATACACACAAAAAGGCAGGATGTGGGGAAGGGATTGACACCGGAGCATAGGTGTTCAGGGGGAGTACAGATATCTTTCAGAACAGGGTATTGGCTGGGTGAAGGTTCAGGGGACAGGTCACTATGACTCTGCCTATGATTCACTTGTCCTTATCTAAGTTGGTACTGTCCACTGAGGCTGTCTATTTAATAAAGACCTATGACTACTCGGTCTGGTAAATTTCCACAGAAGCTACCTGTTTACAATAGCTTATAGCCTTCTGTTTCAGTGTTTTTCCACAGAGACCCAGGACTTTGTGTTAGCATGCACATATGTCAGGCCTATTGCTGATTTTAGGCCTATGGCTGATTGTAGGCCTTCAGTGTATAAGCAGGGCTGCCCCTGACATCTCCTCCCTTCTCTAAGTATAGAAGGGCCTTGGTGATTCTAATCTTGTGAAGGCAGGGATAGAGGCCTGACCTCCAATAATTGAAGGGGACCTTGTAATGGCTCCAGTCCTCCTGTCATTGTCCAGTGAGGCATGAGGGCCATACCCATCCCGATGTCACAAGGCCAGGCCCAACTATAAATAAGATGAATAACAATTGACCTCCAGGGAAGTGAAATCTCCCTGAGAATTCCCTTTTTTTCCCCTTTCCACGTAAAAATGAAACCCCCCTGATGTCTGCTGGTAGAAGCTGTAATCCTGATGCTGGCCTCCAGACTTATACTACTCAGACCTTTGATGGGCCATTGACAAGGACACCAAACAGCTAGAGATTGGCATCACTAATCCGAAGAAATCCCTCTTTTCGACGACTGAAATGATCTCCAAAACTTGCAAAGGACTTTATTGGACTTGATTTATTCTTCTACAATAGAAAAGACTGTGTACAGCTCTTGCTGTGTACAGCCCTTAAAGAAGAATGTTGTCCTTACATAGACAAGGCAGGGATGGTTAAAGAGAATATGAAAAAGGTCAGAGAAGGCCCAGAGAAAAGACAGAGAGAGAAAGACAAAGAGAAAGAGAAAGATGAGAGCTGGTACAAGGACTGTTTTTCAACCTCACTTCCTCCCATCTTGGGATCAATAATTGGGTTTTTTTGCTGATTTCTTTTGGTCCCGGGCCTTAAATAGGCTGACTAACTTTGTGATACAACAGATAGAAATTCAGTAGCAAAACCTATTCAGATACATTATCATAAGTTAGCTATGGAGGACCATGAGACTCAAGATGAGGTTGTTACTTTATTCAGAGTGTTCCTCAAACCCATCTCTACCCAACCTAAAAGAGGGGACTTCCGCCCCTAGACCAAGCAGAGAGAGGCTACCCAGAACCCTCTCTTTCTGGTGATCTGAATTCTTGCTTAGGCTGTGAGGCTAAGCACTGCAAGGGAATATAAATAAAAGTTAAAAATATCTATCTGGGTTCCCTGAGGGACAAGCCTGATTGCATAGGGGTTGATGTCAAAAGTATCCCCTCTCCAGGAAAAAGACCTTAAATTTTAAAATCAATTCCAGACATTTAAGTTCTTTAAGTCAAAGACTGAGCCATTGGCATCTCCATGAGAAGGGGTAAACCTTCTGTCACTAATACTGCGTGTCTAAATATCATCATAATTAACATCTGTTACTATCATTGTTACATCATATATTTCATATTTCAGCCAGGAATATCCTCATGTGTCTCTACATAAAACTAGTAATTCTCTATTTTGCCAGGGAGGGAGCCTGCTTCCATGGAGAGAGAACACACTCTCTTTTAGCTCCTGTCCCTGGATTCTCAAAGAAGAAATTCCTATCCAGGGATTCTAGGGTCTAGGCTTCTCTCCAACACCACATCTAAGCTTAATACATCAGTGCCCTTCATACGTTTGCAGCACATGACTTTCAACAGCAAGAAAACTGTTTTTGCTTTTTGATGGATACCTGCACTTCAAAAAAGGCAACGTGAAGAAACAGGCAAGGTTTGCACACAGAACAGAGGCCATAGTTTCCATATTATAGTGCTTTCACATGTGTCCTGAATTAATTCCTGGGTCTCCTATGGTGCAGGGTGGAATGAAGAAAGAAAGAAAAAATAAAATATTATGACTGGATGGCTGAAATTATGTCCCACACAACCCACTCACAGACCCAAGTTTCTCCTGGCAATGCTGAGGTTTCCATTGTACCCTGCAGATGTCACTGGAACTGAGTCCAGATTAGGGCTAGAGAACTTAATGGGAATTGTATGTCCACTGTGTTAGGTAGTGCTGGCATGCCTCTTGCTCATGATTCTGCACTGTTGCCTCCTTTTTCTCTTTTGGCCATGTGAGAGCCAAGAGTTTTATGTTCTCTTCTACTGGGAACATTGATATCCTAACAAATCTAAGTTCTGTAAGGCCAGTATAATGGTGGATTCTCCTTTTTATTATAGCACCCTAGAAGCTCAGGGTCCTGAAAAGACTTGGAAACTTGGGTTAGAGGATGGTATAATCACCTGTAATGGTTCCATGTGCCAAGAGAAAGGAAACTGTTTCTGAGGTCTTCAGGCAGTAGTGTAGGTAACCAAGGTGTGTCTGGCTCTTAGATAGGCAGTAATGAAACCCAGTTCTGATTCATATTCCCAAGGATCTGTGTCAGTTAGGCGAGTGAGCTTTCCTGAAGTATACTATTAATGTACTTCTATATTCCAGGCAAGAACTGTCTTTCAAGATTCACCAGCACTGCATAGGGCATAATTTAACTGTAGCCATGAAATTCAGAAGAATGGTCCATATGTTGAGTGAGGAATAATGAGTAAATTAATCACAAATCAAATGGTCATTTTAATCTTGTTTTTGTTTCAAATAAGTGAGTCATTTATTGTTTAGTTGCTTATAAAAATAATGTTAATAAATCAATGAATGATCATGGAATAGGCATTTCTATTTTTAATTTTTTGAGAATATTACACATGAGTTCAATATTTATATCATTTGAACCTGAATTTCTTCCGTGCTAACTTCTGTTCCTTCACTCCTTTTCAAATTCATGATCTCTTTAATAATCATTCCTATATATACACATACTTTTATAAAATCTTTTGAGTCTATTTAGTGTTACCCTTTAGGTTCATTTTGTTTCTCCCTTTCCTACCTCTGAACACTCCCAGATAACACTCCCAATCTCCTTCAAACTAATGGTATATTTTTAAAAAATTGATATTCACATGCATATTTATAAGTACATATGTGTCTCTAAATATAATTTGTCCTGTTTATGTGTTGATACATATATATGTATTTTAGAGCTTATAATTTGACTGGACAATTTCTTGATGTGTTCTTTCCTAGGGAAGGCTACCTGTCATGCTCCCAGTTCTCTTTAGTTGTCAATAATTTCTTTGTAGTGTTTGGATTCTTGTGGGATAGTTCCCATCTACTTTGTCATGTCTATGGGTCTTGTCCTTATTCAGATCACATCTAGTCTTGTGGGTGATACTTTACAGGAAGATCTTTTCATATTTCTAGAAGACACAATCTCATATCCTGATTTTCTTATTCTTATAATCTATCAACTTCCTCTTACATAATGTTCTTCTCACCTTAAGTGAGAAAGTGTTTTGTAGATGTTCTCATTGGGAGGGCATTACACAATTCTATTTTGATTGCTTGTGCTCTCCATCTGTTGCTAAGAGAGGTTTCCTTGATGAGGGGAGAAAATTACACTTATCAGTGGGTATAAAGTTAAATGTTTATAAATTGTTCTTAAGGATTATGCTGGGTTAGTAAATTTGTTGTTGTAGATTCTTCTCCAACAACCATGGTTCACAAGCACTGAGTTGTTAGCCTGGTTTCCAGTACCAGTTATGGTCTGTCATTTATTGAGAAAGTTAAAATGTCATTAGAGATGTATTGGTTTCTCCCAATGTATATGAGCCACTATTTCATCCATAGGGTTATTGTGACATGCTGGTCTTGATGTGGTTCATAAGTATCATAACTGCATCAGACTGTTGGTTGCATCACTCCTTTGAAAATCTGCATGTCACCTTCTGATTCCATAATGTTTGCCATCAGGGATGGGGAATTTAGATGAATTCTAGCTCTGCAACATCTGGAACCAATTTTTGTAGTATATATTGTCCCTAGCAATACTCTTCCACCTCTATGGTTTAACCTAAGGCAGTAGCAAATGACTGTATATTTAAGTAGTCTTTTGGGAATCATAGCCAACAACTCAAAAGAGAGCTTCTAATTTGTACTATTGTTTTTTTTCGTATTATTTTAAGAATTTTTCTATTCAGAAATGTGGCCCAATTATTATTTGGGGCTTTGTTTGCTAAGTTTTTCATGCATTCTGGATGTGATTCCTCTGCCAGAAGTATTGCTGGCAAATATTCTCTCCAAATATGTGGGATTCTTTTTCACTCATTTAACTGGTTTCAATTTTTCCATATTTTTAAAATTAATTATTTTATTTATTTACATTCCAAATATTTTCTCCCTCTGTGGAGAGCTGGTACCAGCCTTATGGAGAGCCGGTACTGTGTCTTAAAGATGGGGCCTGGCGCTTTGCCGCTTGAGCGATAAACAACTCCATATTTGGGCATGAGGCTGTGCTTGAGAGTGGCGTGATCAACAGGCTATGTAAGAGACCTATGGAGATCGGCCACGCAGTGGCCGGTCATTGGCTGTGGCACAGGTATAACAGTCAGAGCCAAGGGGTGGGGGTGAGTCAGTCTGGAGAATCCTGAGTAAACTGCCTTGAGAAGGAACCTGGTTGTCCTGTGCCTCATTTCTGCTGGTCAGGAGGGGCGTCGGACACCCCTCCCAGAGTTCTTCTCCCTCATGGCCCCCCTTTGCCTCTGAACAAATGATCCTCCCTCTGGTATCCCCCTTTCCTGGGACATCTAGTCTCTATAGGATTATGTGCATCCTCCCACTAAAGGGAGACAAGTTAGTCCTATGCTACATATGTGGTTGAGGCTTTAGACCAGCCCAAGTATATCTTTGGTTGGTGGCTTAGTCTCTGGGATATCCTCGGGTTCCAGGTTATTAGATCTTTTAGTCTTCCTATGGGGTTGCCACCCCCTTAATCTCCTTCAATTCTTCCCTGACCACATTTCAATGGTTGGGTGTAAGAATCTGGATCTGTCTCCAGTAGCTGCTGGTAGAGGCTTTCAGAGGACAGCCATGGTAGGCTCCCACTTGCATGCAATTTTTATCCCCTTAATCTCTTTTAGTTGTCTTATTGCTCTACAAGAATTTCAAGAACTATATAAAAGAGATATGGAGAGTGTGGACAGCCTTGCCTTGTCCTGATTTTAGTGGAATTGATTTAAGTTTTTCTCCACTTAATTTGATGTTGCATATTGGTTTGCTGAATATTGCCTTTATTGTGTTTAAGTATGAATTTTATATCCCTACTCTCTTTAAGTCTTTTAACATGAAGGGATGTTGTATTTTGTCAAAGCTTTTTTAAAAATCATCTAATGAGATGATCATTTGATTTTTTGAGTTTTTTTTTTTTTTAATATAGTAGATTAAGTTCTTGGTTTTTCATGTATTGAATCATCTCTGTATCCCTAGAATGAAGACTACTTGATCATGGTGGATGATGTTTTTGATGTGTTCTTGGATTTGACTTGTGAGATATTAGTGAGTATTTTTGCAAACATGTTCATAAGTGAAATTCGTCTGAAATTCTCTGTTTATATTGGGTCATTGTGTGGTTTAGGGAGCAGGGTAACTGTGGAATCATAGAATGAGTGAGGTGGTGTATTCCTTCTGTTTCTATTTTGTGGCATAGTTTAAGGAGTATTGGTATTAGATCTTTTTTGAAGTTCTGGTAAAATTCTGCGTTAAAATCACCTGGCCCTGGGCTTTTTTTTGGTTGGGATTTTTTTTTTTATTATGACTGCTTCTATTTCCTTAGGGGTTATGGGATAGATTAGATAGAATATCATATCTCATTTTCATTTAACTTTGGTATGAGTTATCTGACTAGGAAATCACCAATTTCATCTAGACTTTCCAGATTTTGTATGGTATAGGCTTTTGTAGCAAGGCCTGATGATTTTCTTGATTTATACAATTTCTGTTGTTAGGTTTTCCCTTTCATTTCTGATTTTGTTAATTTGGATATTGTCACTGTGACCTTTAACTTGTGTGGCTAAGGGCTTACCTATCATATTGATTGTCTCAAAGAACCAGATCTTGGTTTTAATTCTTTGTATAGTTCCTTTTGTTTTTAGTTTGTTGATTTCAGGCCTAAGTTTGGTTATTTTCTACTGTCTATTCCTCTTGGTTGTGTTTACTTCTTTTTGCTCTAGAACTTTCACGTGTGCTGTTAAGTTGGTAGAATAGGATATCTACAATTTTTTATGATGGCCTTTAATGCTATGAATTTTCCTTTTAATATTGCTTCTATTCTATTCTTTAAATTTGGGTATGCTGTGTCTTCATTTTCATTGAATTATAGGAAGTCTTTAATTTTTTTCTTTATTTCTTCCCTGACCAAGTTATCACTGACTAGAGAGTTGTTCAGTTTTCTGAGTATGTTGGCGTGACTGTTGGTTTTTTTTTTTGTTGTGTTGTTATTGAAGTCTAGCCTTAGATGCATGTGGTGGTCTGATAGAATTAAAGGTATTATTTTAATATTCTTGTTTCTATCTGTTGAAGCTTCTTTTGTGTCTGATTATATGTGTCAGTTTTGGAGAAGTTTCCATGAGGCACTTAGAAGAAGGTATATTCTTTTCTTTTGGGGTGAAATGTTCTGTAGGTATCAGTTAAATCTTTTTGGTTCATAACTTCTGTTAGTTTTACTGTGTCTCTGTTTAGTTTCTGCTTCAATGACCTGTCCATTAGTGAGAATGGTGTATTGAAGTCTCGCACTATTATTTTATGAAGTTCTATGTGTGTTTTGAGCCTTAGTTAAGTTTCTATTACAAATGTGGGGCATTGCATTTGGGGTATAGATGTTCAGAAATGAGACTTTACCTTGGTGGGTTTTTTCTTTGATGTGTATGAAGTATCCTCATCCATCTCTTATGATTATTTTTGGTTGAAAGCCTATCTTGTTGGATATTAGAATGGCTATTCCAGCTTGTTTCATGGAATTGTTTGCTTGGCAAACTTTTTTTTCTAGCTCTTTACTGTAAGGTAGTGTCTATCTTTGTTGCAGAGGTGTGTTTCTTGTATGCAGCAGAATGGTGGATCCTATTATGAAACTGTTATTTTAGCCTGAGTCTTTTCACTGCGAAATTGAGTCCATTGATTTTGTGAGGTATTATAGATTATAGACTAATGATTGTTAGTTCCTATTGTTTTGTTGTTGAAGGTGGTGTTACGTGTGTGTGTGTGTGTGTGTGTGTGTGTGTGATTTTCCTCTTTTGGGTTTGTTATGAGATGATTAATTTCTTGTGTTTTCTTGGGTGTAGTTACACTTCTTGTGCTGGAGTTTTCCTTGTAGTATCCTCTATAGTGATGGATTAGTAGAAAGATATTGTTTAAATCTGGTTGTCATGGAAGATATTGGTTTCTTCATCTATGGTGATTGAGAATTTTGATAGGTATAGTAGTTTGGGGTGTCATCTGTGGTCTCTTATGGACTGCAAATATCTGTCCTGGATCATCTGGCTTTTAGAATCTCTGTTGAGAAATCATTTGTGATTCTAATATGTCTGCCTTTATATGTCACTTGGCCTTTTCTCCCTCATGGCTTTCAAATTCTTTCTTTGTTCTTTACATTTAGTGTTTTGTTTATTATGTGGCAGGAGGAATTTCTATTCTGGTCCAATCTTTTGGTGTTCTGTAGGGTTCTTGTACATTTATGACAACCTTTTCCTTTAGGTAAGGGAAGCTTTCTTCTATGATTTTGTAGAAGATGTTTTCTGGCCCTTTGATCTTTGAATCATCACTGTCTTCTATTCCTATTATTCTTAAGTTTGGTTTTTGCATTGTGTCCCAAATTTCCTGGAGGTTTTGGGTTAAGAACTTTTTACACTTTGCATTTCCTATGACTGACATATAACTATCTTTTATGGTTTTTTTTATGGTTGAGATTATCTCTTCTATCTCTTGTGTTTTGTTGGTGATGCCTGCATCTGTAGTTTCTGTTCTGTTTCCTAGGTTTTCCATCTACAGATGTGCAAGGGTGTCTTTGGTATATAATAAGGATATTGGACTCACAAAATCTCAAAACCAGGCTTGTTTATCCAAGACTATCAGAGTTACAAAACATGTTAATATGGATGCAAAAAACTCTTTATAAAGAGATGTAGGCAATGTTTAATACTGATAACAGATTTTTTCCTATTTTTTCTATACAATTAAGCCATTGTTCTTCTCCTTATTTATAACTATGATTCTAATATTTCATCTTTTCATGAGGTCCCATCATTTTTGCATGTTCTTATTTGCTTGTTTAAAAGTTTTTTATATTCTTTGCTTGAGTGGTCCAATATTCCAACTTTATTGTTAATACTAATATTCTATCTTTCATAGGGGTTTTATAAATGTGATATTCAGTTTTTTTATTTCATCTTTATTGGAATTTGATTCCTCTTCATTATGGCTACCTCTTTGTTGTGCTCAATTTTCAAAGCTGGACTTGTCCTTGCTATTTCATTCAGGCATCTTCCCTTGGATGGATATCGTCTACTATTTCTCTTCTCATAAAGTATGCTGATTAATTTGGTTATCAGATTTGTCACTTTGATGTTTAAGAACACTGTTAAATAATGCTGTAGAGTATATCACAGATTCCTAGCACATTACTATCAAACTTCAAGACATAATATATACTTCATATACACTGTAAGAACTACAGGCACATGTTATAGACAACATCAACTGATTCTATTGTGGTCAAATTGTTGCAGAGTTCCAAAGCACAAAGGAAATAGGCAAAACTTCTTTCAATTTAAAAAATTAGAAGTTTCGCCTGGCGGTGGTGGTGCACGCTTTAATCCCAGCACTTGGGGCAGAGGCAGGCGGATTTCTGATTCGAGGCCCCTGGTCTACAGTGAGTTCCAGACAGCCCGGCTACACAGAGAACCCTGTCTCGAAAACCAAAAAAAAAAAAAAAAAAAAATTAGAAGTTTCTTTATAACAACATTTTGAGAAACACCCTTCTTTGCAAATCTGAGTGTGCTATCAAAGATGAACACAGGATCTGGCGATTTTTAAGGCACAGACCAGATTTGTCTCAACTCTGGTGATTTTTACTATGTGAAGAATTATCATAGATTTTTCTTTTTCCAAGCAAGCAGAAGTTATGTGAGATTACATAAGCGGAATGAGAGTCTCGTTAATATTTTGGATAACAATTACACAAGAAGGTGAAATGAACCAGTTGGCTCTGAGATTAGTCACCTCTTTAGATTACGGTCAAGCTCAATTGCTGATGGGCTAAATACCATGAGATTAACAATTCTTTAACTAAGAATAAGGTCCTGCTGACTTGCAGGTGTTTCTTTTTTACACAGTAACTTAGTTTGAAACAACTTGAAATGAAGCTAATTTTTAACCATAGAAAACTTTCTAATGCAGTATGTCATAAGATAATTTTTATTTGACCAATTAACTGCTATATTATACAACTTTTTCTAATTATTCATGGTGTCACATCATTTTATTGGCAATATGTGATTTCACATCTCTATGTGGCGGTATTTTACTTTTGTGAAGAAATCTTCATTATTACCTGATATGGGAATCTGATGTTGGTCAACTGTATGCTTTTGGGGAAAGAAAGGAATTAAACACTGTGTTCCTGAGATGACAATTTAGGGTAACAAGTATACTTCTAAATTAAAGGAAAGGGAATATTCCAGTGGGACCAAGGGTGTAATTTTAAGGTAGGTGTGATCTGAAAGTCTTTGGAATAGTGAGAAAACCTGAGCTATATTCAGTTGACTTGTTTTTAACAGTGATGCCAAAGCTATCTTGTACCTGGAATGCTGGTGACACAAGGGTAACAAGTGATTCCAATGCATGTCATCTAAGTGTAAAAACTCTTCTTCTCTGATACCAGGGTGTGAAGCAAGTGCCAGTTTACTGTGCAGAGATAAATGTTTACCAGTTCTCAATAAGCAGACTTTATATAGAAATGCTGCGGAGGTGATTTTGTCAACACAAAGTCTCTTTGTAGATGTCAATGAACTGTGGGGAATCTATAGGCAAATTGTTTAGTGTCTTATTAAATTACCCACAGGATGAATACTACATGCCTTTGGATATGACATCAAGGTTGTGTTTTGTTTTAAAGATTATTTTATCAGTCATTCCTGTTGTTTATGTCTCAAATGATATCCCCCTTCCCAGTTACCAATCCACAACCACCCCATCCCATCTGCCCTCTCCCCCCTCATTTTTGCCTCTATGAGGGTGCTCCCCCAACCCACCCACCCACTCCCATGCATGGATACTTGTGGAGTGGATGAGACTGATAGTTGGTCCCAACAAATTAATATGTAAATGATAATGTGAGTGAAAATGTAAATGTATACTTGAATGTTATGTATCTCTGCATATTTACCTGCACAAAGGATTTTTTTTTTTCTTCCTCTCTGGTTCACAAAGATTTAACCAGCCTAGCCAAAGAGGCTTCTGGCTGCCTGGACAGAAAAGGGAGTAATAGTAATAAATCTTTTACCTAATCATAAAAATTAGAAGAAAATTCTTTATGGGATGTTATCTGAAGATAAGTGCATATTCTGCATTGTAATGTCTAAAGAAAGATACTTAGCAATTCACATCTGAATAGTGTAGGTTTCTTCATTTTACCTTAGATTTCATGTTTGCCAACTGTCAGGGAAATTAAATAGCAAAAGAATTGTCCCAGGTGAAGAAGTGTTTTTGTCTTAGTTCCTCATCTGCCTGTATTATTGTGCATTTTATCAGTGTTATCCCAACACTGACAGTAATAGTCAGCTTCATCTTCAGCCTGGGCTGTACTGATGGTCAGGGTGGCCTTGTTCCCTGAGTTGGAGCCAGCGAATCGGTCCGGGATGCCAGAGGGGCGTGCACTATCTTTGTAGATGACCTGCACAGGGGCCTGGCCTTCCTTCTGCTGGTACCACTGAACATACTTATCTGAGAGGTTATCTCCAGAGCAGCCTATTGAGGCCTTTTGACCTAGGGCCACTGACACCGAGGGAGGTTGAGTCAGTATATAGGAGGCCATGGAACCTGCAGAAGAAGTGAGAAGGATGTTGACAACATTGATTAATGCCCTTGCTGGGGCAAGATAAACATTTAACCAAAACCAGTCTTATGATTCAGGACTGGCCTGTGCCAGCTGAAACTTGAGAATGAGTCTGGTTATGTTACCTGTGCAGAGAGAGAGAAGGGGAAGCAAGATAAAGGACCAGGCCATGGTGAGAATACCACAGAGTTCTGGGTTTCAAAAATCCAGCACAACTGTTCTCCTTGGGCCTTTTACTCTTTTAGACATGTTGGAGGAAGTGGGTGTTTTTGACTATGCAAATTTACTCCCTTTCAAGGGGGTACAGGAGGCCTATATGAAGAAAGTTCTTCAAACTGTGGTGTAGAAACTGATGAGGAGGGTGGAGCCTCAGTTCATCAATAGTACCTTGGCTCAGGTAATCATCCTAAGCTTCTGTAGTCCCTGATCAAAGTACATTGATAGGAATTTTTCCATGATCAGTCTCCTAACTGTGGTGAGCTGGGCTGAGTAACTTTGTGTTGCATCCCTTACCTTCTCTGTCGTGTGTACATGGTCTTGCTGATATTCCTCTAAAGACATCAGACTCAGCAGAAGGTGTAGTGGGACCTGTCACCTTCATTTTTTTTCCTCATTCTGGATCACCAGCTTATAATTTTGGTCCACTCATGTCATTCCAATAAGATGTAATCCTATCCTATTACAATTGGTGCTAAATACATTCCTATGTGATATTTGTCTTGTTATAGAAACATTTCTTTTTTTGGAGTCACCAAAAGTCCAACATCATTTCTCATACAGAGTCTCTTTTGGCTCTTATTCAATTCTTCTTAGAATAGTTTTGAACATCAGTAATTAATTTAAAAATTATGCATCAGTGACTTTCAAGGTTTTGTTAAAACTGTCAGCTCCAAGACCTTTCTGAAAAATGCATTTTATTTCCTATGTTTGTGAAAAGCATCAGGATCAGGGTTGTCCAGTTCTGTCCTCTGGAAGGTGTTTTATTAGAGGTCATGTCAGAAGGCATGCTGAAACTGACCCAATACAACAAGAGTTACAGGTATGCTCTAAGTTAGGTAAATGTCCAGGTCATTCACAGTATTTCTAAAGAAATTTTGTTCATACATGGACAGATACTTGATTTCCACATATCCCACATTAGAAAACATTGGAGCTCAGATGCTTTAGTCTAATCCCAAATATGCCTATAAATGAGAGGGGAAGCTAGAGCCTAGGAACACCCTTCTCTTAAAATGTCCAAGAGTGAAAGATAAGTGACAGGTGATGGTGATTCAGCCATTGGCAACTCTCAACCACAGGGAGAAGACCCTGCTCTTGAGTGAAAGAAAAAAATTCTGGGGATCAGTTCTCTCCCAATGAAAATTTCCCTTGGACTCAGGGTACTCTCCTAATGAACGTAGATCATGATGTAGCTACCCAGACTCACACATGGTATTGTACCGTCTAGAGCATTTTTTTTTGAGTGAGTTCCTTATTATGCCTATGATTTTGATTGTGTCCAGGAATACACTGTTACTTGATTCTCTAGATTTGATCACTGGCAGAAATAAACAAACAAACAAATGAATTAACAAATGAACAAATAAATACAACAACACCCTAACAAAAATCTGTCCCTTGACTGTTGTAGAATCCCTGGCCTAGAAGTACCTGTTCAACTTCACAGTGTACCCAATAGCTGCTCCTGGCTGTTAACCTGATACCCTCTGCTGGTGGAAGAGTATAAAGACAGGAACATCTCTCTCTCTCTGTCTCTGTCTCTCTCTCTCTTTGTCTCTGTCTCTTGTTTTTTGTTTTGTTTTATTGGATAATTTATTTACATTTCAGATGTTATCCCCATTCTCCATTTCCCGCCACCAAGAAACCTCCTATCCCATCCCCCCTCCTCCTGCTTCTGTGAGGATGTACCCCATCCACCCACCCACTCTTACCTCCTCACTCTCTCAAATTCTCCCACATTGGGGTATCTAGCCTTCAAGGGACCAAGGACCTCCTCTCCCACCTATGCCAAACAAGGCCATCCTCCCCTAAAATACAGCCATGGGTTCCTTCCTATGTGCTCCCAGGCTGGTGGTTTAGACCCTGAGAACTCTGATTAGTTGGTATTGTTGCTCTCCCCATAGGGCCACAAACCCCTTCAACTCTTTCAGTCTTCTCTCTAACTCCTCTATGGGGAACCCCATGACAAGTTCAATGGTTAGCTGTGAGCATCTGCTTCTTTATATGTCAGGCTCTGGAAGACCTCTAAGGAGACAGCTATATCAGGTTCCTGTCAGCATGCACTTCCTGGCATCCACATCAGTGCCTACCTTTGGTGACTGTACATGGGATGGATACTCAGGTGGAGAACTCTCTATATGGCCCCTCCTTCAGTTTCTGTCCCATACTTTGTATTCATATTTGCTCCCTTGAGTATTTTGTTACTCCTTCTAAGAAGGACCAAACACGCACACTTTGGTCTTCCTCCTTCATGAGCTTCATGTGGTCTGTGAGTTGTATCTTGGGTATTGCAAGCTTTTGAGCTAATATCCATTTATCAGTGAGTGCATACCCTGTGTGTTCTTTTGTGACTGGGTTACCTCACTCAGGATGATATTTTTAGTTCCATCCATTTACCTAAGAATATCATGAATTCATTGTTTTAAATAGCTGAGTAATACTTCATTGTGTAAATGTATCACATTGTCAGTACTCATTTATCTGTTGAGGGACATCTGGGTTCTTTCCAGCTTATGGGTATTATAAATATAGCTGCTATGAACATAGTGGAACATATGTCCTTGTTATATGTTAGAGTATCTTCTGGGTATATGCCCAGGAGTAGTATAACTGGGTCCTCAGGTAGTGATATGTCCAATTTTCTGAGGAACCGCCAGACTGTTTTCCATAGTGGTTGCACCATCTTGCAATCCCACCAACAATGGAAGAGTGTTCCTCTTTCTCTACGTCCTTGCTAGCATCTGCTATCACCTGAGATTTTTTTTTTAACCATTCTGACTGGTGTGAGGTTAAATCTCAGGGTTGTTTTGATTTGCATTTCCCTGATGTCTGAGGATGCTGAACATTTCTTTAGGTGCTTCTTGGCCGTTCATATTTCCTCAGTTGAGAATTCTTTGTTTAGCTCTATACTCCATTTTTTAATAGGGATATTTGGTTGTCTGGGGCCTAATTTCTTGAGTTCTTTGTATATATTGGATATTAGCAGTCTATCAGATGTAGGATTGGTAAAGATATTTTTCCCAATCTGTTGATTGCCATTTTGTACTATTGACAGTGTCCTTTGCCTTACAGAAGCTTTGCAATGTTATGAGGTTCCATTTGTCAATTCTTGAACTTAGAGAATAAGTCATTGGTGTTCTGTTCAGGAGCTTTTCCACTGTGCCCAAGTATTCAAGGTTCTTTCTCACCTTCTCTTCTATTAGCCTCAGTGTATCTGGTTTTATGTGAAGGTCCTTTATCCACTTGAACTTGAGTTTTGTAAAAGGAGATAAATATGGATCGATTTGCTTTCTTCTACATGCTGACCTCCAGTTGAACCTGTGTCCTCCCCCCACCCTTGAGCAGTCTAGAAAGAACTTGTTTATCACAACAGACCTAATAATAGGACCTAGGTGGAGTTATCCACCTTGGCTGCATGTACAACTTCCTACAGAAACTTATAAGAATAGACTGCCTGCTGAACTTGCCTTGAGACATAATCCAGCTTGAGACAAAGCATGGGTTCTCTCACTGATACAAAGGATAGGTTCAGTGGGGTTTTCCCTTTAAATAGAAGAGCTGAATATTAAAATGTAAGCCTTGAGCTTCCGCTTCCGGTCTGGGCCCAGGCAGCAGATCCCTGGCGGCAGCTCTGCACTGAACTTCACAAAACCGAGCAGAAGTGGGGCACCCAGCAGCTCTGACCCAGGCAGTATCTCTGGTAAGGAGACAGCAACACCCACCCCAAACAGGGAGTAACTGGGACCCACCGGGACCCACTGAGAAATCAGGAGTCACAGACGCAAGCATTACCAACAGAATACAAGAGATAGAAGAGAGAATCTCAGGTGCAGAAGATACCATAGATAATATTGACACAACTGTCAAGGAAAACGAAAAATGCAAAAAACTTTTAACACAAAACATCCAGGAAATCCAGGACACAATGAGAAGACCAAACCTAAGGATAATAGGTATAGAAGAGAGTGAAGATTCACAACTTAAAGGGCCAGTTAATATCTTCAACAAAATCATAGAAGAAAACTTCCCTAACCTAAGGAACGAGATGCCCATAATCATTCAAGAAGCCTACAGAACACCAAATAGACTAGACCAGAAAAGAAATACCTCCCGTCACATAATAATCAATACATCAAATGCACAAAATAAAGAAAGAATTTTAAAAGCAGTAAGAGAAAAAGGCCAAGTAACATATAAAGGCAGACCTATCAGAATTACACCAGACTTCTCACCAGAGACTATGAAAGCCAGAAGATCCTGGTCAGATGTCATGCAGACCCTAAGAGAACACAAATGCCAGCCCAGGCTACTATACCCAGCAAAAGCTCTCTATTTCCATAGATGGAGAAACCAAAATATTCCATGACAAAGCCAAATTTACACAATATCTTTCCACAAACCCAGCACTACAAAGAATAATAGCAGGAAAGACCCATTACAAGGAGAGCAATCATACCCTAGAAAGAGCAAGAAAGTAATCCACCTCCAACAAACCCAAAAGAAGATAGCCACACAAACAATGCCTCCCCTTTTAGCAAAAATAACAGGAAGCAACAGTCTCCTCTCCTTAATATCTCTTAATGTCAATGGACTCAATTCCCCAATAAAAAGACATAGACTAACAGACTGGATACGCAAACAGGATCCGACTTTTGCTGCATACAGGAAACCCACCTCAGTGACAAGGACAGACACTACCTTAGAGTAAAAGGCTGGAAAAGAATTTTTCAAGCAAATGGTCCTAGGAAACAAGCTGGAGTAGCCATTCCAATATCGAATAAAATTGACTTTCAACTTAAAGATATATAAAAGGATAAGGAAGGTCATTTCATATTTGTCAAAGGAAAAGTCAACCAACATGAACTCTCAATTCTGAACATCTATGCACCAAATGCAAGAGCACCCACTTTCATAAAAGAAGCCTTACTAAAGCTCAAAAGCACATATTGCACCTCACACAATAATTGTGGGAGACTTCAATACCCCACTCTCAGCTCTGGACAGATCAGGGAAACGGAAACTAGACAGAAGTACAGTGAAACTAACAGAAGTTTTAAACCAAATGGACTTAACAGATATCTATAGAACATTTCACCCAAAAACAAAAGAATATACCTTTTTCTCTGCACCTCATGGTACCTTCTCCAAAATAGACCATATAATTGGTCACAAGACAGGCTTCAACAGATATAAAAAATCGAAATAATCCCATGCATCCTATCAGATCACCATGGTCTAAAGCTGGTCTTCAATAACAACAAAGACAATGGAAAGCCCACACTCACATGGAAATTGAACAATACTCTACTTGTTGATAATGGGGTCAGGGAAGAAATAAAGAAAGAAATTAAAGAATTTTCAGAATTTAATGAAAATGAAGACACATCATACCAAAACCTATGGGACACACTGAAGGCAGTGCTAAGAGGAAAGCTCATAGCTCTAAGTGCATACAAAAAGAAACTGGAGAGAGAACACACTAGCAGCTTGAAAACACACCTGAAAGCTCTAGAACAAAAAGAAGCAAAAACACCCAAGAGGAGTAGACGGCAGGAAATAATTAAACTCAGGGCTGAAATCAACCAAATAGAAACAAAGAGAACTATACAAAGAATCAATAAAACCAGGAGCTGGTTCTTTGAGAAAATCAACAAAATAGATAAACCCTTAGCCAGACTAATCAGAGGGCAGAGAGACAGTATCCAAATCAATAAAATCCAAACTGAAAAGGGGGACATAACAACAGAAACCGAGGAAATTCAACAAATCATCAGATCCTACTACAAAAGCCTATACTCAACAAAATTGGAAAATCTGGATGAAATGGACAATTTTCTAGACAAGTATCAGTTACCAATGTTAAATCAGGATCAGATAAACCATCTTAACAGTCCCATAACTGCGAAAGAAATAGAAGCAGTCATTAAAAGTCTCCCCATCAAAAAAAGTCCAGGTCCAGATGGTTTTAGTGCAGAATTCTATCAAACCTTCAAGGAAGATCTAATACCAATTCTCTTCAAACTATTCCACGAAATAGAAATGGAAGGAACACTACCTAATTCATTCTATGAAGCCACAATTATGCTTATACCTAAACCACACAAAGATCCAACATGAAAAGAGAACTTCAGACCAATCTCCCTTATGAATATCGATGCAAAAATACTGAATAAAATTCTCTCGAACCGAATCCAAGAACACATCAAAACACTTATCCACCATGATCAAGTAGGCTTTATCCCAGGAATGCAGGGATGGTTCAATATTCAGAAATCCATCAACGCAATCCACTATATAAATAAACTCAAAGAAAAAAAACCACATGATCATATCTCTTGACGCTGAGAAAGCATTTGACAAAATTCAACACCCCTTCATGATAAAAGTCTTGGAAAGATCAGGAATTCAAGGTCCATACCTAAACATAGTAAAAGCAATATACAGCAAGCCAGTAGCCAACATCAAACTAAATGGAGAGAAACTTGAAGCAATCCCATTAAAATTAGGGACTAGACAAGGCTGCCCACTCTCCCCCTACCTGTTCAATATAGTTCTGGAAGTCCTAGCCAGAGCAATTAGGCAACACAAGGAGATCAAAGGGATACAAATTGGAAAGGAAGAAGTCAAAGTTTCACTATTTGCAGATGACATGTTAGTATACTTAAGTGACCCCAAAACTTCCACCAGAGAGCTCCTAAACCTGATAAACAACTTTAGCAAAGTGGCTGGGTATAAAATTAACTCAAACAAATCAGTAGCATTCCTCTACACAAAGGATAAACTGGCTGAGAAAGAAATTATGGAAACGACACCATTCACAATAGTCACAAATAGTATAAAATATCTTGGTGTGAATCTAACCAAGCAAGTAAAAGACCTGTATGACAAGAACTTCAACACCCTGAAGAAAGAAATCGAAGGAGATCTCAGAAGATGGAAAGATCTCCCATGCTCATGGATTGGAAAGATTAATATAGTAAAAATGGCTATCTTGCCGAAAGCAATCTACAGATTTAATGCAATCCCTATCAAAATTCCCACTCAATTCTTTACAGAGATAGAAAGAGCAATCTTAAAATTCATTTGGAATAACAAAAAACCCAGGATAGCGAAAACTACACTCAAAAATAAAAGAACTTCTGGGGGAATCTCCATCCCCGATTTCAAGCTGTACTACAAAGCAATAGTGATAAAAACGGCATGGTATTGGAACAGAGACAGTCAGGAGGATCAATGGAATAGAATAGAAGACCCAGAAATGAACCCCCATACCTATGGTCACTTGATCTTCGACAAAGGAGCTCAAACTATCCAGTGGAAAAAAGACAGCATTTTCAACAAATGGTGCTGGTCCAACTGGAGGTCAACTTGTAGAAGAATGCAAATTGATCCATACTTATCTCCTTGTACAAAGCTCAATTCCAAGTGGATCAAGGACCTCCACATAAAACCAGCTACAGTGAAACTAATAGAAGAGAAAATAGGGAAAAGCCTTGATCACATGGGCACAGGGGAAAAGTTCCTGAACAGAACACCAATGGCGTATGCTCTAAGATCAAGAATTGACAAATGGGATCTCATAAAACTGCAAAGCTTCTGTAAAGCAAAGGATACGGTCAACAGGACAAAGCGGGAACCAACAGACTGGGAAAAGATCTTCACCAACCTTACATCTGATAGAAGGCTAATATCCAAGGTATACAAAGAACTGAAGAAACTAGATTCCAGACCTTCAAATAACCCTATTAAAAAATGGGGTAGAGAGTTGAACAAAGAACTCTCAACTGAGGAAACTCGAATGATTGAGAAGCATCTAAAGAAGTGTTCAGCATCCCTAGTCATCAGGGAAATGCAAATGAAAACAACACTGAGATTCCACCTCACACCAGTCAGATTGGCTAAGATCCAAAACACAGGTGACAGCAGATGTTGGCGAGGATGTGGAGAAAGAGGAACACTCCTCCATTGTTGGTGGGATTGAAGCTGGTACAACCACTATGGAAAGCAGTCTGGTGATAACTCAGAAAATTGAACATAGTGTTACCTGAGGACCCAGCTATACCCCTCCTGGGTATATACCCAGAAGATATTTCAACATGCAACAGGGCCACATGCTCCACTATGTTTATAGCGGCCTTATTTATAATAGCCAGAAGCTGGAAAGAACCCAAATGTCCTTCAACAGAAGAATGGATACAGAAAATATGGTACATTTACACAATGGAGTACTACTCAGCTATCAAAAATAATGAGCTCATGAAATTCTTAGACAAATGGATGGAGCTAGAAAATATCATCCTGAGTGAGATGACCCAGTTACAAAAGAACACACATGGTATGCACTCACTGATAAGCGGATATTAGCCCCAAAACACACAATACCTAAGATGCAACGCATAAACCTCATGAAACTCAAGAAGAAGGAGGAAGACCAAAGTGAGGGTGCTTTTGTCCTTTTTAGAACGAGTATCAAAAGATTCAACCAGAGCTCCCAGGATCTAAACCTCCAGCCTGAGAACAGACAGGGGCAAGCTGTCCTCTGAGAGGCTCTAACCAGCAGCTGACTCAGACAGATACAGACATCCAGAGCCAAACAGTGGATGGAGCTTGAGGACTCTTATAGAAGAATAGGGGAAGGACTGTGGGCCCTAAGGAGATAGGAACTGCACAGGAAGATCAACAGAGTAAACCAACCTGAACCCTTGGAGCTCTCAGAGACTGAATCACCAACTGTGAAACATACCTAGTCTACACAGATTTACCTCCAAGGGCTGGACCTAGGCCTCCCTGCACATATGTTGTAAATGTGCAGCTTGGTTTTCATGCAGGTCTCAAACATCTGGAGTGGGGGCTATCCCAAAACATGCAGCCTGTATATGGAGTATGGTCTTCTAGCTGGGTGCCTCATCTGGCCTAAATGGGAGAGGAAGCACCTAGCCTCTCAGAGACTTAAAGTGGCAGGGTGGGGGATACAGGAGGAGGGGGTACTCAGAAAACAAGAGATGGGGAAGGATTGTGGAGGGGGTGACTGGGACGGGTTATAAAGTGAATAAGCCAAAAAAAAAAAAATTAAAAAAAGGAAAAAAAAATTTAAGCCTTGATCAGAAAACTTTGTCTTGGCTTCATGTTCTCTCACTTCTCCATCTCTATTTTTCATTTCCAGTCCTCCTTTCCGGTTAACCCAGTTTGTCCGTGACTGCAAGCAGCTACAGAATCAGCACCATTTGTTGAAAATGCTGTCCTTGTTCCACTGGACAGTTTTAGCTCCTTTGTCAAAGATCAAGTGACCATAGGTTTGTGGGTTCATTTGTAGGTCTTCAATTATATTCCATTGATTTTCCTGCCAGTCTCTGTAACAATACCATGCAGTTTTTATCACTATTGTTCTGTAGTACAGCTTGAATTGACACAATTCAACATCCCTTCATGGTAAAAGTCTTGGAAAGATCAGGAATTTAAGGCCCATACCTAAACATAGTAAAATCAATATATAGCAAATCAGTAGCCAACATCAAACTAAATGGAGAGAAACTTGAAAGAGTCCCACTAAGATCAGGAACTAGACAAGGCTGCCCACTCTCTCCCTTCCTATTCAATATAGTACTCGAAATCTTAGCCAGAGCAAGCAGACAACAAAAGGAAGTCAAATGGATACAAATAGAAAAGGAAGAAGTCAAATACCACTATTTTCAGATGATATGATAGTGTACTTATGTGACATCAAAGCCTCCACCAGAGAACTCCTAAACCTGATAAAAAACTTCAGCAAAGTGGCTGTCATATAAAATCAACTCAAATAAATCAGTAGCCTTCCTCTACTCAAAGGATAAACAGGCTGAGAAAGAAATTAGGGAAACAACACCCTCCACAATAGTCACAAATACTATAAAATACCTTGGTGTGAATCTAACCAAGCAAATGAAAGATCTTTATGACAAGAAGTTCAAGGCTCTGAAAAATGAAGTCAAAGAAGATCTCAGAAGACAGATTTCTCATGCTCATGGATTGACAGTATTAATATAGTAAAAATAGCCATCTTGCCAATAGCAATCTACAGATTTAATGCAATTCCCATCAAAATTCCAACTCAATTCTTCATAGAGATAGAAAGAACAATTGGCAAATTCATTTGCAATAACAAAAAAATCCAGGATAGCTGGAACTTTTCTCAACAATAAAAGATCTTCAGGGGAATCACCATCTCTGACCTCAAGCTGTGCTACAAGAACATCTCTTTTCAACTCACTCCAAAGTCCTTTGATCCGAAAAGTGAGTTCAGCCTTAAGGGGTGTTTGGAGACACACTCCAACATCCTAGGACATGAACAGAAAAGTGCATTAGGTCAGGATCCTATGAAAATTTCTCTGTCTCTAGCTCTATTTCCTTCTCCCTCTCACTCTCCCTCTTTCTTTGCCTTCATCCTTCCCTCCCCCCTCAGTATCTGTTTCTGTCTGTATTTTTCTCTCTTTCTCTCTGTGTCTGCATGTTTCTCTCTCTGTCTTTCTTTTTCTGATGCTATCTGTCTTTTGTGTGTGTGTGTATGTGTGTGCGTGTTTGTGTCTATGTGTATATTTGTATCACATTCTAAGTCTTATGCAACCATGTCACTAGAGGACACAGGCAGAAAGCTGGACATTCTTAGGAGGGGCTCACCCAGGAAACTATTGATCATATATACAATACATTATATATTATTTTAATAATTTTGAGAACTCCTTTCTCTATCCCTTAGATTTCAGTCATGTATCATTTCCCAGTTTCATGATCTGTACATTATTAATATTTCCTATATTTGCATGTGTATGTATAAATACATGTATATTTACACACATAAATATATTTATACATATGTATATATATACATATGTATATACATATGTATATACAAATACACACATTTATACATATGTGTGTATATACATCATATATACATACACACGCACACACACACACACACACACACACACACACACACACACACACATATATATGTGTGTGTGTGTGTGTGTGTGTGTTTATACTTAAGGCCTATGTAAACTTCTTAGGTGGAGATGGAATGTTAAAGTGTAGGTAAAATGTTAAGGCCTTGGTGAAATGTTAATACTTAGATAACTGTTACATGGCTAGTCTGTCTTTATAAGCAAACTTTCTCATATGTTTCTGCTGTTACTAGAAAACTCTCATGTCCATGTTGATTCTGTTATTGTCTGTTCCCTGAAATGCAATAATTGGCCATGGATATGTTTCTGAATGGGTTTTCCTCTATGCCATCAGCCTAGCTTGAGGACTATAGCACTGCATAGAGTCCTCTCCTTGGTATTATATGACAAAATCTCCTGTGATTATCTTCTTTAGGATACCAAAACTGAGGTGGTGTGCTTGGGAGAGGCATTAGCTTTGGAGCAAAACTCAACCAAAATGAACTCAAGATGGAAAGAACCATAATAAGAATAAGATACAGATGAATTCCTGATGAGTGGAGCTCATATACATTTGGGTTGTCACTGTAGATATTTGGCACTCAAAAGTTCCAGAAAATTGGCATCAGAAATGGAGGGGGCTTTAATTGTGGACCACAACAAATGCTAAGCATAAGCCTGAGAATTATCGGTAATAATGGCACACATAGGCAGCAATAGGGTTAAAAGTCCTGTATCAAGCCCCTCTGAATACATGTTTTGGGTCTGAGTTACTAAGGCTTTAAGGATTCCCCAAGGTATGGAGGGCAGGGGCCTGGTGTAGGTAATCTGTGCTGGTGATTTCTTTGCCTCTATGGTCCTTCTCCTGGTTTCCAGGCATCATATATCTCTGGTAGGTATTAGCTCTCTGGACTGTATCATCTTCTCCCTCTTCCAGTTCCAAGTTACCTTTTTCACCATCCGTCTGTCCATTCTCCTGGTTTGACTTGATGGCTTGGCCAAATGGGTTGCCCATTCCTTATGGGAAAACACAAACAAAAACTCACCCTATTGTTAGAAGCAGGTACAACCCCTCCATTTATTTTTATAGGATTTTGCCAGTGCTTGTAAACAGGTGTTAAGTCAGGTTTGTCAAAATTTTTAAAATTTAATGTAAGTAAAGTTAATATTTATGTTTCCTATGTGCATGTAAGAGTCCCATTTCCCTCTTTTTGTAATTATTTTTTAAGAGAAGCATTTGCATGCTCAATTATGGCTTGTCCTTGGGGATGGTAGGGAATGTGTATGCTATGAGTGATATTCCAGTGGGCACAAAAGGCCTTAAATTGACATGTTGTATGGGTGGGACCATTAACCATCTTAATTGCATAAGGAATTCACAAGGCAGTTTTCATAGCACATATGGCCATTTTTGAATTTTTTTTAATGACAGACATGCAGCAAAAATGAAGGCTGTGTAAGTATTAATAACCCCATGGATATATTTCTGATGTCCAAAAAAGTAAACATGTTTAGCATTCATTTGCTAAAGAGAGATAGTGTACATTCTGGAGGATAGGCACCTGTGGACTCTAAAGGACCTAGTAGGAGGATTGGTCTGCAGAAGGTATAGTTACAAACTAATGTTTTCAGGTGACTTTTGTTAAATTCAGATATAATTTGTGGATTCAGCACACAGAATTATGAAAGTGAACAGATAACTCTCTAGCTTGGTCTAGTAGTGAACCCACAGGACAGATAAAGCTTCATCCACCAATGAATTTTCTCAGAAATTAATCTGGGGATGTTTTGGTGGGAGTGAACATATTGAAAATAGAAATGAGTATATTGAGTATATTATTGCTCTGTTAGCATCTGAAGCTGAGTCATAGCCATAAAACTGGGTCCTCTGCTGGATTTAATGTAGCACGGGGAAGGATTTTTTTTCTATGTTAACAGCATACTCTCACTAAAAATATTGGAGGGTTATGATGATCCTGAAAGAGTGTCAGGAATGCCAGAAATTCATTAAGCTGAACTGATCCATCAAATGATTGAGTGCATGCTACTAGGTTGTTTCCCATTAAGTGTAAAACATTGCTGACTTTTTTCTTGGATTCAACTGTGAATAGCGAAGTTGCATTTAGAATGGGGGTGCAACTGCAAAACCCAATATATAGGTATAATATTGGTTGCAAAATAAGCAAAACCTTGTTCTTTGGATAATGGTTATCATTTGACCATGGAACATCAATAGAAAGGTTTGTGTTTTAGAATTAGAAAAGAAATTACAAGCTAATGGGTCATGGAGTATGGGATATCCAATTTGTTCTGAGTCTTTTCCTACTATTAGCTGAGAGGTCATTAGAAACTTGGCAAGCCAATGTAAAGATACCACTGTGAAGGGGATAATCACATGGGTGGAGGAATATGCTAAATGTATTCAATAGACTACCTGGAGGGTAGTATACATCCTAGATTAGTAACCCATGTGTTGGGAAAAACCAGTCATCAGGGCTCATTATTTGAATTGCATCTATGCATCATAGTCTGGTTTAAGCCTGTGATGACTATTTTTAGATTTTTTGAGTTTCCTCTGTATTAGACAACATTTCTTTGGGTCTTTGTATCTTGCAAAAGGTCAAAAACATGATTAATTAGCCAATGGTAAAGGAAAGACAAGGCTGTACACAGGCAAGGTTTCCAAAAAATGTGTGCATAGTCATTGAAGTTGGGAATCAAATTGCAACTTTTTTTTGCCTTTATTGTATTATTATGTATACTGTGACCCCAAAACATATAAGGCTCCTGACATTGTATCTGTTCAGCTGCTTTATGTAGTCCTTTACAAGTAGGACAAATTTTTGTCAGCAACGTTCTCAAATGGTCTGCATTAGGATATCCAATTAGAATGTTATTTTATAATGGACAGTGAAACAATGTTTACTATTGGTTTTAATGCCTGTTATACACAAAATTGACAAATTGGTGGACAATTTTTTATTCCCTGTGGGAGCTTTCCCTGGTGATGTCTTTGTATTAGGTGCTTATTGTTCTCAGCTCAGACTGAGAAAGTGAATCTCTGCTTGTCATAAGGTTGCAGAAGGATGGATAAAATGTGGTTATTTATGTCACTAGTTATTTTATATTAGACATTGGTAATGGCTAAGAGAGCAGAAAGGCTGGGCTGAGTATACTCTATGGCCTGTACGAATGCATGAAATGTACTTAAAGCATTGGGAAATCCGAATTTGCTTGACTTTTTTCATTTATAACATAAACTGGAGAATTTAAGAGGTTAGTAGATGACTCAACATGTCCCATCTCTAATTTTTCTTTAACTAGAGTTTAATTTCCTGATATTTTCCCCATGTAATTGGCTGCTGATCTCCCCAATTTAGGGTGTTAGAGTTCCAGGATAGCTTTAGGGGGAAGGGAAGCTCCTTATTATCAGTGTCCATTAGAATTGGATTAGCCTTTCATTCTAAGCTTTTCCTGAGTTGCTCATTGATAAAAGGCTTTACTTTTTTTTTTTTTTTCACACTTGGGATTTTTCTTTAATTTTTTTTTAGCACACAATGTACACACTTCCCTTCCCCTTTAAGTTAGTGTGACAATCTTCCATAATAAACTACTTAAAGAGAAGCTTTGGTCAAAAATGGAATGAGATAGCAAAATCAAAACACAACAAAATGAAAGAAAAAGCAAGACAAACCACTGCTGTCTCTAAACCCCACACTTCAGCCACGACATCCGCACGAGCACACACTAGTTGCTAGTGTGACAGTGTTTCCTTGGGCCAGTGACCCTCCCCAACAGTGGACGGCGGAGTGTGCTCAGTCCCGTTCTTCATGCTGGATGGCAGAGGCTCACTTGGCTTCACATTATCCAGAGACCCTGGATGGAAGACTCTAGGGTCTTGAAATCCCAAATTGTCATGGCTCCATCAATGCCAGTAGTGCAAAATTTGCGACAATCTTGCTTGTCCACTTCATAAATAGACACTTGAGTGATGCTGTTCTGGTGCAGTGTGTTTCCAAGGCTGTGTTGCGGTCCTCCGTAGTGGCCCTCTTGTCCATGTTACGGAAGCGTTCCATGGCAGACATGTTGCGCTGGATGCTCTGTTTTGGGACGTCTAGTTTGGACACAAAGGTCAAACAGCCACGGTCGTCGTCGTAGTTAAAGAGCATCGGGCAGCAGTCATGGCCGGCAGCCACAACGCTGTTCTCTGAGACAAACGACACACTGAGGAGTGGCAGGAACTCCGTTCTCAGAGTTGAAACCTGCACGCTTTTTGAGGCATCAGCAACAGACACGGTGCTGTCGTGGCTGACCCAGGCCAGGCGGCTCCCACTGGCAGAGAAGCTGACCCCATGCACCCAGCCGCCCGAGCCACTGCCACCAAACTCAGACATCAGCTGACCAAAAGGCATCTTGCTGCCCCAGGGCGTGCTGGCTGGCTTCTCATCCACCTCTTTGATGTAGGCAGAAAACACTCTGCATTTGAAGTCACAGGAGCCTGCTGCCAGCAAAACATTGTTGGGATGCCAGTCCAAGCTGAGGACTGTAGAGCGAATCGGCTTCTTTTTTTTTTTTTTTTTTTTTTTTTATTTTCAGCAAATCAAAAAAATTTAAAAAGCATTCAAACAGAATAAAATGAAAAGAAACAAACAAGCAAAATACCAAGGGTCAGATATACTTATACAAGAATTCTATAGAGCCTTCAAACAAGCAATACTTTTTGAGTTATGTTTAAAAAAATTCAGAACCACAATAAGCTCCTTCACAAAGCAAATAATATTGAAATAGTGAAATCAAGTATAAACCCAACAAAAATATATAAGTTATAGTCCAGTATCCCTCATGAATATACATACAAAAATTCTCAATGAAGTAGTTGCAAACTGAATACAAGAGATATAAAAAAATAATATTCCATGAACAACTGAACAACTGTTTTTTTTTAGAAGACCATACTCCATATACAGGCTGCATGTTTTGGGATAGCCCCCACTCCAGATGTTTGAGACCTACATGAAAACCAAGCTGCACATTTACAACATATGTGCAGGGAGGCCTAGGTTCAGCCCATGGAGCTAGATCTGTGTAGACTAGGTATGCTCCACGGTTGGTGGCGAATCGGCTTCTTAATGTGCTTGCTCACCCACCAGTCATTTTCAGACTCAAAGTAACAAACAGAGATGAGCCGGGCTCCGCTCCCCACGGCAAACTTGTTCTCAAGTGGGGACCACTTCACAAAAGTGGCTGCACGGTTAATCCTCAGGATCACCAGGGTGGGCTTCCAGATGCCATCTTTCTGACTCCAGACATAGGCGTTGCGGTCCGCCCCACAAGTGACAATACGGTCGCTCTTAGGAGCCCAGTCAATACCTGTGATGTGTCCGTTATGTTCCTTCAGCTCATGAGCTTTCGTCCACTGACTCCCATTCTTCTTGTAGATGTGCACCTCATGATTATTGGGGCTCAGGGCGATCTGGGTACGATCCCTGTTCTAGGCATGGCATGTGATTGGCTCTAGCAGAAACTGATGCAGAGACATGATTCTTAAGTGTTTCCACAGGTCAGAAAGCTGGGGTCGGGGAGGTCGGGAGGTCCGGAGCGGACGATTCGCGGACTCTGGTCAGTCGACGCGAACAGGCTCCGGCGGGCGCGGACGGAGGAGCAAGGCTTTACTTTTTTATGGTGAACATCAGATCCATATCCTCCAAAACATCTCTTTCTCATAAATTACTGGGGAGGGCTAGGAAAATTATGGGAGCATAATTCATACCCTGGTTCCTCTCACTTAGCTTGAGCCTTCCATAACCCCTCCCACAGAGTGGTCTATGGCAATCAGTAACGTAGGAACAGTCCCTCAGGCTCTACTACATATAAATGAGGTATCTCCAAGCTCTCAGAACAAGCCAACAGGGTTATCTGCTGCCAGACCCTAACCCACCCCAAAACTGTACATAAGAGCCTTATTCAGGAGAAGTAAAGGTGTGTGAGAATCATCCCGGTGTCTGAGAGTTTCTGTCACAAGAGCTATAACACTTGGGAAGAGATCTGCTCTCCCAAAGTACCTTCAGGACCCTCCCCTCTTTTCTAGCTAGCCAGCTTCTCACCGGCCCAGTTTGGGCAGGCTCAGCATGGAGAGACAGGTGCAGCACCTAGGAGTAACTGGGTAGCGACAGTGGAGACTTGGGCGGAGGCAGCAGCAGAGGCAGAGGAACCAATTCCCCCTCCCTGCTCACACTCTATCCCCTTGGCCTGGACCCCTGCACCCGGCTGGGACGGAGATCTTTGTGGGACACCCTCTGGAACAGGGACCCACATGGGGACTCTGAGAGAGAAAAGGTTTATCATGGCCTCATAAATAGGAAGCAGAGGAGAGGAAGTAGTTGGCACTCAGAACTTGGTGACTTTTTCTTCTTTGGGGCTCCCTGGTTCTGCCTCAGCTGTGGGGCATTGTCCTGGTGGCTTAGGGGGTGAGGGCTGCAGAGTCACAATAGATTACCCAGGAAACAGACACTGGAGAATAGCATCAGGGTGCAGAACTAGTTTGATGTGGATGTTTATCAACATATGTACATACATCATTTAATCAGCTAAGGACACTTCATACAATGATGCCTAGTGGCATGCAATGAATGTCACAAGAGGATATTTATGAGGAACAGCCTGTCCTACTATTGTATTTGTGGACAGAGAATAGAAAGCTGGCAAGCCCCTGGTTTCAGCATAATTTTGTGTGTCTCCAGCGAGTATCCAAATATATGTCATGTAGAATACTAGAGACTCAGGAATGGTAGAGGCCACCACAGGTACTTCTTTAGTTCCCTGTCCTTTAAATACATTATCTAAACAGAGACCTTTGCAGATTTTCACAAGTATTAATTTTAAATACCTTCTTTGTTAGGCATGGGACTCCTTGTCCTCAGGGCTCCATACCTTTCTACCTTGAAACTGTAGAGGCCTTTTATGAACTCAGTTAGTGTCTCTGATTTCATATATTCATTAGTTTTGTTGAATTTGGAAGACACAGTTTCCTAGAGTAGTTCTTTATCTCTGTTCTTGTAGTCTTTCTGCATTTTCTTCTATATAGATCCCTGAGTTTTGGAAGTAGGGGTTTGATGAAAGCATCCCATTTGGGGTTAGGTGCTTCAAAGACTCTCATTATAAATACATGTAAGTCTCCGTACCTCATTTTATTAGGGTTATTTGGTTCTCTAGAGTCTAACTTCTTGAGTTCTTTGTATATATTAGATATTAACCCTCTATCAGATGTATGGTTAGTAAAGAATTTTCCCAATCTGTTGGTTGCCATTTTGTCCTATTGACAGTGTTTTTGCAATCTTATGAGGTCCCATTTGTTGATTGTTGATCTTAGAGCATAAGTCATTGGTGTTCTGTTCAGGAAATCTTCCCCAGTGCCCATGTGTTCAAGGCTTTTTCCCCACTTTCTCTTCTATTACTTTCAGTGTATCTGGTCTTATGTGGAGGTCCTTGATTCACTTGGACTTGAGCTTTGTACAAGGAGATAAGTTTTGTATTCTACTACATGCTGACCTCCAGTTGAACCAGCACCATTTGTTGAAAATACTGTCTTTTCTTCCACTGAATGGTTTTAGCTTCTTTGTTGAAGATCAAGTGACCATAGGTATGTGGGTTCTCTCAATTGAGGAATACCAAATGGCTAAGAAGCACCTAAAATGATGTTTAACTGCCTTAATCACCAGGGAAATGCAAATCAAAACAACCCTGAGATTCTACCTCATACTGGGCAGAATGGCTAAGATCAAAAACTCAGGTGAAAACAAAACAAAACAAAACAAAACAAAACAAAACAAAACAAAACAAACCTCAGGTGACAGCAAATACTGGCAAGGATGTGGAGAAACTGGAACACTCCTCCATTGTTGGTGGAATTGTAAGCTGGTACAACCACTGTGCAAATCAGTTGGGCAGTTCCTCAGAAAACTGGACGTATTACCTGAGGATCCAGCTATACCACTCCTGACATATATCCAAAGATGCTCCAACATATAACAAGGACAAATGCTCCACTATGTTCATAGCAGCCTTATTTATACTAGCCAGAAGCTAGAAAGAACCCAGACGTCCTTCAACAAAGGAATGGGTACAGAAAATGTGTACATTTACACAACAGAGTACTATTCAGCTATTAAAAAACAATGAACTCATGAAATTTTTAGGTAAGTGGATGGAATTAGAAAATATTATTATGAGTGAGGTAACCCAATCACAAAAGAACACACATGGTATGCACTCACTGATAAGTGGATATTAGCCCAAATGCTCAGACTATTCAAGATACAATTCATAGACCACACGAAGCTCAAGAAAAAGTAAGACTAAAGTGTGGATGCTTCAGTCCTTCTTATAAAGGGAAACAAAATATTCAAGGGAGCAAATACAGAGACAAAATGTGGAGCAGAGACTGAAGAAAAGGTCATTCAGAGACTGTCCCACCTGTGGATTCATTGTTTATTTAGACACCAAATCCAGACACTATTGAAGATGCCACAAAGTATCTGCTGACAGGAGCCTGATATAGCTGTCTCCTGAGAGGTTATACACAGATCATGACAAATACAGAGGCAGATGTTTGCAGTCAACCATTGGACTGAGAACAGCGTCTCCAGTGGAGGAGTTAGAGAAAGGACTGAAGCATCTAAAGCAGTTTGCAACCCATAGGAAGAACAACAATATCAAGCAACCAACCAACCAGAATCCCCAGAGTTCCCAGGGACTAAACCACCAACCAAAGAGTACACATGGAGGGACCTGTGGCTCCAACTGCATACATAGAAATGGTCTTGTCAAACTTCAATGGGAGGAGAGGTCTTTGGTTCTGGGAAGGCTCCATGTCCCAGTGTGGGGGAATGTGAGAGCCGGTAGGCTGAAATGGGTAGGTGGATGGGGGAGCATCCTCATAGAAGCAGAGACAGGAAGGAGAGGACAAGGGTTTTCTGGAGGGCAAACTGGGAAAGGTGATAACAATTGAAATATAAATAAATAAAATATCCAATAATAATGATTAAAAAAAATACATGTAAGTTTCTAGGCTCATTGACAGCTACTGAAAGAAGTTTCCCTAATGAGGCTGTGATCATTGGAAATAACAGTATAGCATTAGTAGTTATTTCATTGCCATATTATTTTAAGGGAATAATAATATTAAACTTCCTCTAGTCATGTTTTTGTTTTTGTTTTTCTGCAGGATACTGAAGGAGCATGGCCGCCAGAATGATGGGTGAGACATGCTGATGCCAGGACAAAGAATGATGCTGACCTGTGAGCTTGCTGAGTGCCCTGACAAGGGTGACTGGGAAGCTGTATTGGATGTAAGTTCCCGATGCACCATTGCTTACCTATATCCTTCATGGGACAAGCTGCCTTTCCTCAAGTTTTTAGACCTTGTGGGACAGAGAATCAAAAAGAGAAGTTATAATGACTCTTGTATTGTTATTAAATGTGACCATTATTCAGACTCAATAATGAACTGGTCTAGAAATCAATCTAGTATTGGAAATAACAGTCTTCATTTGGAAGTCTGGTTCTGGGCATTTTCATATATATATATGGAAATTAGCTGCATTTCTCTATGATGTTAGGTTAGCATTCTGCAGAAAAAACACAAACATGTCCTCTTCCCCATATTAGATACCTGGTCGGGATCATGCCATATGTTTGTAAGTTGAGCCTTGCTTTTTACCTAGGCATAAGTTGCCTAGTTGAAGGGTGCCATAGAGACTCAGCAGAAAATACCTTGGCATACAAATTTTTTAAATTTAAAATAAAAAGAGTATGATTTAAATAAATTTGTTTTGTTCAGGTATATGCCTCCCCATTTTTTATTTTATAAAAATATTGTTTTAAAGTTCCATGGGCCCCTTCCACAATACCTTGTCCTTGAGGATTATATGGAATCTCCATAACACGTTGTTGACAAAAAGTCTCAACTGCTCGACTACAATTGCCAGATCCATTATCTGTTTTTTTTTATTGGATATTTTACTTATTTACATTTCAAATGTTATCTCCTCTCCCATTCCCCCAAAAATCCCTTATTTCATTTCCCCTCTTCCTACTTCTATGAGGGTGTGCCCCTACTCATCCATCCATTCCTGCCTTCATGCTCTTGAATTCCCCAACACTAGGGCATCCAGACTTTTAGGGACCAATCCCCTCCTCTTCCACTGATGCCTGACAAGGCCATCCTCAACTACCTATACAGGTGGAGCCATGAGTCCCTCCCTTTGTGTTCCCAGGCTGGAGGTTTAGACCCTTGGGTCTCTCGTTGAGTATTTTGTTACTACTTCTAAGAAGGACTAAAGCACCCACACTTTGGTCTTCCTTTTTTTTCTTTAGCTTCATGTGGTTTATGCATTATATCTTAGGTATTGTGAGCTTTTGGGCTAATATCCACTTATCAGTGAGTACATACCATGTGTGTTCTTTTGTGATTGGGTTACCTCACTCAGGGTGATATTTTCCAGTTCTATCCATTTGCCTAAGAATTTCATGAAGTCATTGTTTTTAATAGCTGAGTAGTACTTCATTGTATAATGTACCACATTTTCTGTATCTATTCCACTGTTTAAGGACATCTGGGTTCCTTTCAGATTCTGGCTATTATAAGGCCTGTTTTGTGACTAATTATATGGTCTATTTTGAAGAAGGTACCACGAGGTGCTGAGAAAAAGGTATATTCTTTTGTTTTAGGATGAAATGTCCTATAGATATCTATTAAATTCATTTGGTTCATAACTTCTGATAGTTTCACTGTATCTCTGTTTAATTTCTGTTTCTATGATCTGTCCATTGCTGAGAGTGGGGTGTTGAAGTCTCCCACTATTTTTGTGTGAGGTGCAATGTGTGCTTTGAGCTTTACTAAAGTTTCTTTTATGAAAGTGGGTGTCCTTGAATTCTGGTTCAGAATTGAGTGTTCATCTTTGTTGACTTTTTCTTTGGCAAGTATAAAATGTCCTTTTTTTTTTTTTTAAATCCTTTTTGATAGCTTTAAGTTGAAAGTTGATTTTATTCGATATTAGAACGGCTACTCCAGCTTGTTTCTTAGGACCATTTGCTTGAATTTTGTTTTCCAGCCTTTCACTCTAAGGTAGTGTCTGTCTTAGTCACTGAAGTTTGTTTCCTGCATAGAGCAAAATGCTGGGTCCTGTTTATGTACGTAGTCTGTTAGTCTATGTCTTTTTATTGTGGAATTGAGTTCGTTGATGTTGAGATGTTAAGGAAAGGAGATTGTTGCTTCCTGTTATTTTTGTTATTAGTGGTGGCATTATGATTATGTGGCTATCTTCTTTTGAATTTCTTGGAAGAAGATTACTTCCTTGCTCTTTCTAGGGTATAATTTCCTTCCTTGTATATTGTGTTTTCCCTCTATTATCCTTTGTAGTGCAGGGTTTGTGGAAAGATATTGTGAAAATATATCTTGGTTTCTCCATCTATGGTAATTGAGAGTTTTGCTGGGTATAGTAGTCTAGGCTGGCATTTGTATTCTCTTAGGGTCTGTATGACATCTTTCCAGGATCTTCTGGCTTTTATAGTCTCTGGTGAGAAATCTGGTGTAATTCTTATAAGTCTGACTTTATATGTTACAGGGCCTTTTTCCCTAACTGCTTTTAATATTCTTTCTTTATTTTGTGCATTTGATGTATTGATTATTATGTGACGGGAGGTATTTCTATTCTGGTCTAGTCTATTTGGGGTTCTGCAGGCTTCTTGTATGTTTATGGGCATCTCTTTCTTTAGGTTAGGGAACTTTACTTCTATAATTTTGTTGAAGATATTTACTGGCCCTTTAAGCTGAGAATCGTCACTCTCATCTATACCTATTATCCTTAGGTTTGGTTTTCTCATTGTGTTCTAGATTTTCTGGCTGTTTTGGGTTAGGAAATTTTTGCACTTTGTATTTTCTTTGACAGTTGTGTCAATATTTTCTATGGTATCTTCTGCACCTGAGATTCTTTCTTCTATCTCTTGTATTCTGTTGGTGATGCTTGCATCTATGACTCCTGATTTCTTTCCTAGGTTTTCAATCTCCAGGGTAGTCTTCCTTTGTGATTTCTTTATTGTTTCTACCTCTATTTTTATGTCCTGAATGGTTTTGTTCAATTCCTTTACTCTTTGGTTGTGCTTTTCTGTAATTCTTTAAGGGATTTTTGTGTTTCCTCTTTAAGGGCTTCTACCTGTTTACCTGTGTTCTCTTCAATTTCTTTGAGGGTGTTATTTATGTCCTTCTTAAAGTCCTCTATCATCATTATTAGAAGTGATTTTAAATCTCAATATTGCTTTCCTGGTGTGATGGGGTATTCAGGACTTTCTATTGTGGGAGAACTAAATTCTAATGTTGCCAAGTTCCCTGGGTTGCTGTTGCTTATGTTCTTGTTCTTGCATTTAACCATCTGGTTAGCTTTAGACCTGAGCTGTCTCTGACTGAAACCTGTGTTTCCTATTATCTTGGTTGTATAAGAACTGTTTGGTGTGGGTACTGCTGCTGGTGTTAGAGATCCTGGGAGCTCCATCTCCTCTGGGTTTTGTGGCATTGGGTGCAGAGCTGAAGCCCAAGATCTGATCAGTGCTTAGGCACAGACCGAGTGAATTTCAGAGATCTTAATGAACACTGATTGTTAGTTCCTGATACATACATATATATATATATATATATATATATATATATATATATATATATATGTATGATATTAGTGTGTATGTGTGTGTTTGCATTATTTTGTTTTCATTAGTGTGAAATTATTTATTTTCTATATTTTCTTTTGTGTAGTAAATCTCCTTGGTTTAGAGTTTTCTTTGAAGTATTTTCTGTAGTGCTTGATTTGAGGATAAATATTGCTGAAATTTATATTTCTCATGGAATATATTGTTTTCTTCATCTATGGTGATTGAGAATATTGTTGGGTATAAGTCTATGCTATTATATGCGTTTTCTTAGAGATTGTAAGACATCTGTCAAGGCTCTCCTAAGTTTTAGAGTCTCTGGTGAGAATTCCAGTCTAATTATTATAGTCCTGGCTTTGAATGTTATGTGGCCTTTTTTCCTTGGAACTTTTAATATTCTTTGTTATTCTGATTTTGTGTTTTGATTATTATATGGTTGGAGGATTTTTGTTCTGGTCCTATCTCCTTGGTATTGTGTAAACTTCTTGTATGTTTATAGACATTTCCTTTTTTTGGGTTGGGTAAATTCTCTTCCATGATTTTCTTGCAAATATTTTCTGGTCATTGGAACTGGAACTCTTACCTTTTCCTATTCCTGTTATTCTTAGATTATGTCTTTTCATATTATTCCAGAATTCCTGGGTGTTTTGTGTCAAGATATTTATAGATTTAACATTTTCTTTGACTGATATTTCAGTTTCTTCTAGTATGTCTTCTACCTCTGAGATTCTCTCTTCCATCTCTTTTATTTTGTGTGTGATGCTTGCATCTGTTGTTTCTGTTCTCTTTCCTAGGTTTTCCATCTCCAGGATTGCCTCAGTTTATGTTTTCCTTATTTTCTCTGTTTCCCTTTTCATGTATTGAACAGTTTTATTAATTTCCTCCCCATGTTTAACTGCATTTTCCTGAATTTCTTTAAGGGATTTTTATTAGTTTCTTTTTTAAGGGCTTCTACTAGTTTGATTGGATTTTCTTTCCTTTCTTTGATGTTTTTATTCATTTCATTTTTAAAAGCTTCTATCATCTTTGTAGTCTTGGAGGATATAAAATTATTTTCTTGTGCTTACATTGTGTTAAGAATGTCCAGGGCTTTCTGTAGTGATATTCATTTGCTCTTAAGGTTTCTTATTGCCCTAGATTTGGATGTTTTCTTAATTACACTGGCCTTTAGCCATCTGATTGTCCTTTGATGTTCTTGATATAGCAAGTATTGTGAAGGTTGGCCAAATCTAGATCTTCCCCATTCACCAGCTCTCTGCAGAATGTTCATGGACTGAATACTTTTTGTAAGCTGGCCTGGATCTTCCTGTTGGTAGTCTTGATGGATGATGCCAGACAAGGGGTAAGACAATGAAGCTCCAGGGCCACTGCACTAATTATCAGTGCAGCTGGAGATGCCCCAGGAGGCTTGGAAATTGGGGTAATATATGGGAGAAGGACAGAAGAAGTGGGGAAAGGTATTTTATCCTTGTTGTTTCTTGTTTGGCAGGCCTGTTGGAAGCAAGCTGAGAAGTGACAAGACAATTGACATCTCGGATCAGCCTGAAGCTAGCCTAGGGGAATTAGGTGTGTCCTAGAGGATAAGAAAGAGAATTGTGTGATAGGAATCTAATATGGCTGTTCTTTGTTCTGTGGCCCATGTTGAAGCTGACAGACCAATGGCTATACTTCTTTTCATCTTTTAACTCCTTACTGATTTTCATTTTGAAGTCCTGGGTTATAATAGACTTTTCCATCAGTGGATTATTTTATTTTTGGCATTACTTGGGCATTTATTCTTTTTTTTTAATTGGGACTTTTATTTACATTTCAGGTGTTTTCCCCTTACCCCCTTTCCCCCGCCTCCTCCCAGGAATTCCCTATCCCTTCCCTCCTCCTCCTGCCTCTATGATGGTGTACCCACACCCACCCTCCCCAGAACCTCACCTCCTCACCCTCGAATACCACCCCCCACGATGTCCAGCCTTCATGGGACCAAGAATCTCTTCTCCCACTTATATATAGCTCCCTTGCATATATAGCTGGAGCCATGGGTCCCTCCCTAAGCGCTCCCAGGCTGGTGGTTTAGACCCTGGGGCCTCTAGTTGGTTGGTATTGTTACTCTCCTCATGGGGTCCCGTACCCTTTCTACTCCTTCAGTCTTCACTCTATCTTCTCTGTTGGGAACCCCATGATCAGTTTAATGGTTAGCTGTGAGCATTTGCCTCTGAATATGTCAGACTCTTGCAGACCTGTAAGGAGACAGCTATATCAGGCTCCTGTCAGCATGAATTGTGTGATAGGAATCTAATATGGCTGTTCTTTGTTCTGTGGCCCATGTTGAAGCTGACAGACCAATGGCTATACTTCTTTTCATCTTTTAACTCCTTACTGATTTTCATTTTGAAAATCACCCACGTCATCATCTACCTTTGGTGACTGCACATGGGATGGATACCCAGGTGGAATGGTCTGCAGACGGCCCCTCCTTCAGTTTCTGTCCTGCACTTTGCATCCATATTTGCTCCCTTGAGTATTTTGTTACTTCTTCTAAGAGGGATTGTGGGATTGGTAAAGATCTTTTCCCAATCTGTTAGTTGCCGTTTTGTCCTATTGACAGTGTTCTTTGCCTTACAGAAACTTTGCAATTTTATGAAGTCCCATTTGTCAATTCTTGATCTTAGAGCACAAGCCATTGCTGTTCTGTTCAGGAACTTTTCCCCTGTGCCTAGGTGTTCGAGGGTCTTCCCCACCTTCTCTTCTATTAGTTTCAGTGTGTCTGGTTTTATGTGAAGGTCCTTTATCCACTTGGACTTGAGCTTCGTACACGGAGATAAGAATGGATTGATTTGCATTCTTCTGCATGTTGTCCTCCAGTTGAACCAGCACCATTTGTTGAAAATGCTGTCCTTGTTCCACTGGATGGTTTTAGCTCCTTTGTCAAAGATCAAATGGCCATAGGTGTGTGGGTTCATTTCTGGGTCTTCAACTCTATTCCACTGATCTTCCTGCCTGTCTCTGTACTAATACCAGGCCGTTTTTATCACTATTGCTCTGTAGTACAGCTTGAGGTCAGGGATGGTGATTCCTCCAGAAGTTCTTTTATTGTTGAGGAAGGTTTTTGCTATTCTGGGTTTTTTGTTATTCCAAATAAATTTGAGAATTTCTCTTTCTAGCTCTGTAAAGAATTGAGTTGATATTTTAATGGGGATTTCATTGAATATGTAGATTGCTTTTGGCAAAATGGCCATTTTTACTATATTAATCCTGCTGATCCATGAGCAGGGGAGATCTTTCCATTTCCTGAGATATTCTTCAATTTCTTTCTTCAGAGACTTGAAGTTCTTGTCATACAGATCTTTCACCTGCTTGGTTAGCTTCACCCCAAGGTATTTCATATTATTTGTGACTATTGTGAAGGGTGTCATTTCCCTAATTTCTTTTTCAGCCTGTTTATCTTTCACGTATAGGAAGGCTACTGATTTGTTTGAGTTGATTTTATAAACTGCCACCTTGCTGAAGTTGTCTATCAGGTTTAGAAGTTCTCTGGTGGAGGTTCTGGGGTCACTTAAGTATACTATCATATCATCTGCAAATAGTGATATTTTGACTTCTTCCTTTCCTATTTGTATTCCTTTGACTTCTTTTTGTTGTCTAATTGCTCTGGCTAGGACTTCCAGTACTATATTGAATAGGTAGGGAGAGAGTGGGCAGCCTTGTCTAGTCCCTGATCTTAGTGGAATGCTTCAAGTTTCTCTCCATTTAGTTTGATGTTGGCTATTGGTTTGCTGTATATTGCTTTTACTATGTTTTAGGTATTGACCTTGAATTCCTGATCTTTCCAAGACTTTTACCATGAAGGGATGTTGGATTTTGTCAAATGCTTTCTCAGCATCTAATGAGATGATCATGTGTTTTTTTTCTTTGAGTTTGTTTATATAGTGGATTACATTGATGGATTTCCGAATATTGAACCATCCCTGCATTCCTGGGATAAAGCCCACTTGATCATGATGAATGATTGTTTTGATGTGTTCTTGGATTCGGTTTGCTAGAATTTTATTGAGTATTTTTGCATCAATATTCATAAGAGAGATTGGTCTGAAGTTCTCTTTCTTTGTTGGGTCTTTGTGAGGTTTAGGTATGAGTGTGATTGTAGCTTCATAGAACGAATTGGGTAGTGTTCCTTCTGTTTCTATTTTGTGGAATAGTTTGAAGAGAATTGGTATTAGGTCTTCCTTGAAGGTCTGATAGAATTCTCCACTAAAACCATCTGGTCCTGGGCTTTTTTTGGTGGGGAGACTTTTAATGACTGCTGCTATTTCTTTAGGGGTTATGGGACTGTTTAGATGGTTTATTTGCTCCTCATTTAACTTTGGTACCTGGTTTCTGTCTAGAAAATTGCCCATTTCATCCAGATTTTCCAGTTTTGTTGAGTATAGGCCTTTGTAGTATGATCTGATGAATTTTTGAATTTCCTCGGTTTCTGTTGTTATGTCTCCCTTTTCAGATCTGATTTTATTAATTTGGGTACTGTCTCTGTGCCCTCTGATTAATCTTTCTAAGGGTTTATATATCTTGTTGATTTTCTCAGAGAACCAACTCCTGGTTTTGTTGATATTTTGTATAGTTCTTTCTGTTTCTACTCAGTTGATTTCAGCCCTGAGTTTGATTATTTCCTGACGCCTACTCCTCTTGGGTGTATTTGCTTCTTTTTGTTCTAGAGCTTTCAGGTGTGCTGTCAAGTTATTAATGTGTGCTCTCTCCAATTTCTTTTTGTGGGCATGTAGAGCTATGAGTTTTCCTCTTAGCACTGCTTTCATGGAGTCCCACAAGTTCTGGTATTATGTTTCCTCATTTTCGTTAAATTCTAAAAAGTCTTTAATTTCTTTCTGTATTTCTTCCTTGACAAAGTCATCATTGAGTAGAGCATTGTTCAGTTTCTGCATGCATGTGGGTTTTCCCTTGGTTCTGTCCTTATCAAAGACCAGCCTTAATCCGTGGTGATCTGATAGGATGCAAGGGATTATTTCAATCTTTTTGTATCTGTTGAGGACTGTTTTGTGACCAATTATATGGTCTATTTTGGAGACGGTACCATGAGGTCCTGAGAAAAAGGTATATTCTTTTACTTTAGGATGAAATGTTCTATAGGTATCTGTTAAATCCATTTGGTTCATAACCTCTGTTAATTTCAATGTGTCTTTGTTTAGTTTCTGTTTCCATGATCTGTCCATTGGAGAGAGCGGGGTGTTAAAATCCCCCACTATTATTGTGTGAGGTGTGATGTGTACTTTGAGCTTTAGTAAAGTTGCTTTTATGTATATGGATGCCCTTGCATTTGGAGAGTAGATGTTCAGAATTGAGAGTTCTTCTTGGTAGATTTTTCTTTGATGAGTATGAAGTGTCCTTCCTTATCTTTTTTGATGACTTTTGGTTGAAAGTCTATTTTATTTGATATTTGAATGGCTACTCCAGCTTGTTTCTTGGGACCATTTGCTTGGAAAATTGTTTTCCAGCATTTTACTCTGAGGTAGTGTCTGTCTTTGTCACTGAGGTGCGTTTCGTATATGCAGCAAAATTCTGGGTCTTGTCTATGTATCCAGTCTGATAGTCTACGTCTTTTTATTGGAGAGTTGAATCCATTGATGTTAAGTGATATTAAGGAAAAATGATTGTTGTTTCCTATTATTTTTGTTATTAGAGGTGGAATTATGTTTGTGTAGCTACCTTTTTTTGGGGGGTTGTTTGAAGATTCCTTCCGTACTTTTTCTAGGTTGTAGTTTCCTTCCTTGTGTTGGCATTTTTCATCAATTATCTTTGAAGTGCTGGGTTTGTGGGAAGATATTGTGCAAATTTGGTTTTGTCATGGAATATCTTGGTTTCTCCATCTATAATAATTGAGAGTTTTGCTGGGTACAGCAGTCTGGGCTGGCATTTGTGTTCCCTTAGGGTCTGTATGATATCAGACCAGGATCTTCTAGCTTTTATAGTCTTTGGTGAAAAGTCTGCCTTTATATGTTACTTGACCTTTTTCCCTTACTACGTTTAGTATTTTTTCTTTGTTTTGTGCATTTGGTGTTTTGATTATTATGTGTTGAGGGGTATTTCTTTTCTGGTCTAGTCTGTTTGATGTTCTGTAGGCTTCTTGTATGTTTATGGACATCTCGTTCTTAGGTTGGGGAAATTTTCCTCTATAATTTTGTTGAAGATATTTACTGGCCCTTTAAATTGGGTATCTTCACCTCATCTACACCTATTATCCTTAGGTTTGGTCTTCTCATTGTGTCTTGAATATCCTGGATGTTCTGGATTAGGAGCTTTTTGCATTTTGCATTTTCTTTGACTGTTGTGTCAAGGTTTTCCATGGTATCTTCTGCGCATGAGATTCTCTCTTGTATCTCTTGTATTCTGTTGGTGATGCTTGCGTCTATGAGTCCTGATCTCTTTCCTACGTTTTCTATCTCTAGCGTAGTCTCCCTTTGAGATTTCTTTATTGTTTCTATTTCCATTTTTAGCTCCTGGATGATTTTGTTCAATTCCTTCATCTGTTTGGTTGTGTTTTCTTGCAATTGTTTAAAGGATTTTTGTGTTTCCTCTTTAAGGGCTTCTACCTGTTTACCTGTGTTCTCCTGTATTTCTTTGAGGGAGTTACTTATGTCCTTCTTAAAATCCTCTATCATCATCATGAGAAGTGATTTTAATTCTGAATCCTGTTTTTCCTTTGTGATGTGGTATCCAGGGGTTGCTATGGTGGGAGAACTGGGTTCTGATGATGTCAAGTAACTTTGGTTTCTGTTGCTTGTGTTCTTGCACTTGCCTTTCACCATCTGGTTGACTCTAGTCTTACCTGTGCTCGCTGTGTCTGACTGGAGTCTGTCTTTCCAGTTATCTTGCTTGTGTCAGATCTCCTCGGATTCCAGATGTCTCTGTGTTCCTGTGATCCTAAGCTCCCTCTGCTCTGCATGCAGTAGGTCTTGTAGGATGTCTTAGGATCAGATGTTTCCACAAGCGCAGACCAGCTAAGTGTCCTCTGCTCTGGATGCAGTAGGTCCTCTAGGTTGTCTCAGGATCAGGTGTTTCCACCAGAGCAGACCAGCTATGGGTCTGCCCCAGGCAAAAGCACCAGGGTCCCTCTGCCCTGGATGCAGTAGGACCCTCTAGGATGTCTGAGGATCCGGTGATTCCACAGGAGCAGACCAGCTAAGGGTCTGCCCCAGGCAAAAGAACCAGTGTCCGGGCAGAAGGGAAGTGGTATTCGGGGGGGGGCAGGGTTTGTGTGCCTGCTAGTTCCTTAAGCCCCACCTGGCTCCCCGCTGTAACTCTGAGGTGTGGGGTAGTGGGCAAGGTGTCTTACCCTCTGCTCTGGGTGTAGTGGGTCCCTCTAGGATGTCTCAGGTTCCAGTGTTTCCACAGGAGCAGACCAGCTAAGGGTCTGCCCAGGCAAAAGAACCAGGTCACTCTGCTCTGGGTGCAGTGGGTCCCTCTAGGATGTCTCAGGATCCAGTGTTTCCACAGGAGCAGACCAGCTAAGGGTCTGCCCCAGGAAAAAGGATGGTTGTTCTTTTAAACTACTTGTTCTTCGGTTCATTTGGCTAATTCTCATTGCAAAAGTTTCTACACAAGTGGTAAATTTTAGAGAGAAGATACTGGCTTGATCTTTCATATTGCTGGTGCTTTTATGATGAGATCTAGGTAGTTTTATGTTAGCTCTAATATGGTATAAGAGGAGCAAATTGTGGTAGAGGAAAGTATATTTTTGTAGGCTGGGTCTGGTGGTTGGAAAAACCTTATGTGGAATAAAATCAGATGTGAAGTGAAATCTTGAGTGATCTACAGGAAGGGCCTCCCTTTCCAAGCCTTTCTTCTGAAAACACTGAGATATCCCAAAATACCTCTTTGGGACACATTGAATGCAGTACTATGACAGAAATTTAGTGCCTAAATGGAAAAATTTGAAGGACCATATGTGAATGACTTAAATATGTATCTTACAAATTGGAAAAAAACAGGAATAAACCATCTCAAAACCACAATTATTGTAAGGAATAATAGAAACAAAAACTAGGTAGAAATGTATGATATGTCATGGGAGGGGATGGTTGTAAAGTAGGGAGAGTCCTGGAAGTAGCCTAGAAAGAGGTTGTTATATCATAGGGAACGCCAAACTAGAGTACTGGATGTGGACCTAGACTAAATCTGGTAGATTGGCCAGGGTACATGGATGGAATGGATCAGGGAGACTCTACTCATACACCTTGGAGAAGAATATGGGAAATCTGGCTGTAGGGACAGACTGGATGTGGTAAAATTGTACCACCATCCCTGGAGAAGATTAATTCTCCTTCTCACAGCAGTATTTATGTTATTGTAATGTTTAATCTGTAGATGAGACTCCACTGATTTCACCATCCATATTAGCATGCCAATTTGTATCATTGTTCACTTCTTGTTTATATACCTATATTGTAATAATTTCTGGGTATAGACTTGTTGTCATATATAGAACATCCAATCTATAGAAAAATCAGGAATAAACCATCTTAAAACCATGTTTATTGCAAGGAATAATAGAAATTAAAGGTAGGTAGACATGTATCATGGGAGGAGATGGTTGTAAAGTAGGGAGGGTCCTGGAAGAAGCCTAGAAATAGATTGTTGTACAATAGGGAAGACCCAACTAGAGCACTGGATGGGGACCTAGACTAAATCTTTTAGTTGACTATGGTGTCCTCTGTCACATATGATTATTCTATTATCTCTTTGATGACTTCTCTTCATTGATATTTACTGAGTCTTTAATAGATGTATTTATTGTAGATGTAATAATTA
Source organism: Mastomys natalensis (assembly GCA_021653895.1). Taxonomy (NCBI): domain Eukaryota; kingdom Metazoa; phylum Chordata; class Mammalia; order Rodentia; family Muridae; genus Mastomys; species Mastomys natalensis. The sequence continues at coordinate 162,961 of JAJTUV010000186.1, read as the reverse complement.
GGTCTGGCCACCTCAAGTAAATTGCTTATTACATAATGAGTCATTATAGGCTGTTGTTATCATCTCTGTCTGCTACAAAAGAAGCTTCTTTGATGAGGGTGAATACACTTCTTAATCATGAGTGTCCTGGTAAGGTTTTTGTTAACTTTAGATACACAAGAGGTATTTGGAAGGAGGAAACCTGAGATGAAAAAAATTACTTCCATCAGATTTGTCTGTAGTCAAAGCCTTAGGGTATTCCCTTGATAAATGATTTATATGAGAGAGTCCACTCAGCTTTGTGTGATTTCAACAGTTGGAATGTGGTACTGGTTTGTTTAATAAGACAAGTTGAGCATACCAGAAAGAGCAATGTGGTAAGCATTGTTCCTCCATGGTCTCTGCATCAGTTCTCGTCTCTGGGTTCTTTTTCTGAAGTCCTTTTCTGATTTCACTTCTTGATGGATTATAAGTTGTAATATGAAATAAACCCTTTACTCCTTCAGTTGCATGTGATCATATTGTTTATCACAGCCCTAGAAGGCAAACAAAGAGAAAAAGTATAAGCATACTTGTTTAGAATGCAGTTACAAATTATACTGGTTTAATGATTGAAAATGTAGCTTCCCATTTAAGAGCTTTGTTTCACTAACTATTGTTAGAAAGAAGAGACAGAAATGGGATAGGGTGGGAGAAAGTCATAGGTTCTGCAGAGGTTTCAGATCCCAGAGACCAGCATCTCTGTGAAGAAGTATCTTTTATTGCTCAGCACAAACTTATGTACAACTTTTCAGTCAATAAAGGTATGGTATGTAATTAAGGGATAAATGAATGATTTAAAAGCACTGTCCTCTTGAATCTAAAGTAGATCTCCCAGAAAGGGATTTCCACTGAAGATAGAGGAATCAGCCACATCCCTGGGCTCAGGCTTTGTCTCAGGTTTTGTCTCACTGATTTACAGTGAGCCACTTTGGAACAAGCTGTGTACAAGAGGATCATGATTCCAGGTGAAGACACTGGAGATCATGGCATCTTTCTCTCTATCCCACTTCTTCTTCCACTAGGTTCACTCTCACATCCCCTACAGATTATGAGTCTTTTTCTATGTTTACATTACCAGACAGACATGGTTTATCTCTTGTTGAGAAAGCTTTAAGTCTAACTATTTAGATCTAGGTAACTGACAAGAAATAAGTGTCACTATGCCATCTGCAAGAGCCATACAGACTATTGTTGTGACTGATAGGTACTGCAACAAGAAAGAACTATTGTATGTTTACCTTCCTTAGAAGTTTGCATCACATATTATAGTGAATGAAATCTAGTCCTCACAAGGAGGCTTCAGGTTAGATTCAGAACAGTTACTTCTCGTCTCTTGTACCAACTGTATGCTGTCTTTAACACTAGGGTACAAACTTCTATTGTGAAGTAAATGACAGACTGCAGCAATAGTCTATAGTTTTATGTATTTCTTTCTCTGGCTTGACTAACAACTCAAAATGAGATTCCTCATTACTGGGATTTTATTAGACATTTAGAGCTCTTGGAGAGAAAACTATCCCAAGTGGCATAATGTAATATCAATTATGTACATGTTTACACAAATACTTATGTATCTTATATGTAAGTTTATGGAAATGTCAATCAATATAATTCCTTATGGCTTTTTAAGTAATACTCTTAATGTTGTTTATTCTCCTTCTCTTTACATTTTTTTATAAGCATGCATTTTCCCTCTGTAATTAAAGCTCTTTTTTGTCCTCAATTATTAGCTTCAGACCTATTGTATCTTGCCATTCCCTTTTCTTGTTTTCTTCCTTCCACTATGGTCTCTTTTTACTTTTCAGGTTTCAGAGGTTACTCCAGTTTATAAACTCATGTGTAAATACTTGAAGGTAAAAACTATAGATGAAATAGAACACTTAGGATGTGGAATTCACAGTTTAAGTTATTCACAAAATATCCACTTACCTATAAAAATTCATGATTCTGGGTCTGTAAGTTCTTCTGTGTCAATTTTAGTGTTTCTCTCTTCTTTAGCTATCTGGCCATGATACCAAGGACCATTCCATATTCACTGAAGGAAGTTGTTCTAAAATTGCTGAAGGTATCAGACTCTAGCAGAGAAAGAGAGAAGGCCTGGATAAAGGCTGTGTTCACAACAAACAAACAAACAAATGAACAAACAAACAAAAAACCCCAAACAGATAAACAGGGAAATAGAGAACTCAAACCTGTTCTCAGTGAGCTGTCTCACTGTGAATACTTAAAATAACTCTAGGGAATAAGAAGTTCTTTTGAAAACAAACTAACAAAAATCTCCACTTAGGAATAATTTTAGGTGTACAAATCCTAATGAAGAAGTGAAAAAAATGTGGAAAGCAAAATAATATGTCAACCCCTAAAAAAATACATCACTTAACAATGGCTTCCTTTTTTAAAATATCTATATTTTACTGCATACATTTCCTTAGGACCACATAATCTTTTTATCTTTTGAAAATGTCATAATTTTATAGCAATTTGTCTTGTTCACATTTATACCAAGAGCTCCCTTTTAACATCCCCCATTCACCTCCTAGCACATATCCTCCCCATTTTGTTCCATTTCATCTTTTGCATGTATATAGTGATTTCTATGGTGAACTGTGTCTGTTTACCCTCATCCCCTCTATCACCCAGCACCTTTTATTATTAAATTCTCCAATCACAATATTTCTCTTCTCTACTTTTATTTTACCTATATAATTCCAAATTTGTTTACATTATGGCTTTCCTGTACATCATCTATGGCTTCTTTCTATTTTCTTGGCTTCCACAGTCATTTTCAATTAAACGCATAAAGATAACTCCTCAAAAGATGCCAACTATAAGCAGGAACATGTTCTGACTTTCTGTGCTTGAGTTACCTAATTCAGCATGTTTCTACATTTTCATTTGATTATCAACAATTTTTGCAATTTCCCTTTTCTTTAGCATAACTAAAAACCTTCAGTATCACAATTACCAATCTCATGGTGAGGCAAGCAATTGCATGACAGAAATTATTTTCCAGCTATACATCTGACAGAAGAGTAATATCTAGAATATACAATGAACTTAATAAGCTAAAGTTCAAGAAATAAAATAATTTAATTAAAAAACTTAACAAAGAGTAATTGAAAGAAATACTAATGATTTGTAAATAGCCAGAGAAATGATCAAAATTTTAGCTATCAGAGAAATGTAGATTAAAGCTACTTTAAATTTCCATGCTACTCCTGTCAGAATAACAACATCAAGAATACAAATGACAGCAAATGATGTTGTTGGTGTGATAAAAGTCCAACTCCTATACACTGTTTATAAGAGTGCAAACAAATGAAGCCACTTTGTAAAGTAGTTTGGACTTTAAAACAGAAATTTTCTAGAAAACATCTGTCATATGACCCTGTCATATGGTGTGGTGGTTTGGATAAAAATAGCTCCTATAGACTCAAATGTTTAAATGTTTGATCATTAAGAAGTAATTCTACTTGATAAGCATTAGGATGCTCGGCCTTGTTGGAGGAAGAATGTCACTGGGGCTGTACTTCACTGTTTTGTATACTTAAACCAGACTCTGATATTTGCTCATAATTATTACCTACAGAACATGATGTACAACTTTCAGGTCCTTTAGTGCCATGTCTTCTCATGTGTTTCCATGCTTCCTGCCATGCTGATAATGAACTAAACCTTTGAAATTGGCAAGGAAGCTCCAATTAGTTTTTTTTTTTTTTTTGTTATGTGAGTTGTGGTCACGTCTCTTCACAGCAATAAATCATAGACTAAGATCCTGGGAATAGCCTTTCAATTTTGCACCAAAATTTAAAACTATTGCATAAATAAAAATAAGTACAGCCAATTACTAGGGAGATTACAGAGAGAGGTGGAGTTTGACTTAGTAGGTTGTTAGGCAACATGAGGGAGAAGAAGAGAGAGAGAACAAGAAAGAGAGAGAGAGAGAGAATAGAGAGAGTGAGAGCACGCAGAGTATGAGAAGAAGGGGAAAAGAGGAGGTCTGTATTACATGTGGTATCAGCAGCATGTGATTGAATGAAATGTCACCTACCACCTGGTCATAAGACTGCTGGATAGAAATAACCCAGAATGATTGAAAGAGAAAGTAGGTAGGATTTATACCTGGGGAAGTAGCCAGTTCAGTCATTAGAAAAGTACTACATTAGGAGTAACCCCTCAGTAATTGCCAAAGCCAGAGCCAGAGCCAAGCCAAAGCCAAAGCCAAAGCCAAAGCCAAAGCCAAAGTAAAACAAAACAAAAACAAAACTCCACAAAACAAGAACACCCCATAGTCTGAGCCTCATTCATCTGTAATCTAGATGAGGATAGCTCTAAATCAATTATTTTGCAACCTTCTATCCTCTCTCATTCTCCTTTTTTGTCCCATTAACATACTTCCAGTCTCCCTCCTATTTTTATCTCTGTAGATATGTTTGTATGTGTGCAGAACTTGTACAGGTATTTGTGACTGTAATATATTCTTAATTATAATGGTGATGTCCATATATTCATTCTCCTCCATATATAGCATATTTGCTTCAAATCTTTGTGACTAGGTAAAAAAGATCATATACACAGAGACCAGAGTCCCATGAGGCATATATTCCCCCCATGCATAGCATTGATTTGTATGTATAGCACTTTTTATATCTCATGTTAAGAAATTAATAAATATAAAAGAAGCTATTGGCTAGTAACTGACAGACTACCACAAGTGAATATGGAGTCTACACTAGGACTGGGTTGAGAAGTTTTATGTAATGAAGGATGCTTCTTTGATCAAGAGTTAGTCACAAAATGTATACAGTTCTAATTAGCATGCGTGGTGATTGGTATTTCCTGGCTCCAGGTCAGGTAAGACCATTGCCCTGACCATGAACGGCTGTTATGAAGATGCTTTTTATGGTATGCAGAGTTTTCTACTCAGTTTTATATAGGGATTGTGTGGCACATATGAATGTGATGTGTATCATGACAAGAGTGGGCTGCAGCAGGATTTTTACATAAAAGTTTCATGTTTATTTACCAGACTTGGAGACATCTATATTTCTGGTTGTAGGAATAGAATGTTTTCCAAAATAGAAAAAATCTACAGGATCCCTTCCATTCTGAGGTTTACACTTATTTGTTTCCTCAGACATTATGTAGACTTGTCCACACATCTCCAGGATTCACCTAACTTTCTTCCATACCCCAAAGTATTGTGTATGTCAGGATGAGTTTCTGTTTTACAATAGAACAATAAACAACCTCATAGAACATGGAACATCTGGATATTTGCACCAATTGGATGGACACCTTCTGGATAGAGATGTGTTTCCAGTTCACTGATCTTACACACTGATGATACATTGTCTTCATTATTTGGTTCTTTGAATAAAATTCTCAGAGAAAAAAATGAGGCAGTTGGAAAAAGGAAAAGTAAAACAAAAGTATCACTCTTGATGATATCCTAAACTAGGAAATTGATACAACCTTGAGTTCAACCTTGATTTCTTTATCTTGAAGAAATCATTAAAACAAGACATTTTTGAAGCCTATGAACTTGCAGAGGCGGGTAATAACTGCTCGTACCACTGAAAGCATCTCTTCATTGGGTATGTCTAAACTGATGGAGATACTTTTATATCCACTATTCTGAATTCCCCTGTTTAATATGCTGGACTGTCATAACATCCTAGCACTTCAGAAGCAATGACTAGTTGAGGTCCTGAAGGAAGTAATTTACATCACTTGCTCAATGTAGGCTCACACATACAAACAAGGAAATAAGGAAATGGAACTTGATGGATATCTCATTCATCTTTCTCTCCACTCATGTCACTTTTCCCTAATCATACTTTACCTAAATAAACATTGTGACAGTGTATCCCATCTAGTCCAAAACCTATGCAATCCACTCACTACAGAGTTTCCTTTAGAACTAGAATAAAAGGAGAGCTTAGAAATCTCATATGTGGATGAAGTAGGCACAGACATGTTTATAGGTTTGTCTCTGGTCCTCCTGTGGCTACAGAAAGTTAACTCAAGTTATAGACAGAGTTTGTGAGTCACTTCTCCATCTGTCTAAATCACTGTGGAAGATTCACATCAGTGTATGATGACAAACAGTAATAGTCAGCCTCATCCTCAAACTGGGCTTCATGGATCGTCAGAGTGGCTGGACCCAGAAAATCAGTCAGAGATCCCTGAGGGCCACTCACTATCTTTGTATATTACTCTCACAATGATGTGGTGTGGCTTTTGCTGATACTAATAAACATAATTTTTTGGCAATTCATCTCCAGAACAAGTGATTCTGACAGTATCTCCCAAAGTGACTGATGCTTACGGTGGTTGGATCAGCTCATAGTTGGTCACAGAACCTGTAAGAAAGAATGCATAGAGAGGTCAATGTATAAAGTATCATCCTCTGGACTTCTGTCTGAATTCAGAATCTAGGGTGAGCTTGAGGAGAGGGCTGAGAGATTTACCTGCATACAGAGAGAGAAGAGGTAGAAGAAGAGAGGCCCAGGTCATGATGAAGATGCCTCTGAGCTCAGTGTCCTGAAGTCACTGCCCATCTGATTCCCTGCAGCCTTCTCTTATAGCATCTCTAGTCTTTTGGAGCAGTAATAGGTACTTATGCAAATTTATTCTATCTCTAGTGTTCCCCAAGCAGGGTAAGGGAGGTGAGCACTTTACTAGAACAGTGTCAGTTTTCATTAGAGTATTGCCTAATTCATTTCTTTTAAAGCATGTTGCTTGGTAAGTATATAATCACATGTTTTTGTAGACTATGATTTTTTTGTTTTATTTCACATATTATGACTGCTTCCTCCTATAGTGTTCCCATTATTAGAATAGCAACTCTCAAGAAGTTTCATTTTGTCCTGTTTCATCAGTGTTTAACATGATCTCGTTTAAAGCATGCATTGAGAATCTAATTCACCAGACCTACCCAACAAATACCTTTCAGTGTCTCTTTGTTCTGTGAAGGTCCTTACAGGTATGGGTATAGTTCTATAGAATTCCTCCAAATGAAAAAGACATGTGTGTGACACAGCTAAATACCCATTTGAGTTGTGAGCTGAAGCAGCATGAGAGTTCTTCAGACTGTAAAGAGGCTCATCCAGGGACAGACAGTGTCCCCTCTCTGGTCTGAGACTATATGTGAACACAAGTGCTGCAGTCTGACATAAGATATCTGTGGCAAGTGGAAAGGGAAGAGTGAGTGAGATTTAAAGAAAATGCTCAGGCAGGTAGAAAACAAGTAACTGTTGGACTTCCTGTAGATTGGTAAAAATCAGCAACTTTCTTGGGTAAAGAGCACAGGGAATATATGCTCTCACACTTAGTCTCTTTCTAGAGTACTTGAACCTCAGGGTTATTCTCCAGGGATTTTTGGTCATGTAGAAGGTTGCCCAGGATAGTTGCTGTGACCAGCCTACTCTCATGCATTTCTTTTCTGTTTCCCATATATCTGCCAGTGTTCTTTGGTTTTATAATGTAAATCTGATCCAATTTAAGCCCTACAGTTTAGATCATAGAGTAGATTCTCTGGCTTGAAGTGTCTTTTGAGTTCCAGAGTTGCCATCTACAAAGAACCCTGGCTAGTCTTTGCTGCAGCTCTATCACCCCTTGCTGGCACACAAGCCTCATAACAGAAACTTCTCTCTTGGTTGACCACAGCATATATGAACTAACAGTGTGGGGAGGAGAGCCTGGGTTTACAGTCTGAGATGATAGAGGTCTTTAAAGAGGAAATGAATACAGGAATTACAAACTTAAGAAATACAGGAAAATACAATGAAATAGATAGATGTTCTTAAAGAGAAAACAAATATATCCCTTAAAGACATACAGGAAAATACAATTAAACAGATGAAGGCAATAAGTAAAACTGTGAAATACCTGAAAGTGGGAAAAGAACCAATAAAGAAAACACAAATTGAGGAATTCTTTTTTTTTTTTTTTTTATTGAAAAATTTTTTATTTTTTTACATTTCAGATGTTCTCTCCTTACCCCATTTCCCCCCCTCCCTCCCCGGAACTCACTATCCCTTCCCCCCTCTTCCCGCCTCCACGTTGGTGTACCCCCACCCACCCTCCCCTGTACCTCACCTCCCCACCCTCGAATATCCTACCCCCCATGTCCAGCCTTCATGGGACCAAGGATCTCTTCTCCTACTTATATATATAGCTCCCTTGCATATATAGCTGGAGCCATGGGTCCCTCCCTAAGCGCTCCCAGGCTGGTGGCTTAGACCCTGGGGGCTCTGGTTGGTTGGGATTGTTGCTTTCCTCATGGTGTCGCGAATCCTCTCAACTCCTTCAGCCTTCACTCTATCTTCTCCATTGGGAACTCCATGCTCAGTTTAATGGTTAGCTGTGAGCATCTGCCTCTGAGTATGTCAGACTCTTGCAGACCTCTAAGGAGACAGCTATATCAGGCTCCTGTCAGCGTGTACATCCTGCCATCCACATCAACCTCTACCTTTGGTGACTGCACATAGGATGGATATCTAGGTGGAATAGTCTGTAGACTGTCCCTCCTTCAGTTTCTGTCCTGCACTGTGTCTCCTTATTTGCACCCTTGAGTATTTTGTTACTCCCTCTAAGAAGGACTGAAGGCTCCCCTATTTGGTCATCATTCTTTATGAGCTTTATGTGGTCTGTGAGTTGAATCTTGGGTATTTCAGGCTTCTGGGCTAAAATCCAATAATCAGTGAGTGAATACCATGTATGTTCTTTTGTGATTGGGTTACTTCACTCAGGATGATATTTTCTAGTTCCATCCATTTATATATGAATTTATCAAATTCATTGTTTTTAATAGCTGAGTAATATTCCATTGTATAAATGTACCACATTTTTTGTATCCATTCCTCTGTTGAAGGGCATCTGGGTTCTTTCCAGTTTCTGGCTATTATAAATAAAGCTGCTATAAACATAGTGGAGCATATTTCCTTGTTATGTGTTAGAGCATCTTCTGGATATATACCCAGGAGTGGTATAGCTGGGTCCTCAGGTAGTGATATGTCCAATTTTCTGAGGAACCGCCAGACTGTTTTCCATAGTGGTTGCACCATCTTGCAATTCCACCAACAATGGAGGAGTGTTCCTCTTTCTCCACATCCTCGCCAGCATCTGCTATCACCTGAGTTTTTGATTTTAGCCATTCTGACTGGTGTGAAGTGAATCTCAGGGTAGTTTTGATTTGCATTTCCCTGATGACCAAGGATGCTGAACATTTCTTTAAGTGCTTCTCGGCCATTCGGATTTCCTCAATTGAGAATTCTTTGTTTAGCTCCTTACTCCATTTTTTAATAGGGTTATTTGGTTGTCTAGAGTCTAATTTCTTGAGTTCTTTGTATATATTGGATATTAGTCCTCTATCGGATGTGGGATTGGTAAAGATCTTTTCCCAATCTGTTGGTTGCCGTTTTGTCCTATTGACGGTGTCCTTTGCCTTACAGAAGCTTTGCAATTTTATGAAGTCCCATTTGTCAATTCTTGATCTTAGAGCAGAGGCCATTGGTGTTCTATTCATGAACTTTTCCCCTGTGCCTAGGTATTCGAGGGTCTTCCCCACTTTCTCTTCTATTAGTTTCAGTGTGTCTGGTTTTATGTGAAGGTCCTTTATCCACTTGGACTTGAGCTTTGTACGAGGAGATAGGAAAGGATCGATTTGCATTCTTCTGCATGTTGTCCTCCAGTTGAACCAGCACCATTTGTTGAAAATGCTGTCCTTGTTCCACTGGATAGTTTTAGCTCCTTTGTCAAAGATTAAATGACCGTAGTTCTGTGGGTTCATTTCTGGGTCTTCAACTCTATTCCACTGATCTTCCTGCCTGTCTCTGTACCAATACCAGGCCGTTTTTATCACTATTGCTTTGTAGTACAGCTTGATGTCAGGGATGGCGATTCCTCCAGAAGTTCTTTTATTGTTGAGGATGGTTTTCGCTATCCTGGGTTTTTTGTTGTTCCAAATAAATTTCAGAATTTCTCTTTCAAGTTCTGTAAAGAATTGAGTTGGTATTTTAATGGGGATTGCATTGAATCTGTAGATTGCTTTTGGCAAGATGGCCATTTTTACTATATTAATCCTGCCAATCCATGAGCATGGGAGATCTTTCCATTTCCTGAGATCTTCTTCAATTTCTTTCTTCAGGGACTTGAAGTTCTTGTCATACAGATCTTTCACTTGCTTGGTTAGATTCACCCCAAGGTATTTTATATTATTTGTGACTATTGTGAAGGGTGTCATTTCCCTAATTTCTTTTTCAGCCTGTTTATCTTTCATGTAGAGGAAGGCTACTGATTTGTTCGAGTTGATTTTATAACCTGCCACCTTGCTGAAGTCGTTTATCAGGTTTAGGAGTTCTCTGGTGGAGTTTTTGGGGTCACTTAAGTATACTATCATATCATCTGCAAATAGTGATATTTTGACTTCTTCCTTTCCTATTTGTATTCCTTTGACTTCTTTTTGTTGTCTAATTGCTCTGGCTAGGACTTCCAGTACTATATTGAATAGGTAGGGAGAGAGTGGGCAGCCTTGTCTCGTTCCTGATCTTAGTGGGAATGCTTCAAGTTTCTCTTCCATTTAGTTTGATGTTGGCTACTGGTTTGCTGTATATTGCTTTTACTATGTTTAGGTATGGGCCTTGAATTCCTGATCTTTCCAAGACTTTTACCATGAAGGGATGTTGGATTTTATCAAATGCTTTCTCAGCATCTAATGAGATGATCATGTGGTTTTTTTCTTGAGTTTGTTTATATAGTGGATTACATTGATGGATTTCCGAATACTGAACCATCCCTGCATTCCTGGGATAAAGCCCACTTGATCATGATGAATGATTGTTTTGATGTGTTCTTGGATTCGGTTTGCTAGAATTTTGTTGAGTATTTTTGCATCAATATTCATAAGAGAGATTGTTCTGAAGTTCTCTTTCTTTGTTGGGTCTTTGTGAGGTTTAGGTATGAGTGTGATTGTAGCTTCATAGAACGAATTGGGTAGTGTTCCTTCTGTTTCTATTTTGTGGAATAGTTTGAAGAGAATTGGTATTAGGTCTTCCTTGAAGGTCTGATAGAATTCTCCACTAAAACCATCTGGTCCTGGGCTTTTTTTGGTGGGGAGACTTTTAATGACTGCTGCTATTTCTTTAGGGGTTATGGGACTGTTTAGATGGTTTATTTGCTCCTCATTTAACTTTGGTACCTGGTATCTGTCTAGAAAATTGTCCATTTCATCCAGATTTTCCAGTTTTGTTGAGTATAGGCCTTTGTAGTAGGATCTGATAATTTTTTGGATTTCCTCAGTTTCTGTTGTTATGTCTCCCTTTTCAGATCTGATTTTATTAATTTGGGTACTGTCTCTGTGCCCTCTGGTTAATCTGGCTAAGGGTTTATCGATCTTGTTGATTTTCTCAAAAAACCAACTCTTGGTTTTGTTGATATTTTGTATAGTTCTTTCTGTTTCTACTTAGTTGATTTCAGCCCTGAGTTTGATTATTTCCTGACGCCTACTCCTCTTGGGTATATTTGCTTCTTTTTGTTCTAGAGCTTTCAGGTGTGCTGTCAAGTTGTTAATGTGCGCTCTCTCCAATTTCTTTTTGTGGGCATTTAGAGCTATGAGTTTTCCTCTTAGCACTGCTTTCATGGAGTCCCACAAGTTCTGGTATGATGTTTCCTCATTTTCATTAAATTCTAGAAAGTCTTTAATTTCTTTCTTTATTTCTTCCTTGACAAAGTCATCATTGAGTAGAACATTGTTCAGTTTCCACATGGATGTGGGTTTTCCCTTGGTTCTGTCATTATTAAAGACCAGCCTTAGTCCGTGGTGATCTGATAGGATGCAGGGGATTATTTCAATCTTTTTGTATCTGTTGAGGACTGTTTTGTGACCAATTATATGGTCTATTTTGGAGAAGGTACCATGAGGTGCTGAGAAAAAGGTGTATTCTTTAACTTTAGGATGAAATGTTCTATAGATATCTGTTAAATCCATTTGGTCCATAACTTCTGTTAATTTCAGTGTGTCTTTGTTTAGTTTCTGTTTCCACGATCTGTCCATTGGAGAGAGCGGATGTTAAAATCCCCCACTATTATTGTGTGAGGTGCAATGTGTGCTTTGAGCTTTAGTAAAGTTTCTTTTATGTATGTAGGTGCCCTTGCATTTGGAGCGTAAATGTTCAGAATTGAGAGTTCTTCTTGGTAGATTTTTCCTTTGATGAGTATGAAGTGTCCTTCCTTATCTTTTTTGATGACTTTTGGTTGAAAGTCGATTTTGTTTGATATTAGGATGGCTACTCCAGCTTGTTTCTTGGGACCATTTGCTTGGAAAATTGTTTTCCAGCCTTTTACTCTGAGGTAATGTCTGTCTTTGTCACTGAGGTGCGTTTCTTGTATGCAACAAAATTCTGGGTCCTGTTTATGTATCCAGTCTGATAGTCTACATCTTTTTATTGGAGAATTGAGTCCATTGATGTTAAGGGATATTAAGGAAAAATGATTGTTGCTTCCTGTTATTTTTGTTATTAGAGGTGGAATTATGTTTGTGTAGCTACCTTTTTTTTTTTTTTTTTTGGGAGGTTGTTGGACGATTACTTCCATGTTTCTTCTAGGTTGTAGTTTCCTTCCTTGTGTTGGCTTTTCCATCAATTATCCTTTGAAGTGCTGGGTTTGTGGGAAGATATTGTGCAAATTTGGTTTTGTCATGGAATATCTTGGTTTCTCCATCTATAGTGATTGAGAGTTTTGCTGGGTATAGCAGTCTGGGCTGGCAGTTGTGTTCCCTTAGGGTCTGTATGATATCAGACCAGGATCTTCTGGCTTTTATAGTCTCTGGTGAAAAGTCTGCTGTAATTCTTATAGGTCTGCCTTTATATGTTACTTGACCTTTTTCCCTTACTGCTTTTAGTATTTTTTCTTTGTTTTGTGCATTTGGTGTTTTGATTATTATGTGACGGAGGTATTTCTTTTCTGGTCTAGTCTGTTTGGTGTTCTGTAGGCTTCTTGTATGTTTATGGGTGTCTTGTACTTTAGATTGGGGAAATTTTCTTCTATAATTTTGTTGAAGATATTTACTGGCCCTTTAGATTGGGAATCTTCACTCTCATCTATACCTATTATCCTTAGGTTTGGTCTTCTCATTGCATCTTGGATTTCCTGAATGTTCTGTGTTAGGAGCTTTTTGCATTTTGCATTTTCTTTGACTGTTGTGTCGAGGTTTTCCATGGTATCTTCCGTGCATGAAATTCTCTCTTCTATCTCTTGTATTCTGTTGGTGATGCTTGCATCTATGACTCCTGATCTCTTTCCTATGTTTTCTATCTCCACAGTAGTCTCCCTTTGAGATTTCTTTATTGTTTCTATTTCCAGTTTTAGATCCTGGATGGTTTTGTTCAATTCCTTCACCTGTTTTGTTGTGTTTTCTTGAAATTCTTTAATGGATTTTTGTGTTTCCTCTTTAAGGGCTTCTACCTGTTTACCCGTGTTCTCTTTCAATTCTTTAAAGGATTTTTGTGTTTCCTCTTTGAGGGCTTCTACCTGTTTACCTGTGTTCTCCTGTATTACTTTAAGGGAGTTACTTATGTCCTTCTTAAAATCCTCCATCATCATCATGAGAAGTGATTTTAATTCTGGGTCCTGTTTTTCCTGTGTGATGGAGTATCCAGGGCTTGCTATGGTGGGAGAACTGGGTTCTGATGATGTCAGGTAACTTTGGTTTCTGTTGCTTGTGTTCTTTCACTTGCCTTTCGCCATCTGGTTGACTCTAGTGTTATCTGTGCTCACTGTGTCTGACTGTAGTCTGTCTTTCCAGTTATCTTGCTTGTGTCAGATCTCCTCGGATTCCAGATGTCTCTGTGTTCCTGTGATCCTAAGCTCCTTCTGCTCTGGATGCAATAGGTCTTCTAGGATGTCTCAGGATTCGATGTTTCCACAGGCGCAGACCAGCTAGGTGTCCTCTGCACTGGATGCAGTATGTCCTCAAGGTGTCTCAGAATCAGGTGTTTCCACCAGAGCAGACCAGCTGAGGAACCTGTGCTCTGTGTGCAGTGGGTCCCCCTAGGATGACTCCGGATCCTGTGTTTCCACAGGAGCAGACCAGCCACGCGCCCGCCGCAGGCCAGAGGACCAGGGTCCGAGCGCATGGGAAGTTATAGTCCGGAGGGGCGGGCTTTGGGTGCCTGCTAGTTCCTTAAACCCCACCTGGCTCCCGGTTGTAACTCTGGGTTTTGGGCCAGTGGGCAAGGTGACTTACCCTCTGGTCTGTGTGCAGTGGGTCCCCCTAGGATGCCTCCGGATCCTGTGTGTCCACAGGGGCAGACCAGCAATTGAGGAATTCTTAAAGATGAAAAATCTAGGGAAGAGAATAGAAACAACAGATGTAAGCATAACCAACAGAATGCAGGAAATGAAAGAGATAATCTCAGGAATAGAAGATACAATGGAAAACACATTAGTCAAAGAAAATGTTAAAGCTAAAAATTTCTTAATACATCCAGTAAATCTGGGATACCATGCAAAGACATAAAATAAGAATAATAAGAATAGAAAAAGGTGAAGAGTTTCAGTTCCAAGGCCCAGAAAATAGTCTCACAAAATCATAGAAGAAAACTCCCAACCTAAAGAAAAGGATGCCTATGAACATACAAGAAGGTTATGGAATCCCAACTAGACTGGACCAGAAAAGAAAATCTTCCTGGTTCATGATGATCAAATCACAAAATCTACAGAATAAAGAAAGAGTATTAAAAGTGGTAAGATAAAATGGCCAGGTAACATACAAATTCAGACATACCAGAATCACACCCTAAAAGCTAAAAGGACCTGGAGAGATATCCTGAAACCCTAGAAAATCCCCACAAGTGCCAACCTAGACTGCTATCCTCAGCAGTACTTTCAGTCATCATTGAGGGAGAAAACATGATATTTCAAGATAAATCCAAATTCAAACAATATCTATTCACAAATCCAGCCTTTCAGAAAATACTAGAAGGAAAACTCCAACCCAAGAAGGATATATACATCCATAAAAACACAAAAAATAAGTAATTACATATCATCAAAAACCAGAAAATCACATACAAACTCACATATACACGTACACACATATACACACACATACACACTAGCATCAAAATAACAGGAAATAATAATCACTGTTCATTAATATCTTTCAACATCAATGGACTCAATTCCCCAATAAAAAGACACAGGCTAACAAAATGGATGAGAAAACAGGACCCATCATTTTGCTGCCCACAGGAAACACACCTCAGCCATAAAGATAAACAATACTTCACAGTAAAGATCTGGAAAAATAATTCAAAGAAAATGGACCTAAGAAGCAAGATAGAGTAGCCATTGTAAAATTTAATAAAATAGACTTTCAACCAAAATTAATCAAAAGAGACAGGGAAGGATACTTCATACTTGTCCCATCCAGCAGGGCAGTGGACTAGGACTGGAGGATCACCTGAAAGAGAGAATGGGGGAACAGGGGTACACAAAGAACCACGGCTTGTTTATAGTCTGTCAAACTGTTATTTTAATTTTTTCACACAGAGGTTATAGACACATAGAGGCAGGATGTGGGGAGAGAGATGATGCAGGAGCATAGGTGTTCTCAGGGGGAGCACAGATATCTTTCAGGACAGTGTTGGTTGGGTGAAGAAGCAGGAGGAAGAGGTCACTATGACTCTGTCTATGATTTATTTGTTCTTATCTAAGCTGGTACTTTTCACCAAGGCTACCTATCCACAAGATTTATGATTACTTGTTCTCATCCAGGCTGGTAGTTTTCCACTAAGGCCACCCATCCACAAGATCCACAGCTATCTGTTCTAGGGCCAGTACTTTCCCACACAGGCCAAGACCCTGTGTTAGTAGGCATGCATGGCTGACCCAGACCCACGGCTGCCCCAGGCCCTCAGTGTACAAGCAAGGTGGCACCCAACACATACTCATCAAAGGAAAAATTTACCAAGACCATATCTCAATTATGAGCATCTATGCCCCAATGCCCAAAACACAAGGGAAACCACATTTGTAGAAGAAACATTGCTAAAGCTTAAATCACACATCAAAGTCCACACATTAATAGTGGGAGACTTCAACACTCCACTCTCTCCCATTGACTGGAGATCGAGAAAAAATAAATAGAAAAAACAATGAAAATAATAGACATTATGAATAAAATGTATCTAACAGACCTCTCTAGAATATTTCACAAAACACAAAAGAATATACTTTCTTCTCAGTACCACATGGATCATTCTCCAAAATTAGCCATTTAGTCAGTCACAAAGCAGGCCTCAATGAATAGAAGAAAATTGAAGTAATGCTGTGTATCTTATCTGACAATCATGGATTAAAGTTGGATTTCAACAACAGAACACCTGAATGCCTACACTGTCTTGGAAACTGAACAACTCTCTACTCTGGGTCAGGGAAGAAATAAAGAATGAAATTAAAGACTTTCTAGTATTCAATGAAAATGAAGGTGCAACATATTCAAATTTATGGGAAACAATGAAAGCACTGCTAAGAGGACAGTTCATAGCACTAAGTGCCTCCATAAAGGAATTAGAAAGTTCTCATACCAGCTATTTAAAAATATACCTGAATGCAGTAGAAAAAAAAAGAAAGCACATGAAAGAAGAGTAGAAGGCAGGAAATAATCAAAATTAGGGCTGAAATCAATCAGGTAGAAACAAAGGAAATAGTCCAAGGAATCAACAAAACCAAGGGCTGGTTCCTTGAGAAAACCAACAAGATAGACAAACCCTTAGCCAAACTAACCAAGAGACAGAGAGACAGTACCAAATAAATAAAATCAGTAATGAAAAGGGAGACTAACACTGACACTGATGAAGTTCAAAGAAACATTATTTCTTATTTCAAAGATCTGGATTCCACAAAATTTGAAAATCTTAATGAAAAAAAAATTTCTAGACAGATTCTACTTACCAAAGTTAAATCAAGATCAGGAAACTATTTAAATAGCCCCATAACCCCCAAAGAAATAGAAAGGGTCATTAAAAGTCTCCAAACTAAAGGAAAAAGGCCCAAATCCAGATGTTTTGGGTGCAGAATTCTACCAGACTTTCTAAGAAGAGCCAATTCCAATACTACTCAAATGTTCCCACAATTTAGAAACAGAAGGAGCAGTACAAATTCACTCTGTGACTCCACAGGCACCCACACCTAAAACATGCAAAGACTCAACAAAGACAAATAACTTCAGACCATTTTCTCTTATGAACACTGATGGAAAAATTCTCAAAATACTCACAAACCAAATCCAGGAACACATCAAAGACATTATCCATAAAGATCAAGTAGGTTTCATCCAAGGGTTGTAAGGATGGTTTAATATATGGAAATCTTTCTATGTAATCCACCATACAAACAAACTGATAGAAAAAAAATCTCATGATTATCTCAGTTGGTGCTAAAAAAGCCTTTGACAAAACAGTTCTTAATGTTAAAGGTATTATGGAAAGCAAGAATATAGGTCACATACCTAAACACAATAAAAACAATATACAGCAAGCCAATAGTCAATTTCAATCCAAATGGAGAGACAATTAAAGCATTTCCACTAAAATCAGGGACAAGACAAGGCTGCCCACTCTCTTCCTATCTATTTGATATAGTACTTTAAGTTCTAGAATAATAAGACAAGTGGAGATCTAAGGGATACAAATTGATAAGGAATACCTCAAAGTATCACTGTATGTGGATATGATAGTATACATAAGCAACCTTAAAAATTCTACCAGAGAACATTTACAGTTGATAAACAGCTTCCACAAAGTTGCTGGATACAAAAGTAGCTCAAAGAAATCAGTACCCCTCCTTTGTATGACAAATGACAAATGGGCTGAGAAAGAAATTACAGAAACAACACCCTATACATTACTTATAAATAATATAAAATATCTTAGTGTATCTCTAACCAATCAAGTGAAAGATCTGTATGACAAGAACTTCAAGTCCCTGAAGAAAGAAGTTGAAGCAGATATCAGAAGATGGAAAGATTTCCTATACTAATGGATAGGTAGGATTAACATAGTGAAAATGGGTGTCTTATCAAAAGTAATCTACAGATTCAATGCAATCCTCATCACTATTCCAACACAGTTTTCTTTAGACCTTGAAAGAGCAATTCTCAACTTTATATGGAAAAAAAAAAATTATGCATAGCCAAAACAATCCCAAACATTCTGAACAGTGAATGAATTTTGGGAGAAATCACTATCCCTGACCTCAAATTGTACTACAGATCAATGCTGATAAAAAGTGTGTGGTACTGGTATAGTAACAGACAGGTTAATCAAAGGAATTGAATTAAAGACCCAGAAATAAACCCACACACCTATGGACACTTGAGTTTTGATAAAGAAGTCAAAATCATACAATGGAAATATAAAAGCACCTTCAACATTTAGGGCTGGACTACTTGGATGTCTACATGTATAAGAATGAAAAAAGACCCATCCTTATCACCCTGCACAAAACACAGGTCCAAGTGAATCAAGGACCTCAACATAAAACCCGATTTTTTTATTGATATTTTATTTATTTATCATATGTTATCCCCTTTTCCCATTTCCACCACACCCAGCAACCTGCTGTCCCGCCCCACTCCCCTCTCCTGTTTCTATGAGGCTGTGTCTCCCCACCCATCCAAACACACCCATCTCACTGCCCTTGAATTCCCCCACACTGGGGCATACAGCCTTCATGAGACCAAGGACCTCCTCTTCCACCAATGCCCAACAAGACCATCATCTACTACTTACACAGCTTGAGCCATGTATGTTCCTAGGTGGGCTGTTTAGATCCTGGGAGCTCTGGTTGGTTGGTATTGTTGCTCTCCCCATGGGGCCACAGCCTCTTCAGCTTCTTCATTCTTCTTTATAACTCCTCCACTGGGGACCCTGTGATCAATTCAATCGTTGGCTGTGAGAATCCACCTATGTATATGTCAGACTCTGGAAGAACCTCTCAGGAAACAGCTATATCAGGTTCCTGTCAGCATACATTTTCTGGCACTGACAACAGCATCTGCATTTGTTGACTGAACATGGGATGGATCTCCAGATGGGGCTCTCTCTGGATGGCGTCTCCTTCAGTCTCTGCTTTACACTTTGTCTCTGTATTTGCTCCTGTATTTTGTTACTCATTCTAAGAAGGACCGAAGTACCCACACTTTGGATTTCCTTCTTCATGAGGTTCATGTGGTGGGTGAGTTGTATCTTGGGTATTTCAAATGTTTGGGCTAATAACCAATTATCAGTGAGTGCATACCATATATGTTCCTTTGTGGTTGGGTTATCTCACTCAGGATGATATTTTCTAGTTTCATCCATTTGCCTAAGAATTTCATGAATTCATTGTTTTTAATAGCTCCATTGTGTAAATGTACCACATTTTCTGTATTCATTCCTCTGTTGAAGGACATCTGGGTTCTTTCCAGCTTCTGGATATTATTAATATGGCTGCTATGAACATAGTGGAGCATGTATTCCTATTATATGTTGGGGCATCTTTTGGGTATATGCCCAGAAGTGGTATAGCTGAGTACTCAGGTAATACTATCTCCATTTTTTTAAGGAACCACTAGACTGATTTCCAGAGTGGTTGTACCAGCTTGAAATCCCACCAACAATGGAGGAGTGTTCCTTTTTCTCCACATCCTTACTAACATTTGCTATCACCTTCATTTTTTATCTTAGCCATTCTGACTAGTTTGATGTGGAATCTCAGGGTTGTTTTGATTTGCATTTCCCTGATAACTAAAGATGTTGAATACTTCTTTAGGTGCTTTTCAATCATTCAAGTTTCCTCAGTTGAGAATTTTTTGTTTAGCTCTGTGCCCCATTTTAAATAGGGTTATTAGATTGTCTGGAGTCTAATTTCTTGAGTTCTTAGTATACATTGGATATTAGCCCTCTATTGGATATAGGATGGTTAAAGATGTTTTCCCAAACTGTTAGTTGCTATTTTGTCCTATTGACAGTATCCTTTGCCTTACAGAAGCTTTGCAATTTTATGAGGTCCCATTTGTCAATTCTTGATCTTAGAGCATAAGGCATTAGTGTTCTCTTCAGGAAAATTTCCCTTGTGCCCATGTATTCGAGGCTCTTTTCTACATTCTTTTCTAGTATTTCAGTGTATCTGGTTTTATGTGGAGGTCATCAATCAACTTGGACTTGAGCTTTGTATAAGCTCAAGTATAACGAGATAAGAATGCTTTGATTTGCATTCTTCTACATGCTGATCCCCAGTTGAACCAGCACCATTTGTTGAAAATGCTTTTTTCCACTGGATGGTTTTAGCTTCTTTGTCAAAGACCAAGTGATCATAGGTGATGTGTGGGTTCATTTCTGGGCCTTCAGTTCTATTCCATTGATCTTCCTGCATGTCTCTGTACCAATACCATATAGTTTTTTTTTTAATCACTATTGCTGTGTAGTACAGCTTGAGGTCAGGGATGGTGATTCTCCCAGAAGTTCTTTTATTGTTGAGAATAGTTTTTGCAATCATGTAGGAGAAACTAAGGTGGGAGGAGTAAGGAGAGGAAAAGGAGGAGTAAGGAGGAGAGGAGGAGAAGGAAGAGGAGGATCTAGGAGAGAGGAATGAGAGAGAGGGGAACATGGAGGTGGATGTTTACGTGTCTGTAGCAGTCAAAGGTAGTTGGTATATCTAGGTTGGGTATTGGGCTACACTTCTGATTGTATGGGCATCTTGTTACTGATCATTACCAAATACATAAGCTTTTGGATAATTTAAGCAATAGAGTCTCATTTTCCTACTGGGCCCACGTGGATGGTGGGATGCTCTGGGCAATGTCTAGCCTTGTGGAGACAAAGTTCTCTAATCAAGGCTCAATGCTTTAATGTTCAGCTCTCAATTTAAAGGGAAAGACCCCCCTGAACCCTTCCTTGTTTCAGCTGGATGGGTAGGATAGGGATAATCCATTTGTGGTTACAGTCATGGCAGGAGATATCTCAAGGCAAGCCCAGGGCAGTTCTTCTAAGTTCCGTGCAGCCAAGGTGGATAACTCCACTGAGATCCTATCACTTGGTCTGTTGTGGTAAACAAAGTCTCTCAGGCCTGCTCAAGGCCAGGGGAAGGGCAGTAAAGACACAGATGTCAGAGGCTTATCAATTTACTCTCCCCCTGCCCCTCTTCTAATATCTCAATGTCCACAATCAGCTTGAAGAAGTTAATGAAGAGTCGGTGCCCCTATTCCATGGGTTTGGGGACTGAGGTGGTTGATATTGGGCTGTCTTTCTAGGGAAAAGTAGTGGTTTTGTTGGAACATGGAGGAATAGCTAGGATTTATTGCATAGCCATAACCTATTGGTAGAAATCTGTATAATTGTTATTAAGCTGAAGTTATAATTTCTTAAATGGTACAAAATTTACTTTGATTTCAAATTTAAGGTTTTCATTGGTACAAGTTTCTTATTGATATAGAGATGAGATTACTACTGTTACTCTCATAGGCATTGTGCCTATATAACACATTTAGGAATACAAGGCTTAGACCCAGTCCTTCTTTAACTTTTTTTTAACTGATTTGAGATGGTTATTCTGTGAGTTAAGGGCCTATAGCAAATTCATGGCTCTGAGCTTATTGTTAGGGTGTTTTCTATATTTTATTTAGAAATAGCTGAGAGGAGTTAACAGACAACAGTCCAGATTGTCTTACATGGATAGTTGGTTTTCAAAATGTCAGAAGTCCACAGAACTGACATTACAAACATTTCTGTATGAAGGTTCATTTTGATTAGAGACCTGTCTACTCCTGACAGCTTCCTGTCTTGGATTCGAAGAAGAAATTGAGCAGCTTTGGAGTTACTCTAGTTGTGGTGAGACAACCACTAGGCAAGAATTGCCTCTTTTCATCTACAGACAAATTACTATCCTGAAAAGGACACACTTGAGGAATAACTGACTGATTATATCTGCCAAGACAGAGTAATCAGCCCTTAATAATTCTGCATCACTACATCTGTCAGGTAATTCTGGGCCAGAAGACTGAAGATTGGATGCTCTAATGTTTTGTAGTGTAGGGACAGTCCAGGTGTTCAGCAGTCTCTATAAATTGGCTAAGTTTTAGAAGGTATGCTTTGTGCTTCCCATAATTTCAGTTAATTTAGTCATTCTGGATTTCTGACGGGGTTGAAGACTTATAGTCTCATAGCCAATCCCAGCTATTTACTTTGAGAGAAAAGACTTGAGAGGATGGTTTTCAGCTGCCATTCATTCTAAAGCCAAGGAAAATGCCAGGTTCAGAACTAAGTCTTTTAGTTAGGAGAGATGACAGAGGTTCTGGTTAGTCAACAAAATGATGGACTGGGTATTAGGTCTATCTTGTACCTTACTGATACAAATTGGTATAGTTATGCTCTAATTGTAATTTGAAAGAAAAGTTTTATCTTAACAGGAAGGGTGATATGTAGGAGGAGCTAAGGTGGGAGGAGTAAAGAGAGGAAGAGGAGGAGCTAGGAGATGGGGGGGACATGGAGGCAGATGTTCAAGTGTTTCTGCCAGTCAAAGATAGTTGGCATATCTAGGTTGGTATTGGGTTACACTTCTGATTGTATGGGCATCTTGTTATTGAGCATTACCAAACTTACAAAGCCTTTGATTAACATTTAAAAAAATTACTAATAAAAAAACTGAAGCAGAAGGAGGGGGTGGGATAGGGGGTTCCTGGGTAGGGATATGGGGAAAGGGATCACATCTGAAATGTAAATAAAATATCCAATTAAAAAAAAAGATTTTGAAAAAAAAGAAAAACAAACATCAGACACTTTAAAATGAGAAAAACAAAACAACAACAAAAAAAAACCATGAGCCATATACCAACTATGAGCATACAAATTGAAAGCTTAATTTTTCAGCATTTCAAACAGTGGCTACAGCATGTAATTCAATTATTTGTGCTGAAGCAGGGGGAAACTCAAGAAAGTGAACATGTGATCTAATTACATATACTGCCTTCTCAATAGATGAGCTATCTGTAAATACAGTAAACATTTTTTTCTATGGGCTGCATGTAAATTTACAGGAAATACAAAAGCATGCATAGAGGAAAACTGTAATAACTTGTCTTATGGATAATGATTATCAAGTTTGTCTAAAATGTTTTGCCATGTAATAGGCCAAATATTATTATTCTCCAATAACCAATTTAATTTTTATTTGGAATAATGAATAAACATTTCATCCAAAATACTTTTATGATTATATCTTACAATCCTGTATTAACACTGCAATAGTTTCATAATAGGATGTTCAGACTTTACTTGCAGATGAAGAAAGATGAATCCACATTAATGGTTTCCTTTGTCAAAGGGCTGCTGTGAGTACATGAGTAGCAATAATGCAAACAGCCAACAATCAGTCATAGTCTGTTTAATGTATCTGTTGATAACTAATAGCTTACTCTACTTTCAGCAAAGCTGTTCCTCTTTCATCAGTTAATTTCCTAGGGGAATTAGGACCTGCATCCCCCTTGAGAATATCAAACAGAGATTCAAGTTCTCCTATGGTAAGCTTAAGATGAGGTTTTAGCCAATTAATATCTCCTAACAATTTTTGAAAATCATTAAAAGTAAACCATTTTGCAAGTACATCTGCAAGCCAGAAGAGGGCACTAGATCCCATTACAGATGGTTGTGAGCCACCATGTGGCTGCTGGGAATTGAACTCTAATATTTTTAGTTGTGAGTCTAGCCTTTAACGGCTGAACCATCTCTCCAGCTCCAACTATCCATTCTTATTGGAATTTTCAGTGCCACAATCTGCTTAAAATATAACTGAGGTCCCAAATATTAAAAAGATATTGCCTTTGAATCTTTTCTGGAGCAACAAGCACTCCAAAATTTTAAAGCTCATTATTCAAGAGCAAAGACTTGCAGAAAAGCTCCTTCAGAGAGGTCAGCTAATAAAATATACAATGAATAATATACACTGAAAATTCAAGTGCTTAACTTTTTGTATTAAAGCAAGAACAATTTTTTTTTATATAATATATGGCTATTATTACCCATTCCTTGAGGTAAACCTTTTTAATGATATCACTTCATGGGCTCTCAAAAATTATAAGCAAACTCACTGAATGTAAACCTCTCACCTTTACCAGGATGTAAAGGAACAGTATAAAAACAATCTTCTAAATCTATAATAATTTTATATGCATTTACTGGAATAGCAGCTGGAGAAGGCAAGTTGGGCTGTAGTGCCCTATTAGTTTCATAAATCTTAAGTTTCAACTTTGTTTTGGATTAATTGAATAACCAATTTCTTTTAACTGAGTGAGAATATCAGATAAAGGCCAAGTTGAAGGCAAATCTTGTCCTCTTTTACTCTAGAGCAATTCTTTTGTTAACAGGCACAGCTATAATGCCATAGAGGTAAGCAGGCACAATTTAATTCCTCTAGCATAATCATTATCTATAACTTCAGGACATAAGCTGTTTGTTGTGAATGTCTTTGGGGCTGAGGCTGAAGCATCCCCAAGCAAGGCAATAAACAAATTCTGGAAAACACCCATCTAGGGGCTGGTCGTGATGACCAAGACAAAAGGAATGTCTGCCATACAAGTTTCTACTGTTCCCACTCTGTGCATAGTCTTAATTTAAATGTGAATGTTCTTGATCTCAGCCTATATACAGAGGCCTGGCCCCAAAGAGTATTATTCTTGCACCAAGGACAAATTTCTGGCAAGAGACTTTGGTGACCTGATTGTTGCTCATGCCTTTGTTCCTGGGACAGTCATTTTAAAAATGACCTAAATTTCCACATGTAAAACATCTTTTATCTTTATGGTTCTGTGCAAGCATTGCTTGTACCGTGGTCCCTTGTAAGGCAGCAGCTATGGCCAGACCCTGATTGTATGAGGGCCCAATTTCAGCGCAAAGATGAATGTATCTATGTAAGTCTGTCTTTGCTTTGTATCGTCTGATAGCTGTGCATGCAGGCCGCATTGGCATTCTCATAAGCCAATTGTGTAACAAAAGGAATACCTGCTTGAAGATCTCCAAAAATTCTACTAGCTGCTTTCAACAGCCTGTCCACAAATTCCTGAAACTGTTTATCAGGGCTTTGTTTAATGCCAGATAAATTCCCACTAAGATCCCCTTTAGTAGGTAATTGATTCTAAGCAGGAAGGGCAGCCACTGTAATCTGTGCATACATTTCTGCAGGCAGTTCAATCTGATAGTATTACTTTCATATTGACCTTCTCCTAGAAGTATGTTAAGATCCCAATCTACATTGCCTGCCTGAGCATTCATCATGGTGGTTCTCTTAATATCTCCTTAAAGAGACATTGTTTTAAACCTTTTATACATCTGGTTTCTGAATGATTCCAACCCTGAGTTACCAGTTTTAAGCCAACTTTCTGTCACCAAAGTTGCAAATTTTTAATCAAACCCAATAACTTATAGGCCAATAATCTATAACTAAGACATGTAAAGCATATTTACACTTTTAAAATCAATCAGAAACAAAAATGAAGAGGCTACATATCTTATATATTTAGACCAAACAAAATTTTAGTGCTTTTTTATCTGTAATTTCAAGAGAAAAGCAACTTGTCACTGAGATTTTTCTAGGAAAAACAACTCTCAGCTTCCTTATAGAATCCAAAAAGCTGCTGGTCCCTTTAAAAAAGCAGCTTATGCTGACAATCAATTCCTGGAAAAGCTTTTCCATCTCAGCTTGACTCTTAGCTACAGGTGTAGGGTAACTTATCAGCCCTGCTGTGCATATTAGGACTGCTTTTAAAACCAAGTTAAACTAGATTAAGGGGTGGATATGTAGCAGCTTTAAACGTTTTTTGTCTTTTGAACATGAAATATAGAACACCAAACATTTAGACAATGAAACAAAAACCAAACAATTGACACATGTGGACGTTGGTGTGCCAAGGACAGACAACAGACAAAGACCTCTAGGAGCCAAAGAGAAACTCGGGACATCTCCTGACTTTCCTCCTGTTCCTAGGAGAGCTCTGAAACAGCCTTTTCATTCTTTTTTGCTGACACAGCTCAGAGAGAGGACAACTGCTTTTCTGAAATCCCTTCTTTCTCTCTCTCATATTCAAGATCTAACTCTTCATCTCTTTCTTTAGGAGATGTGGTAGGCGGCTATTGATAGTAACACCTCAGTGCCCTGTTTTCTTAGTTTTCCAATTCCTTCTAACCCTGCTCCTCTCTCCTGAAGCAGCTCTTAGGCTATGGCAAATGCCTGTTTGGAATCTCTGGTCCCAAAATCGCTGTCACCTCCTAGGTGAGGTAGGTGTTGGGTCAACACCTACTAGTATCAATGCTATTTGCTGTATCAATGCTATTTGCTAGTATCAATGCTGTTTGCTGCTTACCAAGTGCGTGGGATTCTCTCCTTCTTCTTCCATTTTCCATGGAGCTCCACTCAAGACAGTGTACTCAGTTGATCTTCCCATTTTCAGGTCCCTCATTGAGGTGCCTATCTGTAGCTGTCTATGGCCACAAATCAACTGAGTTGACCGAAAGGGGGTTGAGAACGAAAGGGGGATGGAGGACGAAAAGAGATGAAGCCAAGACAAAGTTCTCTGATCAAGGTTCAATGCTTTAATGTTCAGATCTCAATTTAAAGGGAAAGACACTGCCTGAACCCTTCCATGTTTCAGGCAGAGATGGGTGGGATAGGGATAATTCATTCGTGGTTATGGTCATGGCCAGAGATATCTCAAGGCAAGCCCAGGGCTAGTTCTTCTTCTAAGTTCTGTGCAGCCAAGGTGGGTAACTCCTCCTAGATCCTATCACTTGGTTTGTTGTGGTAAACAAGGTCTCTCCGGCCTGCTCAAGGCCAGGGGAAGGGCACAGCTAGTGTATGTTCTCTCCACTTTTTTTTTTGTAGACCCTTAATGCTATGAGTTTTAATCTTAGCACAGCTTTCATTGTGTTCCATAAGTGTTAGTATGCTGTGACTTCATTTTCATTAATTTCTAAAAAGTCTTTCATTTATTTATTTCTTCCTTGACCAAATTATCAATGAGTAGAGCATTGTTCAATTTCCATGTATATGTGGACTTTCCATTGTTTTTATTGTTATTGAAGATCAGTCTTAGTCTGTGGAGACCTGATAGGATTCATGGGATATTTTTTCAATTTTCTTGTGTCTGTCGAGGCCTGTTTTGTCACCTATTTATCATCTATTTTTGAGCAGGTAGCATGAGGTGCTGAGAAGAAGGTATACTGTTTTGTTTTAGGATGAAATGTTCTATAGATATCTGTTAAATCCATTTGCTTCATAACTTCTCTTAGTTTCACAATTTCTCACTTTAGTTTCTGTTTCCATGATGTTTCCATTGCTGAGAGTGTGGTGTTGAGGTCTTATATTACTATTGTGTGAGGTGCAATGTGTGCTTTGAGCTTTAGTAAAGTTTCTTTGATGAATGTGGGTGCCCTTTCATTTGGAGCATAGATGTTCAGAATTGAGAGTTCATCTTGGTAAATTTTTCCTTTGATAAGTATGAAGTGTCCTTCCTTTTCTTTTATGATAACATTTGTTTGAAAGTCAATTTTATTTGATATCAGGATGGCTACCCTAGCTGGTTTCTTGGGATCACTTGCTTTGAATTTTTTCCCAGCCTTTTTCTCTGAGGTAGTGTCTGCCTTTATCACTGAAGTGTGTTTCCTTTATGTAGCAAATTGCTGGGTCCTTTTTACATATCCAGTCTGTTAGTCTATATCTTTTTATTGGGGAATTGAGTCAATTGATATTAAGAGATATTAAGGAAAAGTGATTGTTGCTTCCTATTATTTTTGTTATTAGAGTGTGGAATTATGTTTGTGTGGCTATCTTTTTTCTGGGTTTGTTGGAAGAAGATTACTTTCCTGCCTTTTCTAGGGTGTAGTTTCCCTTCTTGTGCTGGAGTTTTCTATCTATTATCCTTTGTAGGGCTGGAGTTTTCTAAAGATATTGTGTATATTTGGTTTTGTCATGGAATATTTTGGTTTTCAATCTATAGTAATTGAGAATTTTGCTGGGTACAATATCCTGGGCTGGCATTTGTGTTCTCTTAGGGTCGTATGACACGTATCCAGGATCTTCTGACTTTTATAGTCTCTGTTGAGAAGCCTGGTATAATTTTATAGGTTTGACTTTATATGTTACTTGATCTTTTTCCATTACTGATTTTAAAATTCCTTTTTTTGTGCATTTGGTGTTTTGATTATTATGTGACAGGAGGAATTTCTTTTCTGGTTTAGCCTATTTGGAGTTCTGTAGGCTTCTTGTATGTTCATGGACAATCTCTTGCTTTAGGTTAGGGAAGTTTTCTTCTATAATTTTGTTAAAGATATTTACTGGCCCTTAACTTGGGAATCCTCACTTTCCTCTATCCTTATTATCCTTATATTTTTGTCTTCTCATTTTGTTCTGGATTTCCTTCATGTTATATGTTAGGAGAATTTTGCTTTTTGCATTTTCTTTGACTGTTATGTCAATGTTTTCTATGGTAACTTCTGCACCTGAGATTCTTCTTCTATCCCTTTATTCAGTTGGTGATGCTTGCATCTATGACTCCTGATTTCTTTCCTAGGTTTTCTATATCCAGAGTAATTTCCCTTTGTGATTTCTTTCTTGTTTCTACTTCCATTTTTAGCTCCTGGATGGTTTTGTTAAATTCCTTCACCTGTTTGGTTGTGTTTTCCTGTAATTCTTTAAGGGTTTTTTGTGTTTCCTTTTTAAGGACTTCTAACTGTTTACCTGTGTTCTCCTGTATTCCTTAATGGAGTTATTCATGTCCTTCTTAAACTCATCTATCATGAGAAGTGATTTTTGTCCTTCTTAAAGTCATCTATCATGAGAAGTGATTTAAAATCTGAATCTTGTTGTTTTGGTGTGATAGGGTTTCCGGTGGAGAACTGGGTTCTGATGATCCCAAGTAATCTTGGTTTCTGTTGCTTATGTTCTTGTGCTTGTCTTTCACAATCTGGTTATCTCTAGTGCTACCTGCACCTTCTCTTACTGGAGCTTGTCTTTCCTGTTATCTTGGTTGTGTCAGAACTCCTCAGAATCCAGTTGTCTCTGTGATCCTGTGATCCTGAGATTCTCAGTGTAAGGGCTCCTAGAAGTCAGGCTGCCTCTGGAATCCTGAAATCCTATGTTCTTGGACATGTTAGAGCTCCTAGGAGTCCAACGTCCTCTGGGTTTTATGGGAATGGTTGCAGAGCTAGCACCCATGGTCTGCCCAGGTCACTGGCTGAGAATATCCTGAGTGAGGTAACACAGTTACCAAGCAACACACATGGTATGTACTCACTGATAAGTGGATTTTAGCCAAAAAGAAGCTCGGAATACCCACAATACAACTTACTGGCCATATGAAACACAAGAAGAAAGATCACAAATAAGTGTGGATGTTACAGTCCTACTCAGCATAGGGAAGAGAATAATCTCTGCAAAGCAAAGGGAGAGAGGTATCTGGGAGAGAGGAGGAGGGAGAGAGAGGCCAGTTCAGATATGGGAGTAAATGGGGGAGAAATACAGAGGTTCATGAATTTGAAAGGAGGAGAGTTGCAATCAGGGAGAGGGAACTGGGGACCCAACAGGGAGAACATTAGCCAAAATACCCAACAAAGGGGAGATAGAACCTGTAGAGACCATATTCATGCACAGCATCCAGTTGAAGGCTGGGGCTATCCACCTACCTCAAAAATTTTAATCCAGAGTTCTTGCTTACAAAAGAAATGCAGGGAGAAAGAGTGGAACAGAAACTAAAGGAAAGGCCATCTAGAGACTGTCCCACCTAGGGATCCATCCCATATACAGTCATCAAACCTGAGCGATATTGAGGATGCCAAGCAATACTTACTGACAGGAGCCCTGTATAGCTGTCCCCAGAGAGGCTCTTCCAGTGCCAGACCAATACAGATGTGGATTTACATGGCCAAACATTAGAATGACTGCTGGGATCCCATTGGAGCAGTTACAGGGCAAGGACTGTAGGAGCAGAAGGGGTTTGCAACTTCGTAGGAAGAACAACAATATCAATCAACCAGATCCTCAAAGCTTCCAGTGACTAAACTACCAACCAAAGAGTACACGGGGGTATCCATCACTCCAGCTGGATATGTTGCAGAGGTTTGTCTTATCTGGCATCACTAGAATGGGAGCCCCTTGATCTTGTGGAGGTTTGATGATCCAGGATAGGGGAATACTACGGTGCTAAGGAAGAAGTGGGTAGGTGGGTGGGGAAGCACCCTCATAGAGGCACAAGAGAGGGAGGAGGGTATAGGGGGCTTGAGGAGAGGAAACTGAGAAGGAGGAATAACATTTGAAATGTAAATAAATAAAATAACCAATAAAATAATGAAAAAATATGAGCCGCCAGCTTTTTGCCCTTTAACCCTGACAGTGAATTCTCCAATGTCATGAACTCTTCTCCTTCTGAAACAATAAACCCTGCTCAAGACTGTACTTTCAATGAGTTGCCTTGGTTATAGATTTTTATCAAAGCAACAGAAATGTAAGTAAGGCAATATATGATCAGCTACCTGATAGGGAAGGGAACATTACAGTAAGAGTTTGAAAATATGAAGAATCATAAAACGCATGCTTTAGGGTTCAGTCAACATCTGAAAGGAAGAAACAAGGAGGTGGTAAAATAAAATCTTATGTCATTTTAAGTAAGGATCAGAAAGGTGAGCTAAATCAACAGAACTCCAAAGTGGCCCCTAGGACCTGCTGGTGTGAGATTCTAACCAATGAATTTGACTTAAGTTGCTTTTCTGGAAAAACAACTTTAATTATGCTGGCTGTCTCTCTGATTACCTGTTCAAAATAATGAGCACAGATTGACATGGAAACTTCTAGTTCTTTGGAAAGATAGTTATGCCAAATGATGTTTTGCTGGAATACATAGGTGAAAGGATGACTTGCTAAAGCAAAACCATGAAAGAATGTTTTCCATAAGCAGACACAGATAAAAGGATGTTTTGATATAGCAAATGTGGAAGGACATTTGATGAAAGATAAATCTAACACTACAGATGGTGATAGACAAACACCAAGCATTAGTATGATTTGTGCTGCCTCACTATTCTTCATTAACTATACACATGGATTAAATAGGTTTGTTGAGCTCAACTTGTGATCAACACTGCTATTGAAAGAAGCTTGCCAAGAACTGTTTGTGAGCTTCCTGTGGCAGATTGCCTCTTCTGCAGTCTTATTTCAGGTCAATTGGCCAGCCTTATGGGTTCTACATGACTGAACTATAGCTGCTGTTCATGTGTGGTATCTGACTTCCTAGAGGACTGGTCTGTAGCAGCTGAGTCCTGTTTAGTGTTTGCTACAGAACTCAACTGCTGAGGAAAAAAGGTAGAGTTTGTTTCCAAAGAACTACTGTTGAATAGAACTTACTTCCCCCATATCCTAATAACTTTTCTCTTCCACTACTTCTACTAGTGGGCTAGTAGAGTGGTGGGCTAGTAGAGAGGTTGAACTCTTATTAAAAGGAGGTTGCAAATATTTTTGACTACATAGATCCTTATTACAGAGAAGCATATAGTAGGATTCTGGAGGGTTTTTGTCTATACCTGACCTCTTGTGATTTCATTGGTTATTTTAAAACATTAAGTGAGATTCTAAAGATTGTCTCCATGCAGAGGAAGGGAGGACCTCAGGGTAACATATCATGGTCATATGTAAGCATTTTGGCTGAGAATAAACCACAAGGCAGTCATGTTTTCTTTCCTTTTGGGGAATTCTTACTAAGTAAAGAGGAAACAGAAATAGCAACACGGAGAAGATCATGTGTATTCAAGTACACTGCCCAGCTATTATTGCTGTCTTATATTATTCTTTCCCTGGCAATAGGGAATTCCAACTATACTCTTTCCTTAAATGTTCTTACACTGTGCTTCTTGGCACATTGCTGGAGTTTCAAGACACTTGGAGCATGAAACAAGAAATCTATCTTATGAAGAACAGTCATTATTATGAACTAGCATTATTATGGTAGCAGTGAGAGCCTCAGACCTATTTTTCCAATTATAAAGGACAATATTCTCAGCCCCTAAGCTGTGGAATACACACATTAGATTTGACTTTTACATACTCATTGTTACATAGTTGTGCATGCTATACAACTCCTGTCTTTTTCATTCCTTTCTATAGGAATGCAAGAGGGCTGTAGATCAGTGGTGTAGATATTTGATTAATAAACAAACAAACATCCAATGATTCTGATAGCTATGACCTTGGATGAAAGAAAAAACAGTTTCTGTCCACCTTCCTCCTTCATCTGGCTCAGTGTGGTCATCCATCTTGTCCTCCAATAGTAAACTTCACACCATAGATATAGAAAGCTTCATCATTAGGATGGATGTTGAAGAAGCTTAGGTAGCAATCTGCCTCAGAACTGGATCCAGAGAAACAATTAGGGATCCAGTCACCCTTGCTATGGCTTCCATATTTAGAAAGATACATCACATACTTAAGAGCCTTTTCTGGCTATTGCTGGTACCATTCAGTTTTATAGATGCTGTGCTCACTATTCAAGATGCAGGTGAGTTTGGCTGAGGCTCTGAAGGAGACAGAGGCTGAGGGTAACTGATTTAGCACAGGTTGGGAGAAAAATTTGAAAATATAGATACTTAACTCCTGGGATGAGAGATAAGTGTAGAATATATCTCACTGCCTGATGATTTCCTTGAATTAGGATCAGGGTGCAGATGTCTCTCCTGACCTGTAATGAAAAAGGAAGAGAGGAGTCCAGGCCATGGTACAGACAGTACTGAGATCTTCTGAGACAGACATGATATAGGTCTCTATTACTCTTCAAAAAGTCTCATAAAAAAGAGAATGGCCTTTATGTAAATTTTTCTTATTCAACTAAATCCCTTTTTAAATGTATGTAGTATGAAAGATCTGGGTATTGGTTTTGGCCTAAGGCTTCCCAAGGTAGTGGGCCCATCTGCTAGACCTATTGAATCCAAAGCAGTTACAAAGAGATAGATATTTGTGTTCTAAGCAGAGATTCTGCAGTGGCACCAATATATATCTTCTGACCAGATTCAGTTCTATTGATTTTATTTTTATATGAATTTCCCCAAGGATTATATCCTGTTGTTTATTTGTGTTGAGTTTTTTTTTTTCTATAGTGTTCAGGAGAATATTTAAATTGCTAGTCTGAGAAACATCTAAGTTCTTTATGAACTTTATGGAGTTTCCTACTAGCACTGTTTAATTATGTCCCAAAAAATTTGATGTTTTGTCTTTATTTTCATTGAATTCTAGAAGACTTTAATTTCTTTATTTATTCTCTAACAGTGATTGTTGAGAAGAGAGTTGTTCAGTTTCCTTGAGTTTGTAGGCTTTCTGTTATTTCTGATGTTGTTGGAATCCAGTTTTATTCAATTGTAACTTGATAAGATAGAAAAAATAATTTCTTTTTTTTTTTTTAATTTTTATTTTCAGCAAATCAAAAAAATTTAAAAAGCATTCAAACAGAATAAAATGAAAAGAAACAAACAAGCAAAATACCAAGGGTCAGATATACTTATACAAGAATTCTATAGAGCCTTCAAACAAGCAATACTTTTTGAGTTATGTTTAAAAAAATTCAGAACCACAATAAGCTCCTTCACAAAGCAAATAATATTGAAATAGTGACATCAAGTGTAAACCCAACAAAAATATCTAAATTATAGTCCAGTATCCCTCATGAATATACATACAAAAATTCTCAATGAAGTAGTTGCAAACTAAATACAAGAGATATAAAAAAATAATATTCCATGAGTAACTGAACAACTGTTTTTTTTTTTTTTTAGAAGACCGTACTCCATATACAGGCTGCATGTTTTGGGATAGCCCCCACTCCAGATGTTTGAGACCTACATGAAAACCAAGCTGCACATTTACAACATATGTGCAGGGAGGCCTAGGTCCAGCCCATGGAGGTAGATCTGTGTAGACTAGGTATGCTCCACGGTTGGTGATTCAGTCTCTGAGAGGTCCAAGGGTTCAGTTTCGTTTACTCTGTTGATCTTCCTGTGCAGTTCCTGTCTCCTTAGGGCCCACAATCCTTCCACCTATTCTTCTTTAAGAGTCCTCAAGCTCCATCCACTGTTTGGCTCTGTTTGTATCTGTCTGAGTCAGCTGCTGGTTAGAGCCTCTCAGAGGACAGCTTGCCCCTGTCTGTTCTCAGGCTGGAGGTTTAGATCCTGGGAGCTCTGGTTGAATCTTTTGATACTCGTTCTAAAAAGGACAAAGGCACCCTCACTTTGGTCTTCCTCCTTCTTCTTGAGTTTCATGAGGTTTATGCGTTGCATCTTAGGTATTGTGTGTTTTGGGGCTAATATCCACTTATCAGTGAGTGCATACCATGTGTGTTCTTTTGTGACTGGGTCATCTCACTCAGGATGATATTTTCTAGCTCCATCCATTTGTCTAAGAATTTCATGAGCTCATTATTTTTAATGGCTGAGTAGTACTCCATTGTGTATATGTACCACATTTTCTGTATCCATTCTTCTGTTGAAGGACATCTGGGTTCTTTCCAGCTTCTGGCTATTATAAATAAGGCCGCTATAAACATAGTGGAGCATGTGGCCCTGTTGCATGTTGAAATATCTTCTGGGTATATACCCAGGAGGGGTATAGCTGGGTCCTCAGGTAACACCATGTTCAATTTTCTGAGGTATCGCCAGACTGCTTTCCATAGTGGTTGTACCAGCTTGCAATCCCACCAACAATGGAGGAGTGTTCCTCTTTCTCCACATCCTCGCCAACATCTGCTGTCACCTGTGTTTTGGATCTTAGCCAATCTGACTGGTGTGATGTGGAATCTCAGTGTTGTTTTCATTTGCATTTCCCTGATGACTAGGGATGCTGAACACTTCTTTAGATGCTTCT
This sequence comes from Mastomys natalensis, assembly GCA_021653895.1. Classification (NCBI taxonomy): domain Eukaryota; kingdom Metazoa; phylum Chordata; class Mammalia; order Rodentia; family Muridae; genus Mastomys; species Mastomys natalensis. Next base: position 128,014 of record JAJTUV010000186.1, on the reverse strand, counting down.
CAATCATTCGAGTTTCCTCAGTTGAGAGTTCTTTGTTCAACTCTCTACCCCATTTTTTAATAGGGTTATTTGAAGGTCTGGAATCTAGTTTCTTCAGTTCTTTGTATACCTTGGATATTAGCCCTCTATCAGATGTAAGGTTGGTGAAGATCTTTTCCCAGTCTGTTGGTTCCCGCTTTGTCCTGTTGACCGTATCCTTTGCTTTACAGAAGCTTTGCAGTTTTATGAGATCCCATTTGTCAATTCTTGATCTTAGAGCATACGCCATTGGTGTGCTGTTCAGGAACTTTTCCCCTGTGCCCATATGATCAAGGCTTTTCCCTATTTTCTCTTCTATTAGTTTCAGTGTAGCTGGTTTTATGTGGAGGTCCTTGATCCACTTGGAATTGAGCTTTGTACAAGGAGATAAGTATGGATCAATTTGCAGTCTTCTACAAGTTGACCTCCAGTTGGACCAGCACCATTTGTTGAAAATGCTGTCTTTTTTCCACTGGATAGTTTGAGCTCCTTTGTCGAAGATCAAGTGACCATAGGTATGGGGGTTCATTTCTGGGTCTTCTATTCTATTCCATTGATCCTCCTGACTGTCTCTGTTCCAATACCATGCCGTTTTTATCACTATTGCTTTGTAGTACAGCTTGAAATCGGGTATGGAGATTCCCCCAGAAGTTCTTTTATTGTTGAGTGTAGTTTTCGCTATCCTGGGTTTTTGTTATTCCAAATGAATTTTAAGATTGCTCTTTCTATCTCTGTAAAGAATTGAGTGGGAAGTTTGATAGGGATTGCATTAAATCTGTAGATTGCTTTCGGCAAGATAGCCATTTTTACTATATTAATCCTTCCAATCCATGAGCATGGGAGATCTTTCCATCTTCTGAGATCTCCTGCGATTTCTTTCTTCAGGGTGTTGAAGTTCTTGTCATACAGGTCTTTCACTTGCTTGGTTAGATTCACACCAAGATATTTTATACTATTTGTGACTATTGTAAATGGTGTCGTTTCCATAATTTCTTTCTCAGCCAGTTTATCCTTTGTGTAGAGGAAGGCTACTGATTTGTTGAGTTGATTTTATAACCTGCCACTTTTCTAAAGTTGTTTATCAGGTTTAGGAGCTCTCTGGTGGAAGTTTTGGGGTCACTTAAGTATACTAACATGTCATCTGCAAATAGTGAAACTTTGACTTCTTCCTTTCCAATTTGTATCCCTTTGATCTCCTTGTGTTGCCTAATTGCTCTGGCTAGGACTTCCAGAACTATATTGAACAGGTAGGGGGAGAGTGGGCAGCCTTCTCTAGTCCCTGATTTTAATGGGATTGCTTCAAGTTTCTCTCCATTTAGTTTGATGTTGGCTACTGGCTTGCTGTATATTGCTTTTACTATGTTTAGGTATGGACCTTGAATTCCTGATCTTTCCAAGACTTTTATCATGAAGGGTGTTGAATTTTGTCAAATGCTTTCTCAGCGTCAAGAGATATGATCATGTGGTTTTTTTCTTTGAGTTTATTTATGTAGTGGATTACGTTGATGGATTTCCGTATATTGAACCAACCCTGCATTCCTGGGATAAAGCCTACTTGATCATGGTGGATAAGTGTTTTGATGTGTTCTTGGATTCGGTTCGAGAGAATTTTATTCAGTATTTTTGCATCGATATTCATAAGGGAGATTGGTCTGAAGTTCTCTTTTCTTGTTGGATCTCTGTGTGGTTTAGGTATGAGCGTAATTGTGGCTTCATAGAATGAATTAGGTAGTGTTCCTTCCGTTTCTATTTTGTGGAATAGTTTGAAGAGAATTGGTATTAGATCTTCCTTGAAGGTTTGATAGAATTCTGCACTAAAACCATCTGGACCTGGACTTTTTTTGGTGGGGAGACTTTTAATGACTGCTTCTATTTCTTTCGCAGTTATGGGACTGTTAAGATGGTTTATCTGATCCTGATTTAACATTGGTAACTGATACTTGTCTAGAAAATTGTCCATTATTCAGATTTCTCAATTTTGTTGCAGTATAGGCTTGTAGTGGATCTGATGATTTGTTGATTTCCTCGGTTTCTGTTTATGTCCCCTTGTTAATTTGGATTTTATTGATTTGGATACTTTCTCTGCCTTGATTAGTCTGGTAGGGTTTATTCTATTTTCGTTGATTTTCTCAATGAACCCTTCATGGTTTTTTATTGATTCTTTGTATAGTATCTCTTTGTTTCTATATTTGGTTTGTATTTTCAGCCCTGAGTTTAATTATTTCCTGCCGTCTACTCCTCTTGGGTGTTTTTGCTTCTTTTTGTTCTAGAGCTTTCAGGTGTGTTGTCAAGTTGCTAGTGTGTTCTCTCTCCAGTTTCTTTTTGTATGCACTTAGAGCTATGAGCTTTCCTCTTAGCACTGCCTTCAGTGTGTCCCATAGGTTTTGGTATGGTGTGTCTTCATTTTCATTAAATTCTAAAAAGTCTTTAATTTCTTTCTTTATTTCTTCCCTGACCCCATTATCAACGACTAGAATATTGTTCAGTTTCCATGTGAGTGTGGGCTTTCCATTGTCTTTGTTGTTATTGAAGACCAGCTTTAGACCATGGTGATCTGATAGGATGCATGGGATTATTTCAATTTTTTTATATCTGTTGAGGCCTGTCTTGTGACCAATAATATGGTCTATTTTGGAGAAGGTACCATGAGGTGCAGAGAAAAAGGTATATTCTTTTGTTTTTGGGTGAAATTGTTCTATAGATATCTGTTAAGTCCATTTGGTTTAAAACTTCTGTTAGTTTCACTGTACTTCTGTCTAGTTTCCGTTTCCCTGATCTGTCCAGTGCTGAGAGTGTGGTATTGAAGTCTCCCACAATTATTGTGTGAGGTGCGATATGTGCTTTGAGCTTTAGTAAGGCTTCTTTTATGAAAGTGGGTGCTCTTGCATTTGGTGCATAGATGTTCAGAATTGAGAGTTCATGTTGGTTGACTTTTCCTTTGACAAATATGAAATGACCTTCCTTATCCTTTTATATATCTTTAAGTTGAAAGTCAATTTTATTCGATATTAGAATGGCTACTCCAGCTTGTTTCCTAGGACCATTTGCTTGAAAAATTGTTTTCCAGCCTTTTACTCTAAGGTAGTGTCTGTCCTTGTCACTGAGGTGGGTTTCCTGTATGCAGCAAAAAGTCAGATCCTGTTTGCGTATCCAGTCTGTTAGTCTATGTCTTTTTATTGGGGAATTGAGTCCATTGACATTAAGAGATATTAAGGAGAGGAGACTGTTGCTTCCTGTTATTTTTTGCTAAAAGGGGAGGCATTGTTTGTGTGGCTATCTTCTTTTGGGTTTGTTGGAGGTGGATTACTTTCTTGCTCTTTCTAGGGTATGATTGCTCTCCTTGTAATGGGTCTTTCCTGCTATTATTCTTTGTAGTGCTGGGTTTGTGGAAAGATATTGTGTAAATTTGGCTTTGTCATGGAATATCTTAGTTTCTCCATCTATGGTAATAGAGAGTTTTGCTGGGTATAGTAGCCTGGGCTCGCATTTGTGTTCTCTTAGGGTCTGCATGACATCTGACCAGGATCTTCTGGCTTTCATAGTCTCTGGTGAGAAGTCTGGTGTAATTCTGATAGGTCTGCCTTTATATGTTACTTGGCCTTTTTCTCTTACTGCTTTTAAAATTCTTTCTTTGTTTTGTGCATTTTGTGTTTTGATTATTATGTGACGGGAGGTATTTCTTTTCTGGTCTAGTCTATTTGGTGTTCTGTAGGCTTCTTGAATGATTATGGGCATCTCGTTCCTTAGGTTAGGGAAGTTTTCTTCTATGATTTTGTTGAAGATATTAACTGGCCCTTTAAGTTGTGAATCTTCACTCTCTTCTATACCTATTATCCTTAGGTTTGGTCTTCTCATTGTGTCCTGGATTTCCTGGATGTTTTGTGTTAAAAGTTTTTTGCATTTTTCGTTTTCCTTGACAGTTGTGTCAATATTTTCTATGGTATCTTCTGCACCTGAGATTCTCTCTTCTATCTCTTGTATTCTGTTGGTAATGCTTGTGTCTGTGACTCCTGATTTCTTTCTTAGGTTTTCTATCTCCAGAGTAGTCTCCCTTTGTGATTTCTTTATTGTTTCTATTTCCATTTTTATGTCCTGGATGGTTTTGTATAAATCCTTCACCTGTTTGGTTGTGTTCTCTTGTGATTCTTTAAGGGCTTTTACCTGTTTACCTGTGTTCTCCTCGGATTCTTTGAGAATGTTATTTATGTCCTTCTTAAAGTCCTCCATCATCATCATTAAAAGTGATTTTAGGTCTGACTCTTGCTTTCCTGATGATATGGGGAGTTCAGGACTTAATGTGGGAGAACTAGGTTCTGATGATGACATGTGTTCTGGGTTGCTGGCCCTTGTATCCTTGCGCTTGCCTTTTGCCATCTGGTTCTCCTTGGGGCTACCTGTGCTGTCTCTGGCTGGAACCTGTCTTTCCTGTTCTCTTGGTTGTGTCAGAACTGTTTAGGTTGGGTGTCGCTGCTGAGGTTCGAGCTAGGGCCCAGGATCTGCTCAGTGCTTTGGTCCGGACCGGAAGGAATCAGTGCTCTGGGCCAGGAGTGAGTTCCTGGATCCCTGTGGGACCTGGTTACTCCCTGTTTGGGGCAGGTGTTGCTGCCTCCTTGCTTAAGAAGCTACTTGAGTTAGAGCTCCTGTGAGCCACGCTTCCTCTGGGTTCTGTGAGATTCGTGCAGAGTTGCTGCCCGAGATCTGCTGAGCGCCCAGGCCCAAACCGGAAGAAACCAGTGCTGGGGCCAGGAGTGAGTACCTGGGTCCCGGTGGGTCCCAGTTACTCCCGGTTTGGGGCAAGTGTTGCTGCCTCCTTGCGTAGGAAGCTGCTTGGGTTAGAGCTCCTAGGAGCCCTGCTTCCCCTGGGTTCTGTGGGATTTGGTGTAGAGCTGCCGCCTGGGATCTGCTGGGAGCTCTGACCCAGACCGGAAGGAGCCGGCGCTCCAGGCCAGGAGTAAATCCCTGGGTCTCAGTGGGTCCCAGTGGGTCCCAGTCACTCCCTGTTTGGGGTGGGTGTTGCTGTCTCCTTACCAGAGATACTGCCTGGGTCAGAGCTGCTGGGTGCCCCACTTCTGCCGGGTTTTGTGAGGTTCAGTGCAGAGCTGCCTCCAGGGATCTGCTGCCTGGGCCAGGACCGGAAGCGGAAGTCCCCTATCTTAGAAAAAATAATTTCAATCGTCTTGTATCTTTTGAGGCTTGCTTTGAGACAAACTGTAGGATTAATTTTGGAGAAGTTTCCATGAGGTGGTGAGAAGAAGAAAGTTACTGTGGATGTCTGTTAAGTCCATTTAATTTATAAGCTCAGTTAGTTTAATTATTTCTCTTTTTAGTTTTTGTCTTGAAGACTTATTCATTGTTGATATTGGAGTGTTCAACTCTCCTACTATTAATGTGTGGGATTGAGAAGAGAGTTGTGTAGTTTCCATAGGTTTGTAGGTTTTTTCTGTTTCTTTAAAACTCATTAGAGGTCTCAACCCAGGGCTTAACAAGAGAGTGGAAGTTTTTGGCTTGCAGAGTCTCACCTGCTTTGTAGAGGATCTTCTTTTCTTTTCTTTTCTTTCTTTTTTTTTTAAATTGAAACTTTTATTTACATTTCACATGTTTTCCCCTTACCTCCTTACCCCCCTTCCCTCCCAGGAACTCCCTATCCTTTCCCCCCTCCTCCTGCCTCTATGATGGTGTACCCACACCCACCCTCCCCAGAACCTCACCTCCCCACCCTCGAATACCACCCCCCTTGATGTCCAGCCTTCATGGGACCAAGAATCTCTTCTCCCATTTATATATAGCTGCCTTGCATATATAGCTGGAGCCATGGGTCCCTCCCTAAGCACTCCCAGGCTGGTGGTTTAGCCCCTGGGGGCTCTGGTTGGTTGGTATTGTTGCTCTCCTCATGGGGTCCTGTGCTCTTTCTACTCCTTCAGTCTTCACTCTATCTTCTCTGTTGGGAACCCCATGATCAGTTTAATGGTTAGCTGTGAGCATCTGCCTCTGAATATGTCAGACTCTTGCAGACCTCTAAGGAGACAGTTATGTTAGGCTCCTGTCAGCATGCACCTCCTGACACCCATGTCAGCATCTACCTTTGGTGACTGCACATGGGATGGATACCCAGGTGGAATGGTCTGCAGACGGCACCTCCTTCAGTTTCTGTCCTGCACTTTGCATCCTTATTTGCTTCCTTGAGTATTTTGTTACTTCTTCTAAGAGGGACTGTAGCCCCCCCCACACTTGGTCTTCATTCTTCATGAGCTTTATGTGGTCTGTGAGTTGAATCTTGGGTGTTTCAAGCTTCTGGGCTAAAGTCCAATAATCAGTGAGTGAATACCATGTATGTTCTTTTGTGATTGGGTTACTTCACTCAGATGATATTTTCTAGTTCCATCCATTTATATAAGAATTTATCAAATTCATTGTTTTTAATAACTGAGTAATATTCCATTGTGTAAATGTACCACATTTTTTTGTATCCATTCCTCTGTTGAAGGGCATCTGGGTTCTTTCCAGTTTCTGGCTATTATAAATAAAGCTGCTATGAACATAGTGGAGCATATGTGCTTGGTCTGTGTTAGAGCATCTTCTGGGTATATGCCCAGGAGTGGTATAGCTGGGTCCTCAGGTAGTGATATGTCCAATTTTCTGAGGAACCGCCAGACTGTTTTCCATATTGGTTGCACCATCTTGCAATCCCACCAACAATGGAGGAGTGTTCCTCTTTCTCTGCATCCTTGCCAGCATCTACTATCACCTGAGTTTTTAATCTTAGCCATTCTGACTGGTGTGAGGTGGAATCTCAGGGTTGTTTTGATTTGCATTTCCCTGATGACTAGGGATGCTGAACATTTCTTTAGGTGCTTCTCGGCCATTGGTATTTCCTCAGTTGAGAATTCTTTGTTTAGCTCCATACCCCATTTTTAAAATAGGGTTATTTGGTTGTCTAGAGCCTAATTTCTTGAGTTCTTTGATATATTGGATATTAGTCCTCTATCAAATGTGGGGATCTTCTTTTCTATATGTCTGTTTTCTGAGTGTATTTCCTCAACTCCAATACATGATTTTCTTCAGGAGCTGTTTCTATTTGTGGCATTCAGTATTTCTCCACTGATACTCTTGCCTCTTAAATTATTTTCCTATCTTTTAATTCTTTAACTGGCAAAGGAAATGGATTCAATAATAACTCCTATAACACTACTGCCCCTCACCAAAGAAGGCAAAGAAGCTGTGCTCTGCAGTAAATGTAGATCATCATAGAAAAGTACAATTGTACATAAAAAAAGAGGTCAGCAGATGTTGGAGAGCACAGGGGACACATATATTCCATGGGAAAAGATGGATGCATAGATATTTGAAGAGCCAGAATGCTAAGAAATCCACTGTTAATAATCTCTCCTATAAATGTCTAAAAAAAGACTTAAATAATAGCAATACCAATAAACACATAAATGTGGAAGTGGGGACATTTTGGGGGTCCAACCTTGCCTAGAATGGAAGCTGTAGACTGCTATGACAAGAAGAATTAACTTCTCCCTTTGAAGAGGACCTTTTTTTTTTTTTTTTTTTTTTTTTGGACATCAAAAGTTTATTCCTCATACTTTAGTAGTATCCAATCCCTTGTAACAGCAGCAGTCTCCAAAATGGGATGTAAGAAACCAGGAGATACATAAAATAACTGGAATAAACTTTTTGAACTATCTAATGAAATTTCTGTTTTACTGCCAGTAGACCTGAGTATATTAATGATTCCTAATAGGAAAAACAAATTTTCCATCTTGATCTTGTGCCTATTATCATTTTCTATAATTACTCATTCTTTTTTCTTGTTTTCATTTTTTATTGGTTATTTTACTAATTTATATTTCTTTTTTTTTTTTTTTTTTTTTTACAAGGACCAAGGCAACTTTTATTTATTTATTTATTTTTTTCCTTCACAAAGCAAATAATATTGAAATAGTGAAATCAAGTGTAGACCCAACAAAAATATATAAATTATAGTCCAATATCCCTCATGAATATACATACAAAAATTCTCATTGAAGTAGTTGCAAACTGAATACAAGAGATATAAAAAAATAATATTCCATGAATAACTGAACAACTGTTTTTTTTTTTTTTTTTAGAAGATCATACTCCATATACAGGCTGCATGTTTTGGGATAGCCCCCACTCCAGATGTTTGAGACCTACATGAAAACCAAGATGCACATTTACAACATATGTGCAGGGGGGCCTAGGTTCAGCCCATGGAGGTAGATCTGTGTAGACTAGGTATGCTCCACGGTTGGTGATTCAGTCTCTGAGAGCTCCAAGGGTTCAGGTTCGTTTACTCTGTTGATCTTCCTGTGCAGTTCCTATCTCCTTAGGGCCCTCAATCCTTCCACCTATTCTTCTTTAAGAGTCCTCAAGCTCCATCCACTGTTTGGCTCTGGATGTCTGTATCTGTCTGAGTCAGCTGCTGGTTAGAGCCTCTCAGAGGACAGCTTGCCGGTCTGTTCTCAGGCTGGAGGTTTAGCTCCTGGGAGCTCTGGTTCAATCTTTTGATACTCGTTCTAAAAAGGACAAAAACACCCTCACTTTGGTCTTCCTCCTTCTTCTTGAGTTTCATGAGGTTTATGCGTTGCATCTTAGGTATTGTGTGTTTTGGGGCTAATATCCACTTATCAGTGAGTGCATACCATGTGTGTTCTTTTGTGATTGGGTCATCTCACTCAGGATGATATTTTCTAGCTCCATCCATTTGTCTAAGAATTTCATGAGCTCATTATTTTTAATGGCTGAGTAGTACTCCATTGTGTAAATGTACCACATTTTCTGTATCCATTCTTCTGTTGAAGGACATCTGGGTTCTTTCCAGCTTCTGGCTATTATGAATAAGGCCGCTATAAACATAGTGGAGCATGTGGCCCTGTTGCATGTTGAAATATCTTCTGGGTATATACCCAGGAGGGGTATAGCTGGGTCCTCAGGTAACACCATGTTCAATTTTCTGAGGTATCGCCAGACTGCTTTCCATAGTGGTTGTACCAGCTTGCAATCCCACCAACAATGGAGGAGTGTTCCTCTTTCTCCACATCCTCGCCAACATCTGCTGTCACCTGTGTTTTGGATCTTAGCCAATCTGACTGGTGTGAGGTGGAATCTCAGTGTTGTTTTCATTTGCATTTCCCTGATGACTAGGGATGCTGAGCACTTCTTTAGATGTTTCTCAATCTTTCGAGTTTCCTCAGTTGAGAGTTCTTTGTTCAACTCTCTACCCCATTTTTTAATAGGGTTATTTGATGGTCTGGAATCTAGTTTCTTCAGTTCTTTGTATACCTTGGATATTAGCCCTCTATCAGATGTAAGGTTGGTGAAGATCTTTTCCCAGTCTGTTGGTTCCCGCTTTGTCCTGTTGACCGTATCCTTTGCTTTACAGAAGCTTTGCAGTTTTATGAGATCCCATTTGTCAATTCTTGATCTTAGAGCATACGCTATTGGTGTTCTGTTCAGGAACTTTTCCCCTGTGCCCATATGATCAAGGCTTTTCCCTATTTTCTCTTCTATTAGTTTCAGTGTAGCTGGTTTTATGTGGAGGTCCTTGATCCACTTGGAATTGAGCTTTGTACAAGGAGATAAGTATGGATCAATTTGCATTCTTCTACAAGTTGACCTCCAGTTGGACCAGCACCATTTGTTGAAAATGCTGTCTTTTTTCCACTGGATAGTTTGAGCTCCTTTGTCAAAGATCAAGTGACCATAGGTATGGGGGTTCATTTCAGGGTCTTCTATTCTATTCCATTGATCCTCCTGACTGTCTCTGTTCCAATACCATGCCGTTTTTATCACTATTGCTTTGTAGTACAGCTTGAAATCGGGTATGGAGATTCCCCCAGAAGTTCTTTTATTGTTGAGTGTAGTTTTCGCTATCCTGGGTTTTTTTGTTATTCCAAATGAATTTTAAGATTGCTCTTTCTATCTCTGTAAAGAATTGAGTGGGAATTTTGATAGGGATTGCATTAAATCTGTAGATTGCTTTTTGCAAGATAGCCATTTTTACTATATTAATCCTTCCAATCCATGAGCATGGGAGATCTTTCCATCTTCTGAGATCTCCTTCGATTTCTTTCTTCAGGGTGTTGAAGTTCTTGTCATACAGGTCTTTTACTTGCTTGGTTAGATTCACCCCAAGATATTTTATACTATTTGTGACTATTGTGAATGGTGTCGTTTCCATAATTTCTTTCTCAGCCAGTTTATCCTTTGTGTAGAGGAATGCTACTGATTTGTTTGAGTTAATTTTATACCCAGCCACTTTGCTAAAGTTGTTTATCAGGTTTAGGAGCTCTCTGGTGGAAGTTTTGGGGTCACTTAAGTATACTAACATGTCATCTGCAAATAGTGAAACTTTTACTTCTTCCTTTCCAATTTGTATCCCTTTGATCTCCTTCTGTTGCCTAATTGCTCTGGCTAGGACTTCCAGAACTATATTGAACAGGTAGGGGGAGAGTGGGCAGCCTTGTCTAGTCCCTGATTTCAATGGGATTGCTTCAAGTTTCTCTCCATTTAGTTTGATGTTAGCTACTGGCTTGCTGTATATTGCTTTTACTATGTTTAGGTATGGGCCTTGAATTCCTGATCTTTCCAAGACTTTTATCATAAAGGGGTGTTGAATTTTGTCAAATGCTTTCTCAGCGTCAAGAGATATGATCATGTGGTTTTTTTCTTTGAGTTTATTTATGTAGTGGATTACGTTGATGGATTTCCGTATATTGAACCAACCCTGCATTCCTGGGATAAAGCCTACTTGATCATGGTGGATAAGTGTTTTGATGTGTTCTTGGATTCGGTTCGAGAGAATTTTATTCAGTATTTTTGCATCGATATTCATAAGGGAATTGGTCTGAAGTTCTCTTTTCTTGTTGGGTCTTTGTGTGGTTTAGGTATAAGCGTAATTGTGGCTTCATAGAATGAATTTGGTAGTGTTCCTTCCGTTTCTATTTTGTGGAATAGTTTGAAGAGAATTGGTATTAGATCTTCCTTGAAGGTTTGATAGAATTCTGCACTAAAACCATCTGGACCTGGACTTTTTTTGGTGGGGAGACCTTTAATGACTGCTTCTATTTCTTTCGCAGTTATGGGACTGTTAAGATGGTTTATCTGGTCCTGATTTAACATTGGTAACTGATACTTGTCTAGGAAATTGTCCATTTCATCCAGATTTTCCAATTTTGTTGAGTATAGGCTTTTGTAGTAGGATCTGATGATTTGTTGAATTTCCTCGGTTTCTGTTGTTATGTCACCCTTTTCAGTTTGGATTTTATTGATTTGGATACTGTCTCTCTGCCCTCTGATTAGTCTGGCCAAGGGTTTATCTATTTTGTTGATTTTCTCAAAGAACCAGCTCCTGGTTTTATTGATTCTTTGTATAGTTCTCTTTGTTTCTATTTGGTTGATTTCAGCCCTGAGTTTAATTATTTCCTGCCGTCTACTCCTCTTGGGTGTTTTTGCTTCTTTTTGTTCTAGAGCTTTCAGGTGTGTTGTCAAGCTGCTAGTGTGTTCTCTCTCCAGTTTCTTTTTGTATGCACTTAGAGCTATAAGCTTTCCTCTTAGCACTGCCTTCAGTGTGTCCCATAGGTTTTGGTATGATGTGTCTTCATTTTCATTAAATTCTAAAAAGTCTTTAATTTCTTTCTTTATTTCTTCCCTGACCCCATTATCAACGAGTAGAGTATTGTTCAGTTTCCATGTGAGTGTGGGCTTTCCATTGTCTTTGTTGTTATTGAAGACCAGCTTTAGACCATGGTGATCTGATAGGATGCATGGGATTATTTCGATTTTTTTATATCTGTTGAGGCCTGTCTTGTGACCAATAATATGGTCTATTTTGGAGAAAGTACCATGTGGTGCAGAGAAAAAGGTATATTCTTTTGTTTTTGGGTGAAATGTTCTATAGATATCTGTTAAGTCCATTTGGTTTAAAACTTCTGTTAGTTTCACTGTACTTCTGTCTAGTTTCCGTTTCCCTGATCTGTCCAGTGCTGAGAGTGGGGTATTGAAGTCTCCCACAATTATTGTGTGAGGTGCAATATGTGCTTTGAGCTTTAGTAAGGCTTCTTTTATGAAAGTGGGTGCTCTTGCATTTGGTGCATAGATGTTCAGAATTGAGAGTTCATGTTGGTTGACTTTTCCTTTGACAAATATGAAATGACCTTCCTTATCCTTTTTTATATCTTTAAGTTGAAAGTCAATTTTATTCGATATTAGTATGGCTACTCCAGCTTGTTTCCTAGGACCATTTGCTTGAAAAATTGTTTTCCAGCCTTTTACTCTAAGGTAGTGTCTGTCCTTGTCACTGAGGTGGGTTTCCTGTATGCAGCAAAAAGTCGGATCCTGTTTGCGTATCCAGTCTGTTAGTCTATGTCTTTTTATTGGGGAATTGAGTCCATTGACATTAAGAGATATTAAGGAGAGGAGACTGTTGCTTCCTGTTATTTTTGCTAAAAGGGAGGCATTGTTTGTGTGGCTATCTTCTTTTGGGTTTGTTGGAGGTGGATTACTTTCTTGCTCTTTCTAGGGTATGATTGCTCTCCTTGTAATGGGTCTTTCCTGCTATTATTCTTTGTAGTGCTGGGTTTGTGGAAAGATATTGTGTAAATTTGGCTTTGTCATGGAATATCTTGGTTTTCCATCTATGGTAATAGAGAGTTTTGCTGGGTATAGTAGCCTGGGCTGGCATTTGTGTTCTCTTAGGGTCTGCATGACATCTGACCAGGATCTTCTGGCTTTCATAGTCTCTGGTGAGAAGTCTGGTGTAATTCTGATAGGTCTGCCTTTATATGTTACTTGGCCTTTTTCTCTTACTGCTTTTAAAATTCTTTCTTTGTTTTGTGCATTTTGTGTTTTGATTATTATGTGACGGGAGGTATTTCTTTTCTGGTCTAGTCTATTTGGTGTTCTGTAGGCTTCTTGAATGATTATGGGCATCTCGTTCCTTAGGTTAGGGAAGTTTTCTTCTATGATTTTGTTGAAGATATTTACTGGCCCTTTAAGTTGTGAATCTTCACTCTCTTCTATACCTATTATCCTTAGGTTTGGTCTTCTCATTTTGTCCTGGATTTCCTGGATATTTTGTGTTAAGAGTTTTTTGCATTTTTCGTTTTCCTTGACAGTTGTGTCAATATTTTCTATGGTATCTTCTGCACCTGAGATTCTCTCTTCTATCTCTTGTATTCTGTTGGTAATGCTTGCGTCTGTGACTCCTGATTTCTTTCTTAGGTTTTCTATCTCCAGAGTAGTCTCCCTTTGTGATTTCTTTATTGTTTCTATTTCCATTTTTATGTCCTGGATGGTTTTGTATAAATCCTTCACCTGTTTGGTTGTGTTCTCTTGTGATTCTTTAAGGGCTTTTACCTGTTTACCTGTGTTCTCCTCGGATTCTTTGAGAATGTTATTTATGTCCTTCTTAAAGTCCTCCATCATCATCATTAAAAGTGATTTTAGGTCTGACTCTTGCTTTCCTGGTGATATGGGGAGTTCAGGACTTAATGTGGGAGAACTAGGTTCTGATGATGGCATGTGTTCTGGGTTGCTGGCCCTTGTATTCTTGCTCTTGCCTTTTGCCATCTGGATCTCCTTGGTGCGACCTGTGCTGTCTCTGGCTGGAACCTGTCTTTCCTGTTCTCTTGGTTGTGTCAGAACTGTTTAAGTTGGGTGTCGCTGCTGAGGTTCGAGCTAGGGCCCAGGATCTGCTCAGTGCTTTGGTCCGGACCGGAAGGAATCAGTGCTCTGGGCCAGGAGTGAGTTCCTGGATCCCTGTGGGCCCTGGTTACTCCCTGTTTGGGGCAGGTGTTGCTGCCTCCTTGCTTAAGAAGCTGCTGGAGTTAGAGCTCCTGTGAGCCACGCTTCCTCTGGGTTCTGTGAGATTGGGCGCAGAGTTGCCGCCCGATCTGCTGAGCGCCCAGGCCCAAACCGGAAGAAACCAGTGCTTGGGCCCAGAGTTTGTACTTGGGTCCCAGTGGGTCCCGGTTACTCCCTATTTGGGGCAAGTGTTGCTGCCTCCTTGCTTAAGGAGCTGCTTGAGTTGGAGTTCCTTGGAGCTACGCTTCCTCTGCGTTCTGTGAGATTGTTTGCAATATTGCTGCCCGAGATCTGCTGCGCGCTCAGGTCCAAACCGGAAGGAACCAGTGCTGGGGCCAGGAGTGAGTACCTGGGTCCTGGTGGGTCCCAGTTACTCCCGGTTTGGGGCAAGTGTTGCTGCCTCCTTGCGTAGGAAGCTGCTTGGGTTAGAGCTCCTAGGAGCCCTGCTTCCCCTGGGTTCTATGGGATTTGGTGTAGAGCTCCCGCCTGGGATCTGCTGGGAGCTCCGACCCAGACCGGAAGAAGCCGGTGCTCCGGGCCAGGAGTAAATCCCTGGGTCTCAGTGGGTCCCGGTGGGTCCCAGTTACTCCCTGTTTGGGGTGGGTGTTGCTGTCTCCTTACCAGAGATACTGCCTGGGTCAGAGCTGCTGGGTGCCCCACTTCTGCCGGGTTTTGTGAGGTTCAGTGCAGAGCTGCCTCCAGGGATCTGCTGCCTGGGCCCAGACCGGAAGCGGAAGTCCCTGAAGAGGACCTTTAATGGCTGTTCAATGTGAAATGTACATGTATTCCCTGAGGGCTTACTGAGCTTCAGAGCATATCTGTCACTGGCTCCCATCTGACTAGCACACCTATTACTTTTTCCAACTTGACTAATAAACTCTGAACTGTGGCCAAAAATTCCTTAGCTCCAGAAGGCCTTTCTGGTCCTCTGCCTTCCACTGTCTGGTGGCTGCAGTGAGCCTGCCTCTCCCAGCTTTTCTCATTAGCAACTACCTGCTCCAGGTTACTCAGAGAACATACACATGTGTGTAAAACAAAAATAATAAAAGAAAAATAGGGTATCAACTTAAGAGTGGACGGAATAAGGGAGACATTCAAGAAAATTTGCTGTGGGATACTCCAGGCAGGAAAGTGAGGGTAGAAGTTACATAAATCTACTTCAATTTAAAACATAAAAAGGAGCCAGGCATGGTGATGCACACTTTCAATTCCAGTTTTTGGGAGGCAGAGGCAGGTAGACCTCTGAGTTTGAGTGAATTCCCAGACAACCAGGGCTACACAGAGAAACCTTGTTTCAGAAAAATAAGTAAAAAATAAAAAAGAGCCACTTTCATATGAAACGCACATGACTGATTGGTTCCTCATGCCTTCACCCAGCCTCTACACATACCCAAGCCAAATTTATCGAATATGTTTGTACCTAAAGTCTTAAAGTAAGAAAACAGTACATTGCCACATAAAGGGTAAGAGGCTATGGGAGTAAAAATCACTCTGAAGCAAGGTAAATATGGGTTCTCAAATAGAAATTACTACAGAGTATCACAAGACAATTCCCTTGGATTGAGGCAGGCTCAGTTTTCAGGAATGATTTTTCACCTAAAATGAACAAATGCCAAATCCTGTATTTACTTGGTATGTCAATAAGGATGCCAGTAAGATGCTAAAGGCGGTGTTAAAGCATCTAAAAATACAAATCTAGGGCAAGAAAGAGGGCTCAGTTGAAGACTTCTGACTGCTCTTGTAGGTTTACTCACCACTCCCATGTACCAGACAAGAATGTTCTGGAACTTTACCTGCACTCATCGGCACATACTTATATAAACACACACACACACACACACACATATTCATAAATTTTACCTTTTATTAATATTCTCACTTGTCAGCCAAAAAAAGAAATTCCACAGATACTTCCTAGGTGCCTATATACTATACTGTCCATGGAAGAATGTAGTGATTTTCAGATATTCAATTTCTTATTCTTTTTCCTAACTGAATACCCAGGCCTATCTAAAGCTTTGTAACAGACTACTGCTTTAGAATCTCCTTCCTTACTCTCATACCTTTTTCTTCAGCCTCTAACTCCCATAGAGATTCTTTGGGAACCAGTCAGCCATGTTACTCAGGAAAGAATACAGAAATGGAAAATAGTCACACTTGGCAGGAACCCAGGCTCCTTCCTTATCTTGCAATCAAACCCCACCATACTCTCCTAAAACTGGAAAGGATATCAGGAACTGAGGGATAAAACGCCTACCCAACAAACACAAAATCAGATATAAGCATCTAGAAATACAATAACTCTACATCCAGATGTCTAGATGGCAAAGTAAGAACAGTTCATAAGAGTCAGTAAAACATATCCCAACTAAACCACAGTGACCCCAACTGGAGTAGGTATCGAGATGCTACATAGCTGAAATATAAGATAAGGGCTTCAAAATAGCTTTTACAACTGTGTTAGATATCTATAAGAAGAAACTGGATAAACTACTTTTAAAAATCTATGAAAATACAGTGTGATTAAAGGAAATATAACAGTTCAAGATTTGCAACTTCTGAATTCAAAAGTACCACTCTCTGCTGTACACAGAAGGCTATTTCCTTTTGGTCATTCATTCCCTTTTGTTCTTTCTTTCTTTTATTTAATTAAATTATTTTATTTATTTACACTCCAAATGTTGTCCCCCCTCCTGTTTGCCTCTGAGAGGCTCCTCTCCCACCCACCCATACATGCATCCATCCCTCCACCAACCTCCATCCCCTCATTCCAACCCAGTCAGTCCCTATCCCCTCACCCACCCAAACATGCCCACCTTGTTTGCACGTAGTCTAAGTTCCACCCCACAGTTACCTGGAAACAGTCAGGAATGCCTGACATACTGTAAAAGGGGCTGCTGGTCACCTCCTCTCTCTATTGCTTTCCTTCACTTGCTCTGAATCCTTATCTCACTCTCCCGATTCCCGTTCCTCTTTCTCCACTTGCTCATGGCTAACCAATACTCTTCCACTCCGTCTCTCCTTCTCCCTCTTCCCTCTCCCTCCTGCCTCACTCTCCTCCTTCTCCCTCTCCCTCTCCCTCTCCCTCTCCCTCTCTACCTCTACCTCTCCCTCTCCCTCTCTACCTCTCCCTCTAACTCTACCTCTTCTTCCCGCCCCCCGCCTTTTTCTGTCTCTACTACCCTCTCAGTTCCCCTCCCCATGTCCTGAATAAACTATTCTATACTATACCTTCATGTGGCTGGTCCCTCAAGAGGAAAGTGATGCTTCAGCATGGGCCTGCAGAAGCACACCCATCCCTTACATCATACCTCATCTCCACCAAATATATCTCTGGTCTCTTTGTTTTTACAAAAACACAATATTGGTTCCTGGACTTGGATTTAGAAACTCAAAGATTCATGTCCCTTGCTGCCACATGGAGAGACACTGCTTGCTAGACTTTCTAACTAAATTTTGAAGAACTGATAAGCTCCCTCCTCTCACTGGTGAGCACAAATATCCCCTGGTTCCAGGGGAGCATTCTTGAGCTCGGAGCCACCCCTGTGCTTTGCTTGAGAATGGAGACATTCAGTTTTTATGACTAGTCTTTTCACTGACCCTCATTTTAGGACCTCTAACCTTTGGGTCACACCCCACTCTGTTGCCATAGAAAAGACCTAAACTTAGTCACACTGCTTTTTCCTATGAGTCTGACTCACATTTTGCCACTAGCATCTGTGTGACAACACAGTATGTCTAGACCTGGCTAGTTGGTTTGTTTGTTTGGTTTTGTTTTGATTGAATTTTGTTCTCAGGATGCTGGTAGAACATTTACAGGAGCTTCCATACTCAACAGGCCCAACAGGTTGGTCTTTGCTACTTGGACCCAACTTACGGGGCATTTCTAGGTCTAATTCACAATGTCCAGCAAGCAATATCTCTACATGGTCACTTAAGTGGCACTTTAAAACAACTCTCTCACTGGGGATCTGTAGGCTTAACCCTCCCTGCTTCATTTTCTCACCGCTGGCTCTGCTCATGGTTTGCTGCAAGAAAAGTAGCCAAAACCCTGTGCACCCTGCATGGGACACAATTTGCTGAGAGGCAGCTTGCCCGTTTACCAGTGACCAATGCTGCCACTGCCCCTGCCAAGCTGTCTGATGTTTCATGGCACGGGTGTGAGCTCTGCCACCTTGATGAAAAACAGCTATTGTTCCACCCACTCACTTGCATCAGCACAGTGTCCTGCCCCCTTGATCCTGCTTCCACCACCAGCATTGCTTCACCCACTACCCATAGAATGCCAGGTGCATCAGCCATGCATGCTAGTGTGCCCACTCCCCTTCCCACACATACCCTGTACTGCTGCTGCCAGGAGCAGGGGACCACCAGGTTGACTAAGGAGGGGGGAATGACCCATGTCAGAACTCCTGAGCTGATCAGTAGTGAGATCTCACCTGTGAATGAATACCCTTCTGCTCTCTTTACATTATTTCCAGCAATGCCAGTCCCCAGGTTGCTTCCGGCCCATGCTATGGTCTCACATCACCTCTGTCAGAACTCTGATTTCTTTCCATTCTGGGCCACAGCAACTCTAAACCAAGTGTGCACTAGACAAACTCTGCCATTTGTCTCTTTCTATGTGTGTCTCTGAATGTGTTTTTCTCTACTGATACAACCTGTCAAAGCCACTTAAAAATTAAGATAAGGTTTTCACTTGGGAAGTAATAACTTTTAAACAGTAAAAGGTTAAAGATCACTGCCTTAAATATATGTGCCAGCCTTGTTATTTTTGCTACTGCCATTAAATTATATGTTCTCTATTTGCTAGATACATTCTGAAACAAGTAAGTAAACAAACACAGGTTATGTAACTCAGATACGCCCAATAGATACTGCTTTCAATCTTGTCAGAATCTACTAAGTATAATGTTTAAGCTTATGGCAGACAGAGACTTCCAAAGCCCAACTGTTACCCTTCAAGGTTTCCAAGAAGTTTGGGCATAGTGACAAGACTACATGGATTGTTGTATTATAACCACTGAGAAACATCACCATTGCCTTGCCCACAGCCAGGGTGTGGTCTAAACTGTAGACAAAGGAGGGTACCCTGATAGTCAAATGTCTCATATTGCCTAAATCGAGATGGGTCATGTTTCATTTCACACGTATGTATTCCACAGAGTAAAAGCTTGTCTTCTGGCTATTGACTCCACCCACATTGCTATGAAGACCACAGTGACCTGGGAACTGTTTAGGTAGTGGACCATAGATGGAATTCTGTCATTTTAATTAATACATGACTGTTATATTATCATGTATTCTCAGATTTCTTACTACATTGACATCTAAGACAACTGTAGTTTGACAGCTAGAAAACAGATCTAGCTACTTACCCTGAGGTAATCCACCACTATATTAGCTCATTAATAAATTCACTAACCTGATAATACTGCCAGATTTCACACAAACTTCACAATAACTATACACAGTCTCAGATGTAAGCTTTCACAGATGTAATCTGTTACTTGCTTACCAAAACTCAGTTTCCAGCAACCAAATGCTTCATATTTCCTCTTCTTGCTATGCCATAGTTTTAACATCACTTGGTATATTTCTTATAAATTAGCCTAACTTTAATAAAATGTTCCACTATGTGATCAAACTGTATAATCACAAACTCAAACTTTAAGTTTTGTTTGATCACCTTTTAACTAAATTTCAAGTGTTTCTTGTTCTGAATTTACAAAATGAGCTATATTGCTCAAATATAAGTTTACCTTAATTGTCTTTTAACTATAGACTTAAGATATTTCTCTTTCTAAACTATATGAACTAACTGGATAATCACAGGCTCAAATATAAGTTTCCTCTGATTGCCTTTAAGATAAAATGTTTCTTGTATTAAATCTACATTATCAGTTATCATGCCCATATATAAGTTTCCTTTGGTTGCCTTTTAACTATGGACTTAAGGCATTTCTCGGGCTAACACTGTATGATCAACTATAATATTCACAACGTCAAAATTTTGAATTTAATTTGACCTTCAAATATAAACTTAAAATTGTTTCTTGTTATATTAAATTTTCTGAGAGATATGAGGGGTCTAGGTTAGATAATACTGTTGTTCTTTCTATGGAGTTTCTATCCTCTTCAGCTCCTTTGATCCTTCCCCCAATTATTCAATAACAGTTTACTACCTCAATTCAATGGGTAGCATGAAACATCTGCATCTGTCTCAGTCACCTGCTGGTGGAGCCTCTCAGAGAACAGCCATGCTAGACTCCAGTCTGTAAGCTGAACATGGCATCAATAATAATGTCAGGGCTTGGAGACTGCCCATGGCATAGATCCCAAGTTGGGCCAGTCATTGATGGCTTTTTCTTCAATCTTTACTCCATTTTTGAGTGTGTATTTGTTTTAGAAAGGGGAAATTCTGGTGAAAAAATATGAAGGAAGGTGTGTGGCACCATACCTCCACTGCAGGCCCTTTCTATCTACTGGAGGTGGTCTCTTCAGGTTCCATCTTCTCACTGTTGGTCATTTTGGTTAAGTTCATCCCCATTGAGTCCTGAGAGGCTTCCATTCCTAGGTTTATTGGACTTATTAGAGATTCCACCTGTCTGCCATCCCTGCAGCTGAATACTTCTGTTCATTCTCCTGGCCCTTTGGGCTTCTCTTCAGTCTCCCTGCATACCTGATTTGCCCCAATTTTCCCCTTCCATTTATTTATCCTACCCAGATCCCTCCCCCTTCTCTCCTTCCCTCCCTCTCTCCCTTCCTCTCTCCCTCCCTTCCTTCCTCTCTCTCTCCCTCCCTCTGCCTTCCCTATGATTATTTCCTTCCTGTTTATAAGTGATAATGAGAATCCTCATAGCTCAATAGTATTACATTGTGTAAATTAACCATGCTTTCTGTATCCATTCTCCTGCTGAGGGACATCTGGGTTGTTTCCAGCTTCTGCCTATTATGAATAAGGCTGCTATGAACATAGTGGAGCACAAATACTTCTGGTATGAAAGAGCACCTTTTGGATATATGCTCAGGAGTGGTGTAGCTGGATTGTGGGACTGCATAAGGGTATCCTGGTTCTTGGCTGGGCATGGGCCTAGAACCCCGAGATTCCAAGGGAGAAACGGCAGGAGTTCGGCCACGCCCCCAGAACTCAGGGTCTTGAAAAGCAGTCTAGTCTCCATGGACCTTTCATTGCTTAGTCACGTAGACCATTATAGCCCCTCCCAAAGTGCACAGGTAGAGGGTGTAACTACAGGCCTCAGGCCCTAGAGATTTATATATTAATGAAGGTCAGAGGGCGGAGCCAATGAAACATTTTTCCCCAGACCCTTCCTACTTTTCCCTCCCTATTTAACTCAGGCCTGCCCTGAGTTTCGGGGGAGTACATCCACATCCATCCACCAAGTGCCATAACAATAAACCCTTTTGGAACCAGGGACTTCCTCATGTCTTTGGGCCTGCCAAGCCAGCCACCACTGAAGCCTCCAGCCACTGGAACCTGGGACCTTTCTCTGATATGTGAGACAGGCTGCCTGGAAGCCTCCAGGCAGCCTCCACCTCGCAGGTCCCAGGCTGCTGCAGTGTGGGCCCGGGGCCTGCTGCTGTGGCCCACCGGTTTTTTCCCACATAATGGCGCCCAACGTGGGGCCCCGAACAGCCAGGCAACTACAGACAAGCTAGCCAAACAGCCATCTCTCAGACAACCACAAGGACCCACATCTTCAAGCAAGCTAACCAGGCCGCCAAGTCTGCTAAACAAATACTGTAACCAAATCTCTCCTTCGGGGTGCTGCCAGGGCCTCTTTCTTCCCTCCCCTTCTTGTTTCTCTCGGCTGTGGGATGGCCGGTCATGCGCCCACATGCCCCCAAGTCTCAGTCCTTCTGAGGCCTCTCAGTGGTTTGAGAGCTCAGGGCTTGAGACCAGTCGGTCCCTAGCTGAATCCGGACAAAGGGATCCCCAATCCCCCCTCTTTTCTCTCGGCTGTGGGTTGGCTGGTCATGCGCCCACATGCCCCCAGTCTCAGTCCTTCCGTGGCCTCAGAGCCCAGGGCTTGAGGCCAGTCGATCCCTAGCCGCATCCGGGCAAAGGGATCCCCAATTCCCCTCTTTTCTCTCGGCTGTGGGTAGGCCGGTCGGGCGCCCACATGCCCCAGTCTCAGTCCTTCCGAGGCCTCTCAGTGGTCTGAGAGCCCAAGGCTTGAGACCAGTCAGTCCCTAGCCACATCCGGGCAAAGGGATAGCCAATCCAAGAGCTCTACACCCCCGTAGAACCAGACTGAGTTCGTTCCCCGCCCAAGTACGAGCCCAGCCGTGTCTACTTGGTGCAGTGTGAGACAAACACAGCCAAACCTTCCGCGGCCCCCCTTTTCCCTGGTGTTACATGAAATAAACTCAGCCAAGATCCCGTGAGCTCCTGCCATGCTGAACTACCATCCCAGCCTACTGCGTCATGGCAGACACATAGACCCACAACACAACAGAGACTCATGCCCGCGACTGCCCATGCGCAGGCCTACATCGTTCCCTATAGGTGGTAGAGGATGTGGGCAAAGCCAGCTCCAAGAGTATCCCCCACTGGTGCCCGCCAAGAACCTCTCCACGAAACCGTAACTCCAGCCTAGTTCACAAGAAGACCAGGCAGGTCTCTCACTGTCCCCCCCCCCTCTCCCTCCCTTCCCTCCACGTGTTCTCCAACTCAACAAGATGGCGGCGACACTCTAATCTCTGCTCTCTGCCCCTCCCCCAGGGGTCAGTCTTTCATGCTCTGCCTGCTAGCTTCTCAGGAACACTGGCTCTGAACTCTAGCCCCCAGTGATTTTCCCTCAGGGGGTCAGTCTTTCACAGGCTGCCTGCTAGCCTAGCATAGACTTCCCCCACTCCTCCATCATTTGCAGCCAGTTCTGGCTGCCTGAAGCAACAGGGCCGGCACCCTGGTTGCTCCCCTTCCCCCTTCACCTCCTAGGTCATTTGCGGCCAGCTACAGCCCAGCTGGTTTGCCTGAAGCCCCTTTGCCCCTGTGTTCCTTTCAGTTTCTTTCTCGCGGCTAAAACTCCAAGCTGAGCCTGGAGAAACTGCGCGACAACTCCCAGCTTCTCCCAGGAGCTGCCAGCTACACGCCAGCTTCCACGTGTCTCCCACCATGGCTCAGTTGTTACACAAAACCTCACTCTTTCTGACTCTCCTATCAAGCTCCTATATTTCTTGCTTTGAGCTTTTCTTCAAGGTTGGCCTTTTCCTTCTCTACATTTAATACTGCTAAGAAAAACAAATGGGGAATACCCTGGCCTTTCTGCTAGAGCACCCAGCGATCATGTGGCAGCCCAGCTACAACATGGCAGAGCAGGCCCCTCCCCTACTGCTTCTAAACCCGCCATTAAAGCCTTTTCTTCCCAACAGGAAGACCTAAAACAACAGTGTTTGTGCTTTTTAACCCAAAATTTTTTCGCTTTTTCTTACTCACAAGTGCCTTCTAAGACAAATTTCCTCAAACAACTTTGCCTTCCCAAGATCTTAAAGACAGACCTTGATGTGCTTGTTCCCAAGTGACTTAATGCTTAATACTCAGCCTTTGCAGAAATCCCCATGCCGGGGTGCTGCTTTCCTGTTTTGATTATCCTATAGGTGCTCCCACAAGTCCAGTGGAGAAGCCATCTTCTGGAACTTGCCTGAGATGCTAAGCTGCCTTCTCCTCAGCCATTTCATCAGACTTCAGACTCCAGAGACATGGTGAGATCCAGACACAACGCCACCTCCTGGAACCTGCCTAGGAGGCCAAGCTGTCTTCTTCCAGCCACACTGCTTAACTGAAGACTCCAAAGCTAAATCCTACAGAAGACAGATCCAGACCTTCCAGCTAAAGATAAACTCTTTTGCCAAAGTCAAATAGCTAAAGTTACATGTTAGTGAGGAAAACTTAATGTCTATCTAAATTAGTCAGATGTTATTACCCTCAAACTCTATCACCTATATTCAATTGATTCAGTGATCCTTTGTCTTCCCAACCCCCACCCTCAACTCCCTTCCTTCCCAATCCCCACCCTCAACTCCCCTTACCCTGTGACTTAATTGTGCTAACCCCTCTGGCCTAAATAGTGCTTTCTTTTAACTTCCTCATGCAAAATTTTTACCACAGATGACATAGTGACCCCGCTTTTTTAAAAAAGTAAAGGGAGGAGATGTGGGACTGCATAAGGGCATCCTGGTTCTTGGCTGGGCATGGACCTAGAACCCCGAGACTCCAATGGAGAAATGGCAGGAGTTTGGTCACGCCTCCAGAACTCAGGGTCCTGAAAAGCAGTCCAGTCTCCATGGACCTACATTGTTCAGTCATGTAGGCCATTACAGCCCTTCCCAAAGTGCACAGGTAGAGGGTGTAACTACAGGCCTCAGGCCCTAGAGATTTACATACTAATGAAGGTCAGAGGGTGGAGCCAATTAAACATTCCTCCCCAGACCTTTCCTACTTCTCCCTCCCTATTTAACTCAGGCCTGCCCTGAGTTTCGGGGGGGGGTACATCCACATCCATCCCCCAACCGCCATGACAATAAACCCTTTCGGAACCAAGGACTTCCTCGTGTCTTTGGAGCCTGCCAAGCCAGCCGCCACCGAAGCCTCCAGCCACTGGAACCTGGGACCTTTCTCTGATATGTGAGACAGGCTGCCTGGAAGCCTCCAGGCAGCCTCCACCTCGCAGGTCCCGGGCTGCTGCAGTATGGGCCCGGGGCCTGCTGCTGTGGCCCACTGTTTTTTTTCCCACACTGGATATTCAGGTAGAATCATTTCTAATTTTTCTAAGCAACAGTTATATTGATTTCCAGAGTGATTGTACAAGTTTGCACTCCCACCAGCAATACAGGAGTGTTTTTCTTTCTCTTCATCATTGCCCATGTGTGCTTTCAGTTGACTTTTTATCTTAATCATTCTGCTTGGTGTAATGTGGAATCTCATGGTGGTTGTGACTCCCAATTCCATGATGACTAAGGATGTTGGACATTTTATAAATGCTTCTCAGCCACTTAAGATTCCTGTTGCAAATTCACTGTATAGATCTGTATCCCATTTTTAAATTGGATTATTTGGTATTTTGGATTATAATTTCTTGAATTCTTTATATATTTTGGATATTAGCCCTCTGTTGGGTGTAGTAGGTTAGTGGAGATCTTTTCCCAAACTCTCCTATTGATTTAGTGTCTTTTGACTTACAGCAGCTTTTCAGTTTCATGAGGACCCTTTTGTGAATTGCTGAACGGAGAGGCTGATCCATTGGTGTTCTATTCAGAAAAGTTTTCCCTGTGCCAAAGTGTTTGAGGCTATTTTCTGCCTCTCTTCTAGTTGACTGAGTGTATTTTGTTTTATGTTAAGATCATTAATCCATTTAGACTTGAGATTTTTAATAGGTGGTAAATATGGATCAATTTGTATTTTTCTACATGCAGACTGCAGTTAGACCAGCACCATTTGTTGAAGATGCTGCCTTTTTTCCATTCTATGGTTTTGGATTTTGTCAATGATCAAGTGTCCATAGGTGTGTGGGTTTATTTCTGGTTCTTCAATTCTATTTCACTGATCGACCTGGTTTCCTCTGTAACAATACCCTGCAGTTTTTTTTAACTGTTTTTTTTTTTTTTTTTTTTTTTTTGGTATTTTTCGAGACAGGGTTTCTCTGTGTAGTCCTGGCTGTCCTGGAACTCACTCTGTAGACCAGGCTGGCCTCGAACTCAGAAATCCGCCTGCCTCTGCCTCCCAAGTGCTGGGATTAAAGGCGTGCGCCACCACCGCCCGGCGCCCTGCAGTTTTTAATCATTATTTATCTGTCATATAGCTTAAAAGCAGTTTATTTTCCCAGAAGTTATTTATTGTTCAGAATTGTTTAAGCTGTCCTGGGGTTTTTCTTTTTTCATATGATGCTGACAATTCTGTTTCCATATCTGGCTACAAAATTGTGTTGGAATTTTGATGGGGATTGCACTGAATATGTGGATTGCTTTTGGTAAAGTGATCATTTTTAATATGTTTTTCCTACTGATCCATGAGAATGGGAGATCTTTCAGTCTTTGGAGGTCTTTGATTTCTTTCTTCAGGATAAGAGGTCAGATAATCATGTTTCCTTGTTATGGCAGAACTCCTGATACATAGGCTGTAGGATGTAGGAGTGATGTTCTTTCTTTCTTTTTATTCTCTTTTCTACAGTAAGTCACATTTGTTTAGTGAAGATATGTTATCCTGGCTGTTATTAACTGTTTTTACATTGCATGCAGGCATTTGGATTTAGAATTGTAATTGGATTTAGAATTCTAGAATTATTTCTAGAATCAAAAAAAAAAAAAAAAAACCTAAACAAAAAATTAGGGAAAATTAGAAATTAAAAAGTGGGAACTAGAATAGCAAGCTCAGGTGCAAGCCTCACCAACAAAATAAACAAGATGGAAGAGATAATCCCAGAAACTCAAGTCAAGATAGGGGAAATAAATACCTTGGTAAAAGAAAATACTGGCCTTTTGGGTGTAGCAGACACCTAGCTGGTCTGAGCCCATGAAGACACCATATCCTAAGCCATCCTAGAGGAACTACTGAACTCAGAGCAGTGGGTAAGAACCCTCTCCTACTACGCTATGCATCAGAGCTACAACTGGGAGCCTGGTGTGCTCAGGACCCATCAGCCACCCAAACCCCACCCCTTCAGAATATCACTCCTGTTCTGCCTCTAGCTTGGTCCTTTTGGCTGGGGCAGACACCTAGCTGGTCTCGCATGTGAAGACCCCATAACCTGAGCCATCCTAGAGGAACCAGTGACTCAGAGCAGAAAATGAACCTCTGTACTCAGAGCAGGAGGATTTCAGGATCCCAGAGGCAGCCTGAGTCCCAGCAGTTCTTCCACCCAGGAGCTCAGGATCACAGGATCACAGACACATCTGGACTCTGAGGAGTTCTGACACAAGCAAGATAACT
Organism: Mastomys natalensis; assembly: GCA_021653895.1. Taxonomy (NCBI): domain Eukaryota; kingdom Metazoa; phylum Chordata; class Mammalia; order Rodentia; family Muridae; genus Mastomys; species Mastomys natalensis. The sequence continues at coordinate 101,217 of JAJTUV010000186.1, read as the reverse complement.
GGAAAGAGAGACTCCAGTCAGGCATGTGAGTGCAGGCAGCACTAGAGTTAACCAGATGGCGAAAGGCAAGTGCAAGAACATAAGCAACAGAAACCAAAGTTACTTGACATCATCAGAACCCAGTTCTCCCGCCATAAAGCCCTGGAAACCCCATCACACCGAAAAAGCAGGATTCAGAATTAAAATCACTTCTCATGATGATGATGGAGGACTTTAAGAAGAACATAAACATCTCCTTTAAAGAAATACAGGAGAACACAAATAAACAGGTAGAAGCCTGTTGGGCCATGGGAAGGCCCATGGGCCTAGAACCCCAGACTGCAGGTCTTTGGCCACGCCCCCAGAACCCAGGGTGTGACCTGGAGTCCCCATTCAACCTGTTAAACAAGTCAGGTAAGACACAGGTAAGGAGCGTGGCTAAGAGCCCTCTGACTTGAGATTTGCATATTAATGAGGCCGGGGGACATAGCTAACTAATTCACCTCCCTAGCCCTGCCCCTCGTCCACTCCTAAATATAAGGGAGTGTCGCGTCCGCCTTGGCCAGCAATTAAGACACGACACGGTCGGATCCTTCTCAGTCAGCTTTATTCCAGGAACGACTCTTGACTTAGGGACGGGGAATTGGACAGAGGCCTATGGATGGGGACCTATGGCCGGGGACCCCAAGCAGCAGAAATGAGCTGCTTATATAACTGCCCAAGGCGGGCTGGGTGACGTGTTCTCTCAGGATAGGTTAGACTGCCAATGCCTCATTAGCATAAGCCCGCTCGGGAGGGGCACGAGGCCGACGCATGAACAAAGGACTTGTTTACCAGTTTAGCTGAGCTGGCCATGCTGGAAGCCAGCTACCTAGTCAGGTGCTAGTCATAAGACTTTGCAACTGTCCCAGGTGCTATCTTAAACACGGCTGCCTACATCTCCCCCTTATTTATTTATTAAATTTGAAGTAGGTTACCTCTGGACCCTTCAGACCTTAGGCATCCCACACCCAAGCATGCTTGCACTCATTCATTAGGTGTTTGGCGTGAGGCGATTGAAAGCACACCTAGAAAGTCGCTGCTAGCGCAGCAGGTCAGCGGTGGAAAACAGAGGTCCGAGCCCTTGTGCAAAGTGAAGGCATTGTGATGGGAAAGTTTATATTTCTGCCATACCCACCTTCGTGCCTTTTTTCAGGGAGAGGTACATTTGGCCACAAACCTCTATGCACTCGGACATGCTTTCAGAGAATCTATCTCAGGATTGAGAACATCTCTAGTCGAGGCACTCCTCGTACTCCCCACTTCAGAAAAATTGAGGTGATGCTGTAGGAGCCTCATGAGTGTACACCTTTGGCAATGGTCAAGATGGTCAGGATCTAGGGATTATGCCTGGACGGCCATTACCTGGTCCAGAAAGCTCCCCACTATGCCTCCCTAAGGGAGGCCAGCCAAATACCTGGGGAGTACCTTCCTCCATGGCAGTCAGCGCCTGGTAAACCACAGCCTTATGTCCTGCATGGTCATGGCACAAATGACACAGGAACCAAAGGCAGAAACCACATCTCAGGAGAACAACGGCTCCCCAGATAAATACTCCCGCCCATTCTTTAAAGAAAATGAGGGCATCCTTGACCCAAGTGGTGAGCCCCTCCAAAGTAACGGGATCCAGGCGGGTGCCATTCAGGGTAGCGATCTGTGACAGGAGCCTCCTGGATAGGTACTCGTCTTCTTTCGACCATTTTCCTTTCAGGTACTCAGACAGGAGGCGGCTCTGATTGAGAGACTGAGAAAAGTTATATACCAAAGGAGTAATACACAGTTTCCTGAGAGAGGAGACACAAGAGAGCTGAATTAGCAAGTAGGGCAAAGCATAATGTATTGTTGAGTGTAAAGTTTGTGGCCCTGTATGTTAGAGGGGAGTACTAGTTTGGGACAATACAGGGTGCATTACAAGCACAAGAAGTAGGGAAAAAGGTAGGGAGGACCTGGGAGTTAGAATGGACAGGCATAGGCACTGGGCAGGTGTGTGTGATGGCCCACAAATGTATAAACTCACCTGGTATCCAATGCAAATTCCTCTTTTATTTTAATGCCTCTTGCACGCATTAGTTCTTTTAAGGCACTTCTCACGGGGCACGATGATGAGTTCCCCATGGTTTCACTTTCCTGATTTGATGCTCGCCAATACCCCAGACAAAACACAATTACGACACCCAGACAGACCCACACCAAACAAACAGCAAACACTAACATGATACTTCTAAGGTCTCTCATGATTCAATTGCCACTTTACCATGGACCTATGACGATGGACCTTATGACACCGCTTTACCGCGGACCTTGTGACAGCCCCACTCACCGGGCACTTTCTATTGCAATAAATATACCTGTACTGCCGTTCCTAGCTGCTGAGTTCTGAATCCAACGAAGGCGAAATCCTCAGGTCCCCGGACGGGCCACCATATGTCGCGTCCGCCTTGGCCAGCAATTAAGACATGACACGGTCGGATCCTTCTCAGTCAGCTTTATTCCAGGAACGACTCTTGACTTAGGGACGGGGAACTGGACAGGGGCCTATAGATGGGGACCTATGGCCGGGGACCCCAAGCAGCAGAAATGAGCTGCTTATATAACTGCCCAAGGCGGGCTGGGTGACGTGTTCTCTCAGGATAGGTTAGACTGCCAATGCCTCATTAGCATAAGCCCGCTCGGGAGGAGCACGAGGCCGACGCATGCACAAAGGACTTGTTTACCAGTTTAGCTGAGCTGGCCACACTGGAAGCCAGCTGCCTACATCGTCAGGTGCTAGTCATAAGACTTTGCAACTGTCCCAGGTGCTATCTAAAACACAGCTGCCTACAAGGGAGTTTCTTAGGGCAACAGGTAGGCACATCATCACGCAGACAATAAAACTACTTCATGGAAACTATGTCCATGTGTCTTCTTGGGCCTACTTCCACAACTCAGCTACCATCCCATCCATGTGGGAACCACCATGGCGGGAAATGCTCTGACCCCAGGCCGCCATGTCGGCCAGCACCCGAGAGACTCCACCTCCCTTGTCTCATCAGCCCTAGGGCAGCTGCAGCAGCTGCAGCCACATGGCTCACCACTCTTGTTGGGCTGGGGCCGTGGGCCCCTGCCTGTGCTAATCCCACAGAAGCCCTTAAAGAGGAAACACAAAAATCCCTTAAAGAACTGTAAGAAAACACAACCAAACAGGTGAAGGAATTAAACAAAACCATTCAGGATCTAAAAATGGAAGTAGAAACAATAAAGAAATCTCAAAGGGAGACTACCCTGGAGATAAAAACCTAGGAAAGAAGTCAGGAGTCATAGACACAAGCATCACAAACAGAATACAAGAGATAGAAGAGATAATCTCATGTGCAGAAAATAACATGGAAAACATTGACACAGCTGTCAAAGAAAATGAAAAATGCAAAAAGCTTGTAACCCAAAACATCCAGGAAATCCAGGACACATGAGACAAAACCTAAGGATAGTAGGTATAGATGAGAGTGAAGATTCCCAACTTAAAGGGCCAGTAAACATCTTCAACAAAATTATAGAGAAAAACTTCCCTAACCTAAAGAAAAGAGATGTCCATGAACATACAAGAGGCCTACAGAACACCAAACAGACTAGACCAGAAAAGAAATTCCTCCTGTCACATAATAATCAAAACATCAAATGCACAAAACAAAGAAAAACTATTAAAACAGTAAGGGAAAAAGGTAAAGTAACATATAAAGGCAGACCTATAAGAATTATAGACCAGACTTCTCACCAGAGACTATAAAAGCCAGAAGATTCTGGACAGATATCATACAGACCCTAAGAGAATACAAATGCCAGCCCAGAGTAGTATACCCAGCAAAACTCTCAATTACCATAGATGGAGAAAACAATGTATTCCATGACAAAACCAAAATTACACAATATCTTCTGACAAATCCAGCACTTCAAAAGATAACTGATGGAAAACTCCAACACAAGGAGGGAAATTACAATCTAGAAAAAGCAAGAAAGTAATCTGCCAACAACCCCAAAAGAAGATAGCCACACAAACATGATTGGCCTGTAATATCAAAAATAACAGGAAGCAGCAATCATTTTTCCTTAATATCTCTTAAGATCAATGGACTCAATTACCCAATAAAAAGATGTAGCCCATCAGACTGGATACATACATACTGGATATATACATACATACATACATACATACATACATACATACACACACATACATACATGCATACATACATACTGGATACATACATACTGGATATATAAACAGGACCCAGAATTTTGCTGCATACAGGAAATGCACTTCAGTGACAAAGACAGACACTACCTCAGAGTAAAAGGATAAAAACCAATTTTCCAAGCAAATGGTCCCAAGAAACAAGCTGGAGTAGTCATTCTAATATCAAATAAAATTGACTTTCAGACAAAACTAAGCAAAAAATATAAGGAAGGACACTTCATACTTATCAAAGGAAAAATTGACCAAGATGAACTCTCAATTCTGAACATATATGCTTCCAAAGGAAGGACACTGACATTCATTAAAAACTTTACTAAAGCTCAAAGCACACATTGTACCTCACACAATAATAGTGGGAGATTTCAACACCCCACTCTCAGCAATGGACAGATCATGGAAACAGAAACTAAACAGAGACACAATGAAATTAAGAGAAGTCATGAACCAAATGGATTTAACAGATATCTATAGAACATTTCATCCTAAAGCAAAAGAATATCACTTTTTCTCAGCACCTCATGGTACCTTTTCTAAAATAGTTCATATAATTGGACACAAAACAAGCCTCAACAGATACAAAAAGATTGAAATAATCCCTTGCATCCTAACAGATAACCACGAACTAAGGCTGGTCATTAATAATGACAAAAGCAATGGAAAGCCCACATACATGTGGAAACTGAACAACGCTCTACTCAATGATGACTGGGTCAAGGCAGAAATAAAGAAAGAGAAAAAGACTTTTTAGAATTTAATGAAAATGAGGACACATCATACAAAAACCTATGGGACACAATGAAAGCAGTGCTAAGAGGTAAACTTATATCTCTAAGTGCATTGAAATACCCAAGAGTCAACTCACAGACCACATAAAGCTCATGAAGAATGAAGACCAAGTGGGGGGGCTACAGTCCCTCTGAGAAGAAGTAACAAAACACCCAAGGGAACAAATATGGATGCAAAGTGCAGGACAGAAACTGAAGGAGGTGCCGTCTGCAGACCATTCCACCTGTGTATCCATTCCATGTGCAGTCACCAAAGGTAGATGCTGACATGGGTGTCAGGAGGTGCATGCTGACAGGAGCCTAACATAACTGTCTCCTTAGAGGTCTGCAAGAGTCTGACATATTCAGAGGCAGATGCTCACAGCTAACCATTAAACTGATCATGGGGTTCCCAACAAGAGAAGATAGAGTGAAGACTGAAGGAGTAGAAAGGATACGGGACCCCATGAGAAGAGCAACAATACCAACCAACCAGAGCCCCCAGGGGCTAAACCACCAGCCTGGGAGTGCTTAGGGAGGGACCCATGGCTCCAGCTATATATGCAAGGGAGCTATATATAAGTGGAGATTAGATTCTTGGTCCCATGAAGGCTGGACATCATGGGGGGTGGTATTCGAGGGTGGGGAGTGAGGTTCTGGGGAGGTGGGTGTGGGTACACCATCATAGAGGCAGGAGGAGGGGGAAGGGATAGGGAGTTCCTGGGAGGGAGGGGGGAAAGGGGGTAAGGGGAAAACACCTGAAATGTAAATAAAAGTTCCAAATAAAAAAAAAAAAAAAGAAACTGGAGAGAGCATACATTAACAACTTGATAGCACACCTGAAAGCTCTAGAACAAAGAGAGGCAAATACACCCACGAGGAGTAAATGGCAGGAAATAATCAAACTCAGGGCTGAAATCAACCAAGTAGAAACAGAAAGAACTATAGAAAGAATCAACAAAGTCAGGAACTGGTTCTTTGATAAAATCAACAAGATTGATAAACCCTTAGCCAGACTAACCAGAAGGCACAGAGAGAGTATCCAAATTAATAAAATTAGAACTGAAAAGGGAGACATAACAACAGAAACTGAGGAAATTAAAAAAAATCATCAGATCCTACTACAAAACCCTATATTCAACAAAACTGGAAAATCTGGATGAAATGAACAATTTTCCAGACAGATACCAGGTACCAAAGTTAAATCATGAGCAGATAAACCATCTAAACAGTCCCATAAACCCTAAAGTAATAGTCATTAAAAGTAAAAGTAAAAGTCATTAAAAGTCTTCCCACCAAAAAAAGCCCTGGACAAGATGGTTTTAGTGCAGACTTCTATCAGATCTTCAAGGAAGACCCAATACAAATTTTCATCAAATTATCCACTATATAAACAAACTCAAAGGAAAAAAAAAAACACATGATCATCTCACAAGATGCTGAGAAAGCATTTGACAAAATTCAACATCCCTTCATGGTAAAAGTCTTGGAAAGATCAGGAATTCAAGGCCCATACCTAAACATATTAAAGAAATATATCGCAAGCCAGTAGCCATCATCAAACTAAATGGAGGGAAACTTAAAGCAATCCCATGAAAATCAGGCATGAGACAAGGCTGCCCACTCTTTCCCTATCTATTCAATATAGTACTGGACATCTTAACCAGAGCAATTAGACAACAAAAGTAAGTCAAAGAGATACAAATAGGAAAGGAAGAAATCAAAATTTCACTATTTTCAGACACTTAAGTAACCCCAAAACATCCACCAGAGAACTCCTAAACCTGATAAACAACTTCAGCCAAGTGGCTGGATGTAAAATCAACTCAAAGAAATCAGTAGCCTTCCTCTACTCAAAGGATAAACAGGCTGAGAAAGAAATTAGGGAAATGACACCCCTCACAATAGTCACAAATAATATAAAAAGTACCTTGGTGTGAATCTAACCAAGCAAGTGAAAGCTCTGTATGACAAGAACTTCAAGTCTCTGAAGAAAGAAATCAAAAAAGATCTCAAAAGATGGAAAGATCTCCCATGCACATGGATTGGAAGGATTAATATAATATAAATGGCCATCTTGCCAAAAGCAATCTACAGATTCAATGCAATCACCATCAAAATTCCAAATCAATTCTTCATAGCAATAGAAAGAGCAATTTGCAAATTCATTTGGAATAACAAAAAACCCAGGATAAAGAAAACTATTCTCAACAGTAAAAGAACTTATGGAGGAATCACCGTCCCTGACCTCAAGCTGTACTACAGCACAATAGTGATAAAAACTGCATGGCATTGGTACAGAGACAAGCAGGATGATCTGAGATTCCACCTCACACCACTCAGAACGACTACGATGAAAAATTCAGGTGATAGTAGATGTTGGCGAGATTGTGGAGAAAGAGGAAGACCAATGGAATTGAATTGAAGATCCAGAAATGAACCAACACCTATGGTCACTTGATCTTGGACAAAGTTTTGAGGACTTCAGTAGGGACACACAGAAGGTCCTGTCAAATACTCACTACTTGTGACTTTTCTTGAATTTGATTGGCACTAGGGAGGCCCTACCACACTATCTTCATAAATGTTCTCACACTATGATTCTTTCAATTTTCTGGCACTTAGAACATGAGACAAAAAATCTACCTTATGAAGAATAGTCATTCCTGTGAACTTCAATGAGCATGATAGACCCACTGTTCCATTTCAAGGATATTATTTCCACCTCTTTAGCCATTCACACACCAGATATGAATTTACATAGTCATCATTGTCACAAAGTAGCCTACTCTACACAACCTCTCAATTATTGTATCTTTACCCAGGAGTTTCAGGAGTTCAGGAGAAATTGCTAGCCCTGTGATCTGTTACCATGAGTAATAAGTAGAAAACATCCAATGACTTTGATAGCTAAGAACTTTGGATGTTTCTTTTCACAACCATAGGCCAGATGTGGTAGCAAGGGAAGAAAACAGTTTCTGTCCTGCTTCCTCATTCATATGGGTCACTGTGGTGTTACCCAAATTGTCCTCCAATGCTATAACTTGCACCACAGATATAGGCAGCTTCGTCCTCTGGCTGGATGTTGGAGATGCTTAAATATCGATCAGCCCCAGAGCTGGAGCCAGAGAAGCGTTCAGGGATCCCATCCCCCTTGCTGTGGCTTCCATCGCTGTTAAGATACATCAAATACTTAGGAGCCTTGTCTGCATGTTGCTGGTACCATTCAATGTAGTAGCTGCTGTGCTCACGACTCAAGGTGCAGGTGAGTTTGGCTGAGGCTCCCAGAGAGGCAACTGCAGAAGGCAACTGAGTCAGCACAGGTTGGGAGAAAGACCCTGAAAATAGAGAAAACTTGTTATGTATGTCTTGAGATGAGAGGACAGGGAAGAATATATCTCTCTGTCAGATAGTTTCCCTCAACTGGGGATCAGGGTGCAAGTGACTCTCCTGACCTGTACAGTGAAGGAGGAGGAAGAAGAGAGGAGTCCAGGCCATGGTGTAAACACCCGTGTGCATTACTGAGACAGATGTGATGTAGGTCTCTCTTATCCTTCTCAGAGATGTGACATGGTCATTCATGCAAACTTTTCTTGGTCAAACCAAATCCATTCTTAGTGTGTGGCATCAAAAATCTGCATGTCATTTCCTGCCTAAGGCTGCTCAAGCATCTAGAGTGGCAACAGCTGCTGGGCCTGTTGAATCCCAAGAGAGATATCTGTGTTCTTAGCTCATGTTTTCAGTGCCACCTATAGATCCTCCTTTGATTAGTTTTAGTTCTAACATGTCTGTGTAAATGTGACTTTCCCCAAGGCTTTGACCACCACTTTCCTATTAAGGTCAGAAGGACTTGCCTTATCTGGGGCTGACTTTTACATCATCAGTTTTGTTTGATTGTTCCTTTTCAGTAGCAGCAGCGTATAGACTTTAATATTTAAGGAACTTTTTATCCTAGGGCTTTGCTCAAATACACTGAGGATATAGAATGTTCCTTCATGATCTCATTCTCAGAATGATCAAGGAGCTAGTTCTTGTCCTATCTTTTTACTTGGTTTCTTATCAGATTGACTATTATAAAATAGGTGACTATTAGTGCCTGGAGGGGTACATATTATACTGTCAGATTCCCTTGATACATTAGAAATGAAAATTCTTATAACACATAAGGCAAAACAAAACAAGTTAGAAAACATGTAATAACTGGATTGAAAAAAATGCATTGGGTCTGTAATTGAATTATAGATCAATTTTTCTGATGCTTTCAAAGGAAACTCATGGAAACCTGCTTACTACTTATTTAATCTAAAAATGTCATATTTAACTGACAGTGTTGTAGGGGGACAAACTGTCAAAAAAGGGGATAGTCTTAATTTTGAGGTAAAAATTATTGAATCAAAAAGAATCATTCACTGGCTAATTTGGACAACATTCTGAAACAAGTAAGTAAACAACACAGGTTCTGAGCTGGTTCTCAATTCTCTCTCTCTTTCTCTCTCTCTCTCCTTCTCTCTCTCTCTCTCTACACACACACACACACACAGCCATATTTTCATAAATTTTACCTTTTATTAATATTCTTACAATAAATTATTCTTGGATCACTTGTCAGCCAAAAAAAGAAATTCCACAGATACTCCCTATATACTATACTGTCCATGGAAGAATGTAGTGATTTTCAGATATTCAATTTCTTATTCTTTTTCCTTTTTTTTATTGGAAACTTTATTTACATTCAGATGTTCTCCCCTTACCCTATTTCCCCCCTCCCTTCCAGAACTCGCTATCCCATCCTCCCTCCTCCTGCTTCTACCTACCCCCCCATCTCACCTCCCCACCCTCGAATTCCCCCACACACAACGTCCAGCCTTCATGGAACCAAAGATCTATTTTCCCACCTTTAAACACCTTGCATATATAGCTGGAGCCATGGGTTCCTCCCTAAGCGCTCCCAGGCTGGTGGTTTAGACCCTGGGGGCTCTGGTTGGTTGGTATTGTTCTCCTCATGGGGTTGCGAATCCTTTCAACTCCTTCAGTCTTCACTCTAACTCCTCTATTGGGAACGCTATTATCAATTTAATGGTTAGCTGTGAGCACCTGCCTCTGAATATGTCAGACTCTTGCAGACCTCTAAGGAGACAGCTATATCAGGCTCTGGACAGCATGTACCTCCTGACATCCACATCAACATCTACCTATGGTGACTGCACATGGATGGATACCCAGGTGGAATGGTCTGCAGACGGCCCCTCCTTCAGTTTCTGTCCTGCATTTTGTCCTGCATATTTGCTCCCTTGAGTATTTTGTTACTCCTTCTGGAAGGACTGAAGCCCCCCACTGAATACCCAGATCTATATAAAGCTTTGTAAGAGACTACTGCTTTAGAATCTCCTTCCTCACTCTCATATCTTTTTCCTCAGCCTCTAGCTGCCATAGAGATTCTTTGGGAACCAGTCAGCTATGTTACTCAGGAAAGCATACAGAAATGGAAAATAGTCACACCTGGCAGGATCCCAGGCTCCTTCCTTATCTTGCAATCAAAACCCCACCATACTCTCCTAAAACTGGAAAGGATATCAGGAACTGAGGGATAAAACACCTACCCAACAAACACAAAATCAGAAAAAGCATCTAGAAAAAACAATAACTGCATCCAGATGCCTAGATGGCAAAGTAAGAACAGTTCATAAGAGTCAGTAAAACATATGCCTACTAAACCACAGTGACCCAACTGGAGTAGGTATCGAGATGCTACATAGCTGAAATATAAGATAAGGGCTTCAAAATAGCTTTTACAACTGTGTTAGATATCTATAAGAAGAAACTGGATAAACTACTTTTAAAAATCTATGAAAATACAGTGTAATTAAAGGAAATATAACAGTTCAAGATTTGCAACTTCATGAATTCAAAAGTACCACTCTCTGCTGTACACAGAAGGCTATTTCCTTTTGGTCATTCATTCCCTTTTGTTCTTTCTTTCTTTTATATAATTAAATTATTTTATTTATTTACATTCCAAATGTTGTCCCCTTCCAGGACACTCTTGTAGTTCTTCACCTGATCCCCCCTCCTGTTTGCCCTCTGAGAGGCTCCTCTCCCCACCTACCCATACATGCATCCCTCCCACTACCAACCTCCATCCCCTCATTCCAACCCAGCCAGTCCCTATCCCCTCACCCACCCAAACATGCCCACCTTTCCCTATCCTTCCCCCCTCCTTTCTGCCTTTTTCTGTCCCCTACTACCCTCTCAACTCCCCTCCCCATGTCCTGAATAAACTATTCTATAATATACCTTCATGTGGCTGGTCCCTCAAGAGGAAAGTGATGCTTCAGCATGGGCCTGCAGAAGCCACCCATCCCTTACATCATACCCTACCTACACCAAACATATCTCTGGTCTCTTTGTTTTTACAAAAACAGTATTGGTTCCTGGACTTGGATTTAGAAACTCAAAGATTCATGTCCCTTGCTGCCACATGGAGAGACACTGCTTGCTAGACTTTCTAACTAAACTTTGAAGAACTGGCAAGCTTCCAGCTCTCACTGGTGAGCATAAACATCCCTGGTCCCAGGGGAGCATTCTTGAGCTCAGAGCCACCCTTGTGCTTTGCTTGAGGAGGAGACATTCAGTCTTTATGACTAGTCTTTTCACTGACCCTCATTTTAGGACCTCTAACCTTTGGGTCACACCCCACTCTGTTGCCATAGAAAAGACCTAAACTTAGGCAGACTGCTTTTTCCAATGAGTCCAGGACTCATGTTTTGCCACTAGCATCTGTGTGACAACACAGTATGTCTAGACCTGACTAGTTCGTTTGGTTGGTTGGTTTTGTTTTGATTGAATTTTGTTCTCAGGATGCTGGTAGGAACATTTACAATAGCTTCCATACCCAACAGGCCCAACAGGTTGGTCTTTGCTACTTGGACCCAACTTACGGGGCATTTCTAGGTCTAATTCACAATGTCCAGCAAGCAATATCTTACATGGGCACTTAAGTGGCACTTTAAAAAACAACTCTCTTGCTGGGGATCTGTAGGCTTAACCCTCCCTGCTTCATATTCTCACCGCTGGCTCTGCTCATGGTTTGCGCAAGAAAATAGCCATCACCCTGTGCACCCTGCATGGGACACAAATTTGCTGAGGGCTGCTTGCCCGTTTACCAGTGACCAATGCTGCCACTGCCCCTGTCAAGCTGTCTGATGTTCATGGCATGGGTGTGAGCACTGCCACCTCGAAGAAAACCAGCTATTGTCCCACCCACTCACTTGCATCAGCACAGTGCCCTGCCCCCCTCGATCCTGCTGCCACCACCAGCATCACTTCTCCCAGTACCCATAGAATGTCAGGTGCATCAGCCATGCATGCTAGTGTGCCCCCTCCCCTTCCCACACACTGCCCTGTACTGCTGCGCCACGAGCAGGGGACCACCAGGTTGACTAAGGAGGGGGGAATGACCCTGTCAGAACTTTTGAACTAATCAGTAGTGAGATCTCACCTGTGAATACCCTTCTGCTCTCTTTACATTATTTCTAGCAATACCAGTCCCCAGGCTGCTTCAGGCCCATGCTATGGTCTCACATCACCTCTGTCAGACCTCTGTTTTTCTTTCCATTCTGGTCCACAGCAACTCTAAACCAAGTGTGCACTAGACAAACTCTGCCATTTGTCTCTTTCTATGTGTGTCTCTGAATGTGTTTTTCTCTACTGAGACAACCTGTCAAAGCCACTTAAAAATTAAGACAAGATTTTCACTCTATCTTCCCTTTGGGGAAGTAATAACTTTTAAACAGTAAAAGGTTAAAGATCACTGCCTTAAATACATGTGTTAGCCTTTTTTAATATTTGCTACTGCAATTAAGTTATAGTATTATCTATTTGCTAGAAAACATTCTCAAACAAGTAAGAAAAACAAACACAGGTTATCTACCTCAGATATGCCCAATAGATACTGCTCTCAGTCTTGCCAGAATCTTGTCATCTACTAAGTATATTGCTTAAGCTTATGGCAAACAGAGACTTCCAAAGCCCAACTTTTTACCCTTCAAGGTTTCTAAAGATGATATGGGCATAGTGACAAGACTACATGGATTGTTGTATTACAACCACTGAGAAACACCACCATTGCCTTGCCCACGCCAGGGCGTTTTTCTAAATGTAGACAAAGCAAGTACCCTGATAGTCAAATGTCTCATGTTGCCTAAGGTGAGGTGAGTCATGTCTCATTCACATGTATGTATTTCAGAGTAAAAGCTTTTTCTGGCTTTTGACTCCATTGAAGTTGTCATGAAGACCACAGGGACCTGGGAACTGTTTAGGGGTAGTGGACCATAGATGGAATTCTGTCATTTTAATTAATACATGACTCCTATATTATCATGTATTCTCAGATTTCTTACTACATTGACATCTAAGACAACTGTACTTTGACAGCTAGAAACATATCTAGCTACTTACCCTGAGGTAATCCACACTATCTTAGCTCATTAATAAATTCATTAACCTGATAAAACTGCCAGATTTCATACAAATTTCACAATAACTATACAAAAGTCTCAGATGTAAGCTTTCACAGATGTAATCTGTTACTTGCTTACCAAAACTCAGTTTCCAGCAACCAAATGCTTCATATTTCCCTTTCTTGCTATGCCATAGTTTTAACATCACTTGGTATATTTTATAAATTAGCCTAACTTAATAAAAATGTTCCACTATGTGATCAAACTGTATAATCACAAATTCAAACTTTAAGTTTTGTTTGATCATCTTTTAACTAAATTTAAAGTGTTTCTTGTTCTGAATCTACAAAATGAGCTATCATGCTCAAATGTAAGTTTCCCTTAATTGCCTTTTAACTATAGACTTAAGATATTTCTCTTTCTAAACTATATGAACTAACTGGATAATCACAAGCCCAAATATAACTTTCCTCTGATTGCCTTTAAGATAAAATGTTTTTTTGTACTAGATCTACATTATCAGCTATCATGCCCATATGTAAGTTTCCTTTGGTTACCTTTTAAAACTATGGACTTAAGGTATTTCTTGGGCTAAACTATATGATCAAGTATGATATTCACAATGTCAAAATTTTGAATTTAATTTGACCTTTAAATATAAACTTAAAATTGTTTCTTGTTCTGTTAAATTTTCTGGGAGATTTGAGTGGTGTAGGTTAGATAATACTGTTGTTCTTTCTATGGAGTTTCTATCCTCATCAACTCCTTCCATCCTTCCATTCTTCGATAACAGTTCACTACCTCAATTCAATGATAGCATGAAGTATCTGCATCTGTCTCAGTCACCTGCGGGTTTGGAGCCTCTCAGAAAACCCCTTTGCTAAAACCCAGTCTGTAAGCCCTTTTTGGTTTTTCAATAAAAATTGTTTGGGGGGGTTTTGGAGTTTGCCCTTTGGGGGGGACCCCAAATTTTGGGCCATTTCATTGATTTTTTTTCCCTTTCAATCTTTTCCCCCTTTTTGATTGTGTTTTTTTTTAAAAGGGGGAAATTCGGGGTTTTGAAAAAATTTTATAAAGGTTGGTGGGTGGCCCCATCCCTTCCATGGGGGCCTTTTATTTTCTGGGGGGAGGGTTCTTCGGTTCCATTTCTAAATTTTGGGTAAATTTTGGGTTTTAATTTTTTTTCCCCATTGGGTCCGAGAGGTTTCCCACACCCAAGGTTTATTTGACAATATTAAGATTCCCCCTTTTTTCTGCCCCCCCTCCCTTAAATATTTCTTTTCTTTTCCTTTTGGTTTTTGGGCCCTTCTTTTTTCTGGCCCCCTGCTTTCCCTGATTTGCCCAATTTTTCCCCTTTCAATTTATTTCCCCTACCCGGGTACCTCCCCTCCCCCCCCCTTCCCCCCCCCTCCTCCCCCCCCCTTTCCCTCCCCCCCTTGCCTGCCCTTTGATTATTTCCTTCCTTTTTAAAAGGGGTAATGGGGGCACCCTCAAGCTGAATATTTATTAATTGTTTAAATTAAACCCAATGTTTTCTGTACCCAAATTCTCCTGTGAGGGCTTTTGGGGGTTGTTTCCAGCTTCTGGCTAAAAAAAAAATAAGGTCCCATAAACATAGTGGGAAAAGTATTTTGGGTAAAAAAGGGGCCCCTTTTTGGGTTATATGCCCAGGGGGGTATAGATGGTATTGGGTAGAATAATTTCTAATTTTCAAGCAACAGTTATTGATTTCCAGAGGGGATTGTAAAATTTTTCACCCCCAACCGGCAATACGGGAGTGTTTGTCTTTCTTTTTCATTTTGCCAGGTGGTTTCATTTAAACTTTTTTATTTGTCATTTGTTTTGGGTAATGGGGAAAATCTCAGGGGTTGGTTGTGACTCCCTTTCCCTGTTGCTAAGGATGTTGGACTTTTTAAAAATTTGCTTCTCACCCAATTTTTTTTCCTGTTGAGTTTTTCATTGTATAGATCTGTCCCCCTTTTTTTTAATTTGGATTTTTTTTTTTTGGTTTTCTAAATTTTTTGAATTCTTTAAAAATTTTTTTGGATATTACCCCTCTTTTGGGGTTTTTGTAGGGTTAGTGGGATTTTTTCCCAAACTCTCATATTGATTTAGTTCCTTTGGGCTTACAAAGCTTTTCGTTTAAATGAGGCCCCATTTGAAAAATTGTTGAATGGGAGCCTGATCCATTGGTTTTTCTTTTAGAAAATTTTTCCCTGTCCCAATTTTTTTTTGAGGCTTTTTTCTGCCTTCTTCTGTTTGACTGATTTATTTTGTTTTGTTTTAAGGTCTTTAAAATTCCTTTTCGAAAAATTTTTACTAGGTGAAAAAATTGGGATTTTTTTGAAATTTTTACATGCGACTGCGTTGGGACCAGCACCTTTTTAAAGGGATTCCCTTTTTTTTCCCCAGTCAAATTTTTTTGGGGAAATTTTTGTCAATGAAAAATTGCCCATGGGTGGGGTGGGTTTTTATTTCTGGGTTTAAAGTTCTTTTTAAAATGTAACGGTTTCCTCTGAAAAATTCCCCTTGCATTTTTTAAACATTTATTTTCTGTAGTAAAAGTTTAAGGCGTTTTTTTTCCCCGAAGTTTTTATTGTTCGGGAATTTTTTTAAGCTGTCCTGGGATTTTCTTTTTCCTTTTGATGTTGACAATTCTTTTTCCAAAAATTCTGGCTAAAATTTTGTTTTGGGGAATTTTGGAAGGGATTGCATGAATGTGGGGATTGCTTTTGGTAAGGTGATCATTTTAAATGTTAATCCTACCGACCCCATGAGCATGGGAAAATTTTTTTCGGGTCTTTGGGGTTTTTTGATTTCTTTTTAAAGGAACTTGAAGTTTTTGGGCAAAACAGATCTTTTACTTGTTTAAGTTAGAGCTTTTCTAAGATATTTTATATTATTTGTGGCTATTCTAAAGGGGTGTTGGTTTTCTTAATTTTTTTCCCCCCCAAATTTTTCATTTGTATAAAAAAGGTGTTGTTTTTTTTTTTGAAATTTTTCACCCATCCCTTTGTAAAGTTGTTTTCGGGCCTAAGATTTCTTTGTTTGAATTTTTGGGCCCCTCAATATACTACCCTATCATCCAAAAATAGTGAAAAAACTTTTTTTTTTTTTCCAATTTGTATCCCCTTTTGTTTCTAATTGCTTAGTTTAAAATTTGAGTTCCAAAATTTTTTTAGAAGGGAAAAAATGTCTCCCTTGTCTGTTTTCCCTAATTTTAGGGATTTCTTCAAGTTTCTTTCATTTTTTTTAATGGTTTTTTGTTTGTTATTTTTTGGCTTTTTTCATGTTTTTTATGTATATGCCCAGGGAATTTCCCAAATTTCACTAAGATTTTTAATAGGAAGGGATGTTGAATTTTGAAAAATTTTTTTAGCATTAAAAAATTATCATTTTTTTTGGATTTTTTTTCCCCCCCGGGTTAAAGTTTTTAATTTTTTGTAAGTGGTTTATATGGGGTTTTTTTTTGGGGTTCTTTTATATCAAACCCCCCTTTTTTTTCCTTTTCCCTTTTGGGTTGAACCCTTTACTTTTGGAAAAAATTGAAAAAAAATGCTGGTTTTTCTTTTATTTATTTTTTTTTTTTTTTTAACCTTTCATAACTTTTAAAACATTTAATAAAAAACTACATACAGTTTTTTTTCCTTATCTTAATGGAGGGGGACCAAAGACATTGACAAAAATTTAAAAATAAGAAAAATTTAAAGGGGGAGCCCCAAAAATTGTGGGGTTTCCCTTTTTCGTCCCCGGGGTCACTGGGAAAAGGGGTTTATATTCCCCAGTTATGTGGAGAAAAGGGGAAGGTTTAAAAAAGGGGCCTTTTAGTTACTGCTAGCCAGACACTCAGAGAAAGGGGAAAAAAACTTTTGACCCCCAAACCCCAGACATCCATGTGGATTTCTGTCATGGCCTTAGGAAGTCCATGACGAAAGGCTTTTTCCCCGGGCGTCCCCAACATGCATTGCACCCCCAAAGGCAGGGATCACCTCATGCTTTTCCCCTTGAAAAAAAAACCCCCAAATTTAAAAATTCAAAATTTATCCATTTGCACAACTTGGTTTATGTTTTCTACAGACTCAAAAGGGGCCCCGAAAAAAACAAGGGGGGTCTGAGATGCCCCTTTTAAATTGGAGTAAACAAAGCCCCTTTTGTTGAAAAAATCCCAAAGTTAAAACCCAAAGAAAAAAATTTCCAGAATAAAACTGTAAAATGAAAAAGGGGGGTTTGGTTTTCCTTTTGCAGTACCCTTTCCATGCTGGGGGAATGGTGCACAGGTTTTCTTTTCATTTCAAGACCCGGGGGATCTCCCCCCACCCACCCCCCTTTATCTGCCCCTGGGCCTCCACCCTTTCTGGGGACTGTTTTTGATTTTAAAAGGTTATTTAAAAGGTAAAGGAAACCGTGACGGGGGACGCATGTTTTTCACCCCAACACCCAAAGTCGTCACTGAACTCCAGGGGTTTAAGTTCTCAGTGGGCGAAGCTTGTCAGCCACTAAAGTACAGCCCACAGGCCGGGTTCCCGGGGACCTTTCGGGCACGGGACAGAAACCTGCTGGGGGCTTAAAACATCTGAGGAGGAACTGGAAGTGCAGGGGCCAAAGGGACCCTCAAAAAGGCTTACAGGAACTGGTTTGTTCAGGGCACCTCTTCAGACCCCTGGCAGCATTTAAAGGGGAACCGGGATTTTTTTTCCTGAAGATTGGGAAAAGGCAGTGTTTTGGCCCCCGGAAGAGACTGGTTGGAGAGCAACGTCATCCACAAAAGCAAAGGGCCCCTCTGATGGCAAAGTTGTAATTTTTTTAAAAAAAACCAGCCCTGGGGCTTTCCCTCAGTCACCGGGGGTTTTTTTCCCCAGTTTTACAACATTTTAAGAATATAACCCTTAAAAAAGGGACTCAGGCCCCGTTTGCCCCCAAAACCCAAAAAATTTCCCGGTCCAATGGCTTGAGTCCCCTGAAGAAAGGTTTTCTTCCCAAATTTTAAATTTTTTCATAAAAAGGGAAAAAGGGGTTTTTTCCCTTTTTTGGGGGGAAAAATTTTCTAAATAAAATTTTTTCCTTTTTTTGGAAAATTTGGTTATTTGCCTTTTTAAGCTTAAGCCCACAAAAAAAGGGGGCCCTGGATTTTTGGGTTTTGGGAAATTTTTAAAGTTTTCCTTTTCAGGGGAAAGTTAAAAAAAAAAAACCCCCAAATTAAATTTTTGGGAAAAAAATTTTGTTTTTTTAAAATTTTCCTATGCAGGGGAAGACGGTTTTTTTTTTAAAATTCCCTTTTTTGGGAAATCTTTTTTCCCGTTTGTTTTTTCCTTCCCGGGGCCCCCTTTTCGAATTTTTTATGAAGGTTTCTCGATAGTTTGGGTGAGCCCATAAAGGGATTTTTTTGCTCCCCCTTTTATCTGTATCCCATGGTGGTTTTTATTTGAAAAAGGTTTTAGCCACTTTTTTAAAGTCCAAATGTTGGGGTTTTTTTGTTGCCGGGCTTTTTTGGGAGGGTTTTTTTTTTTAATTTAATAAACAATTTTTTTCCCCCAAAAAAAGAAAAAAAATTTTTTTCAAATTTTTTTAATGCCCTTTTCAAGATTGAAAAACCTAATTTTACCCCTTTTTTGGGTAACATTTATTAAAGGGAATGGTTGGGGAGGAATTCCACAAACTAAGAAATTTAATTTTTTTAGAGCTGGGGCCTTATTGAATTTTTGTTTCCTTCAAACTCTGTTAAAGGTTTCCCTCTTGGTTTTTTAAAAACTTATCGATGTTTCCCCTTTAACTTTTCTTTTGGAAAATTTTTTTTTTTCAGGCCCAAGGGCCCCAAAATTTTGTTCATTCTTATTGTAAATTATACCTTTTTTTTTGTTAATTTTAAAACTTTTTTTAATTAAAAGGGGTGAATTTTTTATTCTTTTCCTTTCTTAAAAACATTTTCCCCGTTAAAACCCCAAACCCACTTTTTGGTTTTTTTTCCTTCCTTGGGCCTTTCTTGTTGTTCCCGTGCTTTTATTTTTTTTGAGTCCAATGGAAAAAAGGTTTTACCCCTTTTTTTGGGTTTTTAGTTCCTTCTTTTTTTAAATTAAGGGCAGGGTTTTTTTTACTTTTGGGCACGGGAAAGAATATTTTCTTTTTTCCTTTTTTTTTTTGGGGCCCCTGTTTTTTTTTTTGTATTACTCCTTTGTTTTTTAAGGGGCATTTTTGCTTCAATTTTGGGGTTTTTAATAAATCTGTTTTCGTTGTGCACCGGGGTTTGATTTTTTTTAACCTTTTTTGTGAATATGGGGGTTTTCACCCTTGCCCAACTTTAATCCAATTTTCCTGTTTTTTCCCACCCCGGTTTTGGGGTTTTTTTTTTAGGGAAAAGGAGCCCTTTAACTAAATCTTTCCTCTTCTTTTCCCTAGGGGTTTAATTCTTTCATTGGCCCATTCCGGGATGTTTGGTAGAATTTTTCCTTTTTTTGTTTTACAATTGTGTTTGGGTATTTCTAACCATTCTTTTTCCCTTTCCTTTTTTTGGGGTTGTTTTTTTTCCCCTGAGTCTTTTCCATTTTTCCTCCCCAAGCTGCCCCCATTTGGTTTTTTTTTATTATTTCTATTTCCATTTTTTGGGTTTAGGGGTTTTATTTTACGGGTTTGATGGGTTTTTTTTCTTTTTTCAAAATTTTTTCATTTTAAGGGGTTCAAATTTTTCCCTGGTTTTTCCCACATTTTCTTAAGGGAGTTTTTTCATCCTCATTAAGCCTTATCCTCTTCAAAAATTTTTTTAAAGCAAAATCTTGCCTTTTGGGTTGTTTAGTTTTCCGGACTCGTGGAAAAAGGGCTTTAGGTCCAAAAAAAATTTAAACATTGGGTTTCTTTGCTATTTAGGTTGCCTTTTCCCCTTTTTCTCGGGACAACTCCTATGCTAGCTAAAATTCTCCCAATGGTCCTTGTACCTGGGAAAGACCTCCTGGGGAAGCAGTAATTCAAAGGCGCCCCTTTCCCTTTTCCTTTTTATTTGGGGGAAAAACCCCGTCAGGGTTTTTGGGGGGCCTTTCCTGGCTATTACCATTCCGGTTTAGAACCCCCCGGGCCAGGGAAAATTTAAATTTTGGAAACCCACTAACCCCCCTTATTTCATCCATAAAAGAAAAAGGGTAAGTGCAAAAACGGGGGAAATCCAAAGTTTGCGGGGCCTAGGGGGTCCAGCGGGGCAGGGGGGCAGGGTTCTCACTTGGTTCCTTTTTGGCAAACTCCTAAAGGGTAGCTGTGGGAAAAGGGATGATTTTCTTTCTTTTTTTCTTCTTTCTTTTTTCTTTTTTTCTTTCTTTACTCTCTTTTCTACAGGGGTCACTTTGTTTATGAAGATATGTTATTACTCCATTAACGTTTTACACTGCCATGCAGGCATTTCATGTAAATTGTTTATTTCAAATAAAAAAAAAAACAAAACAAAAATTGGGGAAAATTTAGAAATTAAAAAGAAAACCAAAAGAAAGCTAGGTGAAAGCCTCATCGACAA
Source organism: Mastomys natalensis (assembly GCA_021653895.1). Taxonomy (NCBI): domain Eukaryota; kingdom Metazoa; phylum Chordata; class Mammalia; order Rodentia; family Muridae; genus Mastomys; species Mastomys natalensis. The sequence goes on along the minus strand of JAJTUV010000186.1, from coordinate 80,253 downwards.
CAAATGGAAGGAAATCCAAAATTCAGTAAATTTAAGGGAAATAGAACCGGGTAAAAGAAAATTCCCTTTTTGGCTTTGGCAAACCTAGCGGGTGGTTTCCCCGAAAACACCATATCCACCCTCCAAAGGAACTTCTCACTCGGGCAGGGGGTAAGAACTTCTCCCCCTTTGCTACCTCAGAGCGACAACCAAGCCGGGGTGCTCGGACCATCAGCACCCAAACCCCCACCCTCCAAATTCCACTGTTTCCCCCTACTTGGCCCTTTTTGGGCTGGCAACCCTAGGTGTCTCTCCTTGATGATACATAAGTTTAGCGATCCTAGAGGAACCAGTGCTCGAAGAAAAAAACCCTCGTACTCAGAGCGGGAGGATTTCGGGATCCAAGGCACCCTGATCCCAGCATTTCTTCCACCCGAGCCGGAAACCGGGAACACAAAAACATAGGTCTCGAAGATTTCGACACAAGCAAGATAACTGGAAAAAAAGGGCTCCATAGAGACAGGAGTGCGGGTACCTGATTTAAACCCAATGGCGAAACAATGCAAAAACAAAAACTTCAGAAACCAAGTTCTTGGGCTCATCGAATCCTCTCCCCCCATACAAGCCCAAGAACCCCTCACACCAAAAAACAGAGTCAGAATTAAATCATTCTCAGATGGTAGAGACTTAAAAAGGGACATAAACACTCCCTTAAAAAATAGAGGAAAACCCAAAGATAAAACAGTAGAAGCCCTTAAAAGGGAACACAAAAATCCCTTAAAGAACTGCAAGAAAACACAAACCAAAAGGTAAAGGGAAATTTAAAACAAAACCATCCAGATCTAAAAATGAAATAGAAACAAAAAAGAATTTAAAGGGAAATTTCCTGGGAAAAAAACCCTAGAAAAAATCGGGGGTCTTAACACAAGCTCACCACAGAATAAAAAGGATAGAAAAATTTTCTCTGTGCAAAAAATCCCTGGAAAACATTGAAAAAATGTCAAAGAAAATCAAATCAAAAAATCCCAAAACCAAAACACCCGAAATCTAACAAAATGAGAAGACCAAACTTGGGAAAATAGGTATAGAAAATAAGTTTCCCTAACAAAAAGGGGCCCAGTGAATATCTTCAACAGAATTAAGAGGAAAAACTCCCAAACCCTAAAGAAAGAGATTCATGAACATTTGGGAAGCCTACAGAACCAATAAAAACCAGAAAAAAAATTCCCCCCGTCCAATAATAATCAAACACAAAATCACAAAAAAAAGAAAAAATACAAAAAACGTAAGGAAAAGGGTAAAGCAAAAAAAAGGGGGAGCCTATAAGAATTATAGACCAACTTTACCAAGACTAAAAAAAGCCATAAATTCGGACAGTACATACAGACCCTAAAAAAACACAAACCCCCCGGCCACTTTACCCAAAAACTTCATTCCATAAAGGGAGAACCCAAAAATTTTCCTGAAAAAAACCAAATTTACAAATATTTTCTGACAAACCCCAGACTTAAAAGATTTGAGGGAAAACTCTAAACAAGGAGGAAATTTTCAACCTAGAAAAAAAAGAAATAATTTCCCAAAAACCCCAAAAAAAAGAAAAGCCCCAAAAAATTATTCCACCGTAATATCAAAATAACAGAAGCAAAATCATTTTTCCTTTAAATCACTTAACATAAAGGGGATCAATTCCCCCAATAAAAAAAAGTAGCTTCAGATGGATACATACTTTGGGAATATATCATACTCATACAACATAAAACATACAACGGATACAACAACTAGATACATAAACGGGACTAAAAATTTTTCTGCTACGGGAAACGCCCCTCAGTGACAAAGACAGATCTCATCCGGTAAAAGGAAAAAAAAAAATTTTTCCAACAAATGGTCCCGAAAAAAACGGGAGACCCTTCCAAATCAAAAAAAATTTGCTTTCAAACAAAAGAAATCAAAAAAAAAGGGAAGGTATTCATTTTTATAAAAGGGAAAAATCTACAAAGTAATTTCCAATTCAAAACATTATACTTAAAAAAGAGGCACCCCAACAAAGAATTTTACTAAAGCTCAAGGCCCATTGACCTCACAAAATAGTGGGGATTTCAACACCCCCTCTCGCAAAGGACAATCGGAAACAGAAACAAAACAGAGACACAATGAAATAAGAGAATCATAAACCCAAAAGGGTTTTAACGATATCTGAAAACATTTCATCCAAAAAGAAAATAATTTACCTTTTTTCTCAGCACCTCATGGACCTTCTCCAAAATAATCCAATAATTGTCACAAAACGGGCCCCAAAACAGATACAAAAGATTAAAATAACCCTTGCCCTATCAATCACCACAGACTAAAGCGGGCATTTAAAAATAAAAAAAAAAGGGAAAAAGTTCCCGACATGTAAACTGAAAAACGCTCTCCAAATGATGACTTGGGTCAAGGAAAAATAAGAACAAAAAAATTTTTGAATTTAATGAATGGGGGACACTCAACCAAAACGGGGGATCCATGAAACGTGCAAAGGGAAAAAATCCAGCTCTAAGCCCCCTACAAAAGAAAAGGAGAGACTTTAAAACAAAACAATGACATACCCCAAAAGCTCTAGAAAAAAAAGAGGAAAAACACGCAAGGGGAAAGGAGGGCGGGAAATAATTAAACCGGGAAAACAACCAAAGTAGAAACAAAAGAACTAAGAAAGAATCAACAAACCCGGGAAAACGGGTTCTTTGAAAAAATCAAATGTGAAAACCCCTTACCAGGCTAGTTGGGGAAAAGGAGAGATCCAAATTAAAAAAATTAAAACGAAAAGGGAGCCTAAAGCAGAACTGGGGGTAAATTTAAAAAAATCATCGATCCTACTACAAAAGCCTATACTTAACAAAACTGAAAATCTGTAAAAATGGAAAATTTCTAACGATCTAGGTCCAAAATTAAATCAGACAGAAAAACCACTAAACTCCCAAAAACCCTTTAAAAGAAATTTGCATAGTCTTAAAAGTCTCCCCACCAAAAAACCCCGGGACCAAAGGGGTTTTACCAAATTCTATCAGACCCCCAAAGGAATACCCAGTCCATTCTCTTTCAAATTTTTTCAAAAATAGAAACAGAAGGAATTTCTTCTATAAGCAAAAATCACGCTTACCAAAACCCTCACAAACCCAAAAAAAACTTCAGACCAATCTCTTTATGAATAATGCAAAAAAAAAAAAATTTCTGACAAACTGAACCCAAAACTATCAAATAACAAAATCTGATAAAGTAACTTTATCTGGGAAATCATTGATTTTCAATTTTCAGAAACCCATCAACAAATCCATTTATAAACAAACTCAAAGAAAAAAAAAACCACATGGTATCTCACTAATGCGAAAAGCTTTCAAAAAAATTCAACATCCTTATTAAAAATCTTGGGAAAGATCGGGAAACAAAGGCCCCTACCTAAAAATAGAAAAAACTAACACAAACCAAAAGCCACTCAAACTAAAAGGAGAAAACTTGAAGCAATCCCCTTAAAATCAGGACTAGGCGCCCAATCTCTCCCCACCTATTCAAGATATACTTAACTTCCCAGACAATTAGACAAAAAAAGAAGTCAAAGGAAACAAATAGGAAAAAAAGCAAAAAATTTCACTATTTTCAGATAGAAACTTAATAAAACCCCAAAAACCCCCGAAACTCCTAAAACCACAAAAACTCCCCGTCTGGAAAAATAACCAAAAAACTAACCTTCCCAAGGCAAAAGTGAAAATGGGGAAAAATCCAACCAAAAAATAAAAAAACCTTTGGGTTTTTAACCTACCATTTTAAAAATTTTCTCGAGGAAATAAAGGCCGGGGAAAGAAGAAATTAAAGGAAAAACAAAACCCTTCCAATAGTAAAATTAATAAATTCCTAAAAAAAAACCTGAAAAAGACAAGAAATTATTCGGAATCAAAAAACCCAGAAGGAAAAACCCCCGTTAAAAAACTTCAAGAAAACCTCACCCTAAAAAAAAACAAATTAAAAAAAAAAGTTTAAAACCCAGGGAAATGGAAAAATCCCAAGGAATGGAAATTGAAGATTAATAGTTAAAATTTTTGAAAAATTTAAAATTCATGAACCATCCAATCTTCTTATTGAGGGAAAATCCAATTGGGAATTACCCGGAAAAGCTCAACAAAATAACAAGCTAAGTTTCAAACATTTTAAATTAAGAACTGGAAAGAACCCCTTTGGGCCCCAAAACATTTACAAAAAAGTCTTAACAATGGAAAATTTATCGCTAAAACAATTTAAAATTTTAAAAATTTGTAAATTATGGTAGAAAAAATTAAAACCGGTGAGGGGTTCCCCCAAATTACAAAAGAACATACATGGATTCACTCAAATGAATTATTGGCTTTAAAAAACCCAAAAAGCTTAAAACACTCCAAGATTAACTCACGACCCACATAAAAATCCATGAAGAAGAAAACCAAGTTGGGGGGCTTCGGTCTTCCTTTTAAAGGGGGAACAAATACCAAGCAGCAATAGGGAACAAGTTGTGACAGAAACGAAGGGGTGGGCCCTCTGGGACCATGGGCCCGGGGTTCCTCCCATGTGCATTTCCAAAGGTTGATGCTGATTAATGTCAGGGAATGCATCTTACGGAGCCCCGAAAGCTTCCCTTAGAAGTCCGCCAAGTTTGACATATTCAAAGGGAGAGCTCAAATTAGCCATTGAACTATCATGGATTTCCCAATAAGGAGTTAGAAAGCGTTAAGGAGCTAAAAGGGTTTTTTGGGCCCCAAAGAGGAAACAACAATACCAACCCCCCAAGGGCCCCCATGTCTTAAACCCCTCACCGGGCTTTAGGGAGGGGGGCCCCGGTTGCTCTAATTTGGGAATGGGTTTTTGGGCAAGGTGGGAAGAAATCCTTGTACCCAGAAGGGCAATCGGGGTTGGGGAATTTGAGGGGGGGGAAGTAGGTGGGGGGGGAATCCTAAGAAGCAGGAGAAGGGGGGTGGATAGGGGTTTGGGGGTGAAATGGGGGTAAGGGGGTAACTCTAAAATTAAATAAAATATCCAAAAAAAAGTTTTATATTCACTTCACCCGATGCTTAAATCTCATAGAATTTTAAAAGCTCAATAAAATCCAATTAGGACCCGGGTAAAATTTCCAAATATCAAATTTTTTTTACTTAATGGTAAAGTTTTTTTTTGAGGGCTGCAAAAGGGACAAACAAAAGTCCTGTCAAATACTCCCCTCCTTTACTTTTATTGAATTTGATTGCACAGGGGGGTCCTACCACACTGTCTTCTTTTAAAGTTCCTCCCTAGTTCTTTTAATTTTTCTGGCACTTAGAACATAGACAAAAAAATCTACCTTATGAAAATAGTATCCATGAACTTCAAAAACTATAGCCCACGTTCCCTTTAAAAAAATATTATTTCCACCCCCTTTACTGTTCACACACCATTGAATTTACATATCATCATTTTCACAAAGTACCATCTACACAACCTCCAACTCGCTCTTTTCCCAAGGGGTTTAGGGGTTCAGGGGGAAATTGCTAACCCGTGATCTGTTACCATGAGAATAATAAAAAAAACCCCAAAACTTTGATACAAAAAACTTTGGGTTTTCTTTTTACAAACAAGGCCCAATGGTCAGGGAAGAAAAAATTTGCCCCCCTCATTTATATGGCCTGTGGTTACTCATATTGTCCTCCAATGTATGCCTGACCACAGATATAGGCACTTTTCCCCCGGGGGGGTTGGAGTGCTTAAAAATCGATCCCCCAGCTGGAGCCAAAAGCTTGGGGTCCCACCCCCTTGCGTGGCTCCATCCGTTAAATACCAAATATTGGACCTTGTCGCGTTGTTGGCCATGAAAGGGGTTTCTGCGGCCATACCCAAGGGGGCGGTGGTTTGGCTGAGGGTCCCGAAGGCAACTGCAAAGGCAATGGTCAGGACAAGTTGGGAGAAAGACCCCGAAAATAGAGAAACTTGTTATTAGTCCTGAATGAGAGGCAGGGGAAAAATTATCTCCTGTCAATGGGTTTCCCCCCAACTGGGACAGGGGGCGGTGACTCTCCGACCCGTAAAGAAGGGGGAGGAAAAAGAGGAGTCAAGGGGATGGTTAAACCCCGGTGCATTTTGAACAGATGGATGTAGGTCTCTCTTATCTTTTTCAAATGTGACAGGGGCATTCATGCAAACTTTTCTTGGTCAACCAAAAACCATTCTTATGTGTGGCATAAAAACTCTGTCTTTCCGCCTAAGGTGCTCAAACTCTAATGGAACACTGCGGCCTGTTGAATCCCAAAGGTATCTGTGTTCTTAGCTCATTTTTTCATGCCACCATGATCCCCCTTTTTCAGTTTTATTTTTAAATTCTGTGTCAATGTGACTTTCCCCCAAGGGTTTTACCACCACTTTTTTTAAGGGCAGAAGACTTTCCTTTTTGGGGCTGACTTTTTTATCATTTTTTTGTTTGATTGATCCTTTTCATAGGAACATTGTAACTTTAAAAATTTTTGAAATTTTTTTCCTGGGGTTTGCTCAAATACACTAGGATTAAAATTTTCCCTTTATTCCCTTTTTCAAAAAGATCAAGATACTTCTTGTCCTATCTTTTTCTTGGTTTCTTATCGATTTTTATTTAAAATTTTGATATTAGTGCCTGGGGGGACATATTTTCTGACAATTTCCCCCGATAATTTGAATAAAATTTTTTATAACACACAAGGCAAAACAAAACAAGTTTAAAAAAAGTAAAAACGGATTGAAAAAAAAAGCATTGGGTCTGTAAAAGAATTATAGAATCAAATTTGTGAGCTTTTGAAGAAACCATGGAAACCTGCTTACTAATTATTTATCTAAAAAAGTTATTTTAAACCATGTTGTAGGGACAATTAAAAAAAAGTTGTCTTAATTTTGAGGTAAAATTTTTTGAATCAAAAAGAATCTTCACGGCTCTTTGGCAAAAAAAGAACTTTTCAGGGTCAGGGGAGCTCAAAACATGCTTACTTTTTTTTTTAAAGAATTTTTCAGCTTTGGGTTTGTTTTTAAAAATTATTCCTCCCGGCTTTTTGGAGGGGTATACGAAAAGAAAGGAAAATTAAAGAACATGGTATAGTTTTAAATACAAGGAAACGAACTTCCAGACAAAAAGAGAACACATAGAACTCCAGCTATTGTGACAGCAAGCAAATAATGTTAAGGTTCGACAACACATCCCAGACAGAGAAAAATTGGGAAATGCACACCTTTACAATCAATTTATTTGTAAAAAATAAATTCTATTTCTACAGATATCACCCATACAATCACCAAAACCAAGGCACCCCATGCCGCTACATTGCCAACCCAGAAAGACCCAATCTTTGGGGTTTTGTTTTTTTTGATTTTTTTTTTTACTTTTCTGACTTTTTTCATTTTTTTTTTTGTTCTGTTTTTAGAAAAGATAGAACTGAAGTTGGGTTAGTAGGGGGGGGTTTTTAAACCTGTGAAGTTTTGGGGGAAAAAAAGAATTTTACAAAATTATTGATGGAAAAAAATTAAAATTATTAAACACCAAAACAAGTTGCTAATTAAAAAACAATAAATGAAAAAAGGAAAGAGGGGGCGGTGTGTGTGGTATAAACGGGGAAATTAAAAATTTTTGTTGTTTCTGATAGAATCGTACTGCACTTTTATTTTTCAATTTTTTGGGTACTCTGTAGTCAGAAAATAAATCCTCGATGTCAAAAATTTAAATGTAATTTTATTTAGGGAAAATACAATAAACAAAGAGCCAAATTACACAGTTATTCTTAATTAAAACACTCACAAGACTAATACACCACAAACACACACAACATAAATTTCAAAAACTATTCAAAAAATTCTTTACCAAATATATCCTTCTCTCTCCTCTCTCCTCTCTTCTCTCTCTTTTTCTTCTCTCGTTTTTCTTTTTCTTTCTGTTTCACACAAACACACACACACACACACACACCACACACACACCGAAAAAAAATACTTCCAAGGTACGTCTTAAGGAGGGGTGCTGAAAGCAGGAAAATTTGGGTATGCTGATTCTTAAAGACCTGGGTCAGTAGTGGGTGCAAGCTCTCGTTTAGATACTCTCGTTCCTGAGATTCCATCAAAACCCTTTTTCCCTTTTTGGGGGAGTCTTTTATTTTTTAAAAACATTCTCAAGGGTTTGATCATTGTTTTTTTTTTTAAAAAATTCTTAAATTTTTTAAATTCTGAGTCCTACATAATAGTCCCAACTCTTCATTCTAGACCAAAACTAAACAAGAGCAAAAAACCTTTTCCTTTTCATTTTTAAAAACCCTTTTTTTATGGGTAGTAGGCACTCTTTGGTTTCCCGATACAGCAGAAGCAATCTTTTGTAATTTTCGTAAAAACCCAAAAAATGTAGACTATTAATAAAAAAATAATTCCTTTCAAAAAATTTTAAAATTTATAATAAACAGTTACTCTTTTTAAAACTCCCAAACATTTAAACTTCAACACTTCAGTAGCAGGAAAAAAAAGTACTTTTTATATGTGTATAATCGTTAATTCTTTTAACTTTTTTTCCCTAAATTTCAATTAATACTTTAGTAGTTTTCTAAAAACATTTTTTTCAATCCTACATAATCTTTCTCTTATAAAATTTAAAACCCAATCATCACCATATTTTTTCAAATTCCCCTTTTATAATTTTTATGATTTTTACCCCGCCTTTTTTCCTGAACCCCTTTAAATCTCTATTTTTATGTCCCCCAATTCATCCTACTAATTAAGCGCATCATTAAAACCAAGGGTACCCGTACCTCTTAAAGGGTTTTAAATTCAAGCCAAATTAACAAAGGACCGGAGCTTTATACCTTGTGGGGATTTTGTTTTGATTCTTTCCCTTTACCCTAAATCCCTTTTCCCTTTTTGTCCCCCCCGACCACCTCCTTCTTCAATCCTGAACCACATCTTTTTTTTATTATTCATGATTACCCCCAAATAAGGGGGAATATTTCCCCAGAAAGTGATTAAAGTAAAATATAAACAACGGTCACTTCAACTCAACGCAACCTTTAGCACACATGGAATCATGGGGGAGCCCCGTTGAGTTCCGGGGGAGGGAATATTCGACCTCCCTTATGCACCAAGCTGGCCAGTCACAGCATACATACTCTACACTAACTCCCACACACCCCACATGCCATGAAATCTAAATAAAAAAATAAATAATAAATAAATAAATATTTACAAAAATTTGATTATTTGGATTGCCTCTCCCTTTCTACCCCTGATATTTTTATTTATTTTTGGCTTTCTTTGTATTGTTTTCATTTCCATCTGTTACAATTATTTTGGGAATAAGGGCCTTAACTGAAGAATTTTGGTCCCTTTCTGACCCATACATACAGGGGCCATCACCTTACTTTTAAATAATTATTTTCTAAACAGTACAAACTTTGTGGTTTGGGTTTTTTTTTTTTGGGCCCTTTTATTTTTTCTCCATAACCCTTCCAGGGAGGGACCATGGCTTGCTCTATATGTAAGTGGGATGGCCTTTTGGGCATAGGTGGGAGGGAAATCCTTGTCCCCATGAAGGTCAGATGCGGGGTGTGGGGGAAATTTAGGGTGGGGAAAAGGGGGGGGGGACATCCTCATAGAAGCAGGAGAAGGGGGGGATGAGGGGGTTTCGGGGGTGAAAGGGGGAAGGGGATAACATCTAAAATGTAAAAAAAATTCCAATAAAATGTTTTTAAATTTTACTTACTGATCTTAATCTCATGAGAATTTAGAGAGCTCAGATAAATATCCAACTTAGGACCGGGTTAGAAGTTCCAAAGTATCAAATTTCCTTACCTGCTATATGGCTAAAGTTAGTTTTGAGGGCTGCAATAGGGACACACGAATGTCCTGTCAAATACTCACTCCTTGTGACTTTTATTGAATTTGATTGGCACTAGGGAGGTCCTACCACACTGTCTTCTTAAATGTTCTCACACTATGATTCTTTTCAATTTTCTGGCACTTAGAACATGAGACAAAACAATCTACCTTATGAAGAATAGTCATTCCAGTGAACTTCAATGAGCATGATAGACCCACTGTTCCATTTCAAAGGATATTATTTCCACCCCTTTAGCTGTTCACACACCAGATATGAATTTACATAGTCATCATTGTCACAAAGTAGCCTACTCTACACAAACCTCTCAACTACTGTCTCTTTACCCAGGAGTTCGGAGTTCAGGAGAAATTGCTAACCCTGTGATCTGTTACCATGAGTAATAAGTAGAAAACATCCAATGATTTTGATAGCTAAGAACTTTGGATGTTTCTTTTCACAAACATAGGCCAGATGTGGTAGAAAGGGGAAAAAAAACAGTTTCTGTCCTGCTTCCTCATTCATATGGGTCACTGTGGTTACTCATATTGTCCTCCAATGGTATGACCTGCACACAGATATAGGCAGCTTCGTCCTCTGGCTGGATGTTGGAGATGCTTAAATATCGATCAGCCCCAGAGCTGGAGCCAGAGAAGCGTTCAGGGATCCCATCCCCCTTGCTGTGGCTTCCATCGCTGTTAAGATACATCAAATACTTAGGAGCCTTGTCTGCATGTTGTTGGTACCATGCAATGGTGTAGCTGCTGTGCTCATGACTCAAGGTGCAGGTGAGTTTGGCTGAGGCTCCCAGAGAGGCAACTGCAGAAGGCAACTGAGTCAGGACAAGTTGGGAGAAAGACCCTGAAAATAGAGAAACTTGTTATGTATGTCCTGAGATGAGAGGACAGGAAGAATATATCTCTCTGTCAGATGGTTTCCCTCAACTGGGGATCAGGGTGCAGGTGACTCTGCTGACCTGTACAATGAAGGAGGAGGAAGAAAGAGGAGTCCAGGCCATGGTGTAAACACCCGTGTGCATTACTGAGACAGATGTGATGTAGGTCTCTCTTATCTTTCTCAGAGATGTGACATGGTCATTCATGCAAACTTTTCTTGGTCAACCAAATCCATTCTTAGTGTGTGGCATAAAAATCTGCATGTCATTTCCTGCCTAAGGCTGCTCAAGCATCTACAGTGGCAACAGCTGCTGGGCCTGTTGAATCCCAACAGAGATATCTGTGTTCTTAGCTCATGTTTTTCAGTGCCACCTATAGATCCTCCTTTGATCAGTTTCAGTTCTAACATGTCTGTGTCAATGTGACTTTCCCCAAGGCTTTGACCACCACTTTCTTATTAAGGTCAGAAGGACTTGCCTTCTCTGGGGCTGACTTTTTATCATCAGTTTTGTTTGATTGATCCTTTTCAGTAGGAACAGTATGTAGACTTTAATATTTAAGAAACTTTTTATCCTAGGGCTTTGCTCAAATACACTGAGGATATAGAATGTTCCTTCATGATCCCATTTTCAAAATGATCAAGGAGCTACTTCTTGTCCTATCTTTTTACTTGGTTTCTTATCAGATTGACTATTATAAAATAGGTGACTATTAGTGCCTGGAGGGGTACATATTATACTGACAGATTCCCTTGATACATTAGAAATGAAAATTCTTATAACACACAAGGCAAAACAAAACAAGTTAGAAAACATGTAATAACTGGATTGAAAAAAAAATGCATTGGATCTGTAATTGAATTATAGAATCAATTGTGTGATGCTTTTGAAGGAAACTCATGGAAACCTGCTTACTAATTATTTAATCTAAAAATGTTATATTTAACTGGCAGTGTTGTAGGGGGACAGACTGTCAAAAAAGAGTATAGTCTTAATTTTGAGGTAAAAATTATTGAATCAAAAAGAATCATTCACTGGCTCATTTGGACAACAGAAAGAAGCTTATCAGGATCAGGTGGAGCATACTAAAACATGCTTACCTTTTACATGTTTAAAGAATTTTCAGACATGGATTTTTTTTTAAACTTATATCCTCCAGGCTTCTTTGGAGAGTATACAGAAGAGGACATGGAAAGATTATAAGAATCATGGGTGATAGTTAACTACAAGGAAACAGAATCTTCCAGACACAAGAGAACACATATGAACTCACAGCTATTGTGACAGCAAGCACAATAACTGTATAGGTTCTGACCAGACACAGTCTCAGGACAGAGAAAAAGTTGGCAAAATGTCACACCTTTAGCAATCAATTTATTTGTAATAGATAACTTCTGATTTCTAGCAGAGTTATACTACCTATATCAATCAACCAGATACCAAGGCAGGCCTCATGCCCAGCTACAGTTAGCCAACCCAGAAGAGACTCCAATCTGTGTGTTTGTGTGTTTTCTGATTTGTTTTTTACTTTCTCTGACTTTATTTCATTTTTCTGTTTGTTCTGTTTGAGAGAAAGATAGAACATGAAGTTGGCTTAGTAGGGAGGTGGTTAGATCTCTGTGAAGTTGGGGGAAAGAAAGAATTTGATCAAATATATTGTATGGAAAAACCTTAAAGTTATTAAACACTCAAGACAAGTTGCTAATTGATAAAAACAATAGAATGAAAGAGAAGGAGAGAGAGCTGGGGCAGTGTGTGTGTGTGATAAACTGGAATTAAATTTCTGTTGTTACTGATAGAATCTGTACATGCACTTTTATATTTCAGATTTTTTGGCTAGCTCTGTAGCTCAGAATTAACTTCCTCTGATGTCAAGATTGAGAATGTAAGTTGATTTCAGGAACATACATAGTAGAACTAAAGAGCCAAATTACACAGTTAGTTCTCTAATTACCACACTCACACTATGACTAATACAACACACACACACACACAAACATAAATTCACAAACTATCTCAAAAACTGTCTTGTACACAGATATATACTCCTCTCTCTCTCTCTCTCTCTCTCTCTCTCTCTCTCTCTCTCTCTCTCTCTCTGTCTCTCTGTCTCTTTCTTTCTGTTTCACACACACACACACACACACCACACACACACACACACACACACACGCAAGCATATACTTGCCAAGGTACAGTCTTAATGTGAGGAGGGTGCTGAGAAAGACAGGAATTGGAGTAGTGCTGATTCAGTAATGACTCTGGATCAGTAGTGGATGCAAGCTCTCAGTTTAGATACTCTCTCTGTTCCCTGAGATTCTCATCAATACTCCTTTTTCTCCTTTCTGGTGAGTCTTTTATTTTTTAAAATTACATTCTCAAGGCTTTGATCATTGTTTATAATTTTTAAAAAATTCTTAAATTTGTATAAATTCTGAGTCCTACATTAATAGTCCCAACTCTTGCATTCTTAGACCAAAAACTAAGCACAGAGCAAAAAGCACATTTCCTTATCAGTTTTACACAGCTGTTTTTCATGGGTAGCTAGGCGTAGCTCTTCTGGTTTCCTGATACAGCAGAGAGCAATCTTTAGTAACTATTTTCATGTAAAACCAGAAAGATGTCAGACTATTAATAAAAAAATAATTCCTTACAAAAAGTTTTAAAATTTATATAAGTAAACCAGTTAGCTCTTTCTAATATCTCTCCAAGCATTATAATCTTCAACACTTCAAGTAGCTAGGAAAAGAAAGTACTTTTTATATGTGTATATATCTGTTAATTCTTTAATCTTTGTTTCCTAATATTATCAATTACATAGCTTCATGTAGTCTTTCTATAATAACATTTGTTTCTAAATCCTAATAAGTCTTTCTCTTATAACATAAACCAATCTATCACTCATATTTTACAAATTCCTTTTCATAGATTTTTATAGATTTTATCCCTGCCTTTTCTTCCTGAGACCACTTTAACTCTCTATTCTTGATGTCCCCAAGTTCATCCTAGCTAATTAATGCAGCAGTCATTAAACCAGAGGATACCTGTACCTCTTCAAGGTTCTAAATTCAAGGCCAAGTCTAACAAAGGACCATGTAGGCTTTTATGACCTTTGTGGGTATTTTGTTTAGATTCTTTCCCTTTACCCTAAAGTCCCATTCCTTATTGTCCACAGCCTCATGACCACCTCCATTCTTCATTCCTGAGACTCACATCTGTTTCATTTATTATGTCATGATTACCTCCAAAATAATGGGGGGAATATATTCCCAGAAAGATAGATTGAAAGTAAAGTATTAAAGGCAACGGATCAGCTTCAGCTCAACTGCAACCTTCAGCACACATGGAGATCATGGGGATCAGTGCCCTGTTGAAGTTCCAGGGGCAGGAACTATGTCAGACCTCCCCTTATGCAGCCAAGCTGGACCAGTCACACGCATACATACTCATACACTAACTCCCACACACTCAGACACATGCACATGAAATCATTAATAAATAAATAAATAAATAATAAATAAATAAATACTTTACAAACATTTGATTATTTTGGGATTGCCTCTCCTTTCTACCAGCCTGATATTTTGATTTATTTTAGGCTCTTCTTTGGTATTGTTTGCATTTCCATACTGATACAAATTATTTAGGAAGTAAGGCCTTACACATGAAGAATGTTTGGTCCAATTTCTGACCCATACATACAGGGTCCATGCACCTTAGCTTTTAATAATTATTTGTCTAACACAGGCTACAAACTGTTGTGGTTTGGGTTTGAACTTTTTTGGCTCTTCTATTTATTCTGCTTCATACATCCATATACAATACAATGTACAACAAAAAACTTTTGGGATGCCTATTTTCTACAATATGTATCAGGGTTAAATTTCTTAAGGTATCCCACTACAAGTGATAAGCAAGTCCCTCAGTGTTGTATAATTGTCAAAATATCTAAAAACTGAGGTTCTAATAGAATCTTAATATTTGCATGTTCACACTTTCACAAATCAACACCTTTGAAGAAAAAGAATCTTCTAAAAGCTGCATTTCTGTGTCATTGCTTAGAGCATTTAGTGATATTGAAAGAGGAGTAATATATTTTGATTTAAGACAGAGATTTTTTAAACTTTAACATTTAGTTTCAATTATAAAGCTCAAATATCAATCAAAATATCAGTGTCCTTGGGGACAAAATGGGAGTCAAGAAAGAAATGTGTACTAATTCAGAAATACTTTACAAATGACTGCTCAGGTTGTTAGTTCCCTGGGATGATAGTAATAACCATAAACATGTGAATTAACACAAGAAAGATGTGTTATCTCATATTGATGTAGACAGATTTTCAAAATTCACCAGATGAGCTAAGCACCCTCTTGAATGAAGTGGGCACAGTAAAGGAACTGAAATAACTCTCCTGTTGTTGAAAAGGAGAAAGTTTATTCCAAATGGCAAGGTCGTCACTTTGGAAAGCATAGAGATACATAGGGGTACAGAAAAACATTTTTAAGAGAACAGGTTCTTGGGAAGAGGGAACCTGTGAGCTGGTCTGGATGGTTTACAAATGTATAACAAGTCCTTGCCAATAGATATTAATAAACACCATGACCATGAAAGAGGTATGGGTGCTTTTGGCAGAAGGGAATGATACCTTTTAGCAGTAATGGATTATTTTTGGACATCTTAGAGGAAATGCTGTCATTTGTCTAATCATCAGATTTTGTGAAAAAGAAGTTCTTGGGACCAGAAACCTATATACATCCTTCTTTACCCATGTTGTTTGAAACAATCTTTAATGAACATTGGTGAGAAGTTGCAAAGCAGAGTATTTCCATCATTCTTTATATGTAAACTTTTTCTATCTCTCTGTGTTCTAATTGCCGTCTGATGGAGGGATAGGGACTTACTGTTTCAAAGGGCCTCATCTGATTACAGGCATCTGCAATGATATGTAGAAGTTATAAATGAGACTACATTCTGTGTTACTCAGACTTATAATTTATCACAACTTCATAAGGGAAAATATTTTTCACCCTGCAGAAAGCTCAAGTTCATACTCAGCAAAACTCCCAGTCACCATAGATGATGAAACCAAGATATTCCATGACAAAATACAATTTAATCATGTCTTTTTACAAATCCAGACATACAAAGAATAATAGATGGAAAACCCTAACACAAGGAGGGAAACTACACCTAAGAAAAAGCAAATTAATATTCTTTCAACAAACTTCAAAGAAGATAGCCACATGAACATAATTCCATGTCTAAGAACAAATATAAAAATAAGCAACTATCACTAGCCCTTAATATCTCTTAATATAAATGGACTCAATTCACCAATAAAAAGACACAGACTGATACATCTTGATACATAAACAGGACCCAGCATTTTGCTGCATACAGGAAATGAACCTCAGTGACAAAAACAGATAGTACCTCAGAGAAAACAGCTGAAAAAAAAATTTCGAGGAAAATGGTCCCAAGAAACAAGTTGGTGTGGCCATTTTAATTCAACCAAAAGCTATCAAAAAAGATGAAGAAGGACACTTCATACTCTTCTATGAGGATGGTCCCCACCTACCCCTACACTCCTGCCTCCCCACCCTTGAATTCCCCCCACACAGCATCCAGCCTTCATGGGACCAAGGATCTCCTCTCCCACTGTACCTGACAGAACCATCCTCCCTTACATATACATCTGAAGCCACTGGTCCCTCCCAGGCTGGTGGTTTAGACCCTGAGGGCTCTGGTTGGTTGGTATTTTGCTCTCCTCATGGGGTCACAAACCCTTTCAGCTCCTTCAGTCATCACTCTAATTCCTCCATTGGGAACCCCTTGATCAGTTCAATGGTTAGCTGTGAGCATCCTCCTCTGAATATCTCAAGCTCTGGCAGACCTCTAAGGA
Organism: Mastomys natalensis; assembly: GCA_021653895.1. Lineage (NCBI taxonomy): Eukaryota > Metazoa > Chordata > Mammalia > Rodentia > Muridae > Mastomys > Mastomys natalensis. The sequence goes on along the minus strand of JAJTUV010000186.1, from coordinate 63,632 downwards.
CACAGCTATATCAGGCTCCTGTCAGCATGCACTTTCTGACATCCACATCAGCTTCTACCTTTGGTACTGCACATGGATGGATACACAGGTGGAACAGTCTCCAGATGGCCCCTCTTCAGTTTATGTCCCACACTTTGGCTCCATATTAATTCCCACGAGTATTTTGTTACTCCTTCTAAGAAGGACCGAAGCACCCCACTTGGTCTTCCATCTTCATGAGCTTTAAGTGGTCTGTGAGTTTAATCTTGGGTATTGAAAGCTTCTGGGCTAAAATCCAATAATCTGTGAGTAAATGCAATGTGTGTTCTTTTGTGCTTGAGTTACCTCACTCAGGATGATATTTTCTAGTTCCATCCATTTACCTAAGAATTTTTCGAATTCATTGTTTTTAATAGCTGAGTAATATTCCATTGTGTAAATGTACCACATATTTTTGTATCCATTCCTCTTGAAGGACATCTGGGTTCTTTCCAGCTTCTAGCCATTATAAATAAAGCTGCTATGAACATAGTGGAGCATATGTCCTTGTTATATATTAGAGCATCTTCTGGGTATATGCCCAGGAGTGGTATAGCTGGGTCCTCAGGTAATGAAATGTCCAATTTTCTGAGGAACTGCCAGACTGATTTCCAGAGTGGTTGCACCATCTTGCAATCCCACAACAGTGGAGGAGTGTTCCTCTTTCTCCACATCCTCACCAGCTTCTGCTGTCACCTGAGTTTTTGATCTTAGCCATTCTGACTGGTGTGAGGTGGAATCTCAGGTTGTTTTGATTTGCATTTCCCTGATGACTAAGGATGTTGAATGTTCTTTAGGTGCTTCTCAGCCATTCTAGTTTCCTCAGTTTAGAATTCTTGGTTATCTCTATACCCCATTTTTAATAGGGTTATTTAGTTGTCTGGAGTCTAGTTTCTTGAGTTCTTTGTATATATTGGATATAAGTCCTCTATCAGATGTAGATTGGTAAAGATATTTTCCCAATCTTTTTGTTGCCATTTTGTCCTATTGACAGTGTCCTTTGCCTTACAGAAATTTTGCAATTTTATGAAGTCCCATTTGTCAATTCTTGATATTAGAGCATAAGGCATTGGTGTTCTGTTCAGGAACTTTTCCCCTGTGCCAAAGTATTCAAAGGTCTTCCCCACTTTCTCTTCTATTAATTTCAGTGTATATGGTTTTATGTGAAGATCCTTTATCCACTTGGACTTGAGCTTTGTACAAGGAGATAAGAATGGATCGATTTGCATTCTTCTACATGTTGTCCTCCACTTGAACCAGCACCATTTGTTGAAAATGCTGTCCTTTTTCCACTGGGCAGTTTTAGTTCCTTTTTAAAAGATCAAGTATCACAGGTGTGTGGTTCATTTCTGGATATGAATTCTATTCCATTGATCTTCCTGCCTGTCTCTGTACCAATACCATGCAGTTTTTATCACTATTATTGGCAGTACAGCTTGAAGTCAGGGATGGTGATTCCTCTAGAAGTTCTTTTATTTTTGAGAATAGTTTTGCCACCTGGTTTTTTTGTTATTCCAAATAAATTTGGGAATTTCTTTTCTAACTCTGTGAAGAATTGAGTTGGGATTTTGATGAGGATTGCATTGAATCTGTAGATGCTTTTGGCAAGATGGCCATTTTTACTAAATTAATCCTTCCAAACCATGAGCTTGGGAGTTCTTTCCATCTTCTAATGTCTTCTTCGATTTCTTTCTTCAGAGACTTGAAGTTCTTGTCATATAGATCTTTCACTTGCTTGGTTAGATTCACATCTAGATATTTTATATTATTTGTGACAATTGTGAAGGGTGTCATTTCCCTAATTTCTTTTTCAGCCTGTTTATCTTTCACATAGAGGAATGCTACTGATTTGTTTGAGTTGATTTTATAACCAGCCACTTTGCTGAAGTTGTTTATCAGGTTAGGAGTTCTCTGGCTGAGGCTTTGGGGTCACTTAAGTATATTATCTTATCATCTGCAAATAGTGATAGTTTGTCTTCTTCCTTTCCTATTTCTATCCCTTTGACTTCTTTTTGTTGTCTAATTGCTGTGGCTAGGACTTCCAGTACTATATTGAATAGGTAGGGAGAGAGTGTTCAGCCTTGTCTACTTCCTGATCTTAAAGGGATTGCTTCAAGTTTCTCTCCAATTAGTTTGATGTTGGCTACTGGTTTGCTGTATATTTCTTTTATATGTTTAGGTAGTGGCCTTGAATTCCTGTTCTTTCCAAGACTTTTACCAGGAAGGGATGTTGAATTTTGTCAAATGCTTTCTCAGCATCTAGTGAGATGATCATGTGGTTTTCTTCTTTGAGTTTGTTTATATAGTGGATTACATTGATGGATTTCTGAATATTGAGCCTTCTCTGCATTCCTGGGATACACCACTTGATCATGATGGATGATTGTTTCAATGTGTTCTTGGATTCAGTTTTCTAGAATTTTATTGAGTATTTTTGCATCGATGTTCATAAGGGAAGTGGTCTGAAGTTCTCTTTCTTTTTGGGTCTTTGAGAGCTTTAGGTATGAGTGTGATTGTAGCTTCAAGAATGAATTGGGTAGTGTCCTTCCTTTTCTATTTTGTGGAATAGTTTGAAGAGAATTGATATTAGGTGTTCCTTGAAGGCCTGATAGAATTCTGCACTAAAACATCTGGTCCTGGGCTTTTTTGTTTGGGAGACTTTTAATGACTGTTGCTATTTCTTTAGGGTTTTTGGGACTGTTTAGACGGTTTATTTGCTCCTGAATTAACTTTGGTACCTGGTATCTGTCTAGGAAATTGTCCATTTATCCAGATTTTCCAGTTTTGTTAAGTATAGGCTTTTGTAGTAGATCTGATGATTTTTTGAATTTCCTAAGTTTCTGTTGTTATGTCTCCCTTTTCAGTTCTGATTTTATTAATTTGGATACTCTCTCGGTGCCCTATGGTTAGCCTGGGTAAGGGTTTATCTATCTTGTTGATTTTCTCAAAGAACCAGCTCCTGGTTTTGTTCATATTTTGTATAGTTCTTTCTGTTTCAAATTGGTTGAGTTTAGCCCTGAGTTTATTTCCTGACATCTATTCCTCTTGGGTGTATTTGCTTCTTTTTGTTCTAGATCTTTCAGGTATGCTGTCAAGTTGTTAGTGTGTGCTCTCTCCAGTTTCTTTTTGTAGGCACTTATAGCTATGAGTTTTCCTCTTAGCACTGCTTTCATGAGTCCCACAAGTTTTGATATGATGTTTCCTCATTTCCATTGAATTCTAAAAAGTCTTTAATTTCTTTCTTGATTTCTTCCTTGACCAAGTCATCATTGAGTAGAGTGTTTTTTCAGTTTCCAAGTGCATGTAGGTTTTCCATTGGTTTTGTCATTATTAATGACCAGCCTTAGTCCGTGGTGATCTGATAGGATGCAAGGGATTATTTCAATCTCTTTGTATCTCTAGAGGCCTGTTTTGTGACCAATTATATGGTCTATTTTGGAGAAGGTACCATGAGGCACTGAGAAAAAGGTATATTCTTTTGTTTTAGGATGAAATGTTCTATAGATATCTGTTAAATCCATTTGGTTCATGACGTCTGTTAATTTCATTGTGTCTCTGTTTAGTTTCTGAATCCATGATCTGTCCATTGCATAGAGCAGGGTGTTAAAATCCCACACTATTATTGTGTGAGGTGCAATATGTGTTTTGAACTTAATAAAGTTTCTTTTATGTATGTCGGTGCCCTTGTATTTGGAGCATATATGTTCAGAATTGACAGTTCATCTTGGTAGATTTTTCCTTTGATGATGTATGAAGTGTCCTTCTTTATTTTTTTTTGATTTCCTTTAGTTTAAGGTTGATTTTATTTGATATTAGAATGGCTACTCCAGCTTGTTTCTTGGGACCATTTGCTTGGAAAACTGTTTTCCAGCCCTTTACTCTGAGGTAGTGTATGTCTTTGTCACTGAGGTGCGTTTCCTGTATGTCTTGCTTGTGTCAGAACTTCTTGGAGTCTGGATGTGTCTGTGATCCTATGATCCTAAGCTCCTGGGTGGAAGAATCCTGGGACTTAGGCCGCCTCCTGGGATCCTGAAATCCTGCTGCTCTGAGTACAGTGGTTCCTCTAGGATGTCTCAGGATACAGTGTCTCCACAGGAGCAGACCAACTTGGTGTCTGCCCCAGCCAGAGCACCAGGCAAGGGGTGGAAGGGAAGTAGTATTCTAAGGGGAAAGCTTTGGTTTGTTGATTGGTCCTGAGCGCCTCTGTCTCCCAGTTGTCACTCTGGGGTATAGGAATGGGAGTGGGTTCTTACCTGCTTCTCTGAGTGTAGTGGCTCCTCTAGGATGGCTCAGGATACAGTGTCTCCACAGGAGCAGACCAGCTAGGTGTCTGCCCAGCCAACAGGTGATTGTCATTAAAATAAATGGCTAAGTACAAGTGGCAGAAGATTAAAAAATAATGATTCTGGCATTATGTAATGTCTTTGCTGTGTAAAACTATCTGCCTAAGCTGTCAGGTTTGCAATCTCCCATGTCTGTGTTAAATAAACCCCACTTGGAACAGTGTCTGCATTTGGTGACTGCACATAGGTGGATCCCAGGTGGGGCTGTTTTCAGACAGTTCCTCCTCCAGTGTCCACTCCATACTTTGTCTCTCATGAGCATTTTCTTACTCCTTCTAAGAAGGAGCAGAGCACCCACATTTTGATCTTCCTTTTTCTTGATCTTCATATGGACTGTGAGTTGCATAGGTCTTAGGTATTGTGAGCTTTTGGGTTAATATCAACTTATCAGTGAGTGCATACAATGGGTGTTCTTTGTTTGGTTACCTCACTCAGGATGATATTTTCCAATTCATTCATTTGCCTAAAAATTTCATGAATTCATTGTCCTATTAAAATAGGTCTATTATACTCCATTGCTAAATGTACTACATTTTCTGTATCCATTACTCTGTTGAAGGACATCTGGGTTCTTTCCAGATTATGTGTTTTATAAATAAGGTTGCTATAAACATAGTGGAGCATGTATCCCTGTTATATGTTGGAGCATTTTGGTGTATATGCCCAGGAGTGTTATATCTGGGACCTCAGGTAATACTATGTTCAATTTTCTGAGGAACAGCCAGACTGCTTTCCATAGTCATTGTACCATCTTGCAATCCCACCAGCAATGGAGGAGTGTTCCTCTTTCTCCACATTCTCACCAGCATCTGTTATCACCTATATTTTTGACCTTAGCCATTCTGACTGGTTGAGGTGGAATCTCAGGGTTGTTTTGATTTGAAATTCCCTGATGACTAAAGATGTTGAACATTTCTTTAGGGACTTTTCAACCATTCAAGTTTCCTCATTTGAGAATTCTTTGTTTAGCTCTGTACCCCATTTTTAAATCAGATTATTTGATTGTCTAGAGTCTAGTTTTTTAAGTTCTTTGTATACATTGAGTATTAGTACTCTATCAGATGTAGTATTAGCAAAGATCTTTTCCCAATGTGTTGGTTGCTGCTTTATACTATTGACAATGATCTTTGCTTTACAGAAGCTTTGCAGTTTTACTAGTCCCATTTGTCAATTTTTGATCTTAGAGCATAAGCCATTGGTGTTCTGTTCAGGAACTTTGCCCCTGTGCTTATGTGTTGGCGGCTTTTCCCTATTTTCTCTTCTATTAGTTTCATTGTACCTGTTTTATGTGGAAATCCTTGATCCATTTGTACTGGAGCTTTCTACAGGAGATAAGAATGGATTAATTTGCATTCTTCTACATGCTGACCTCCAGTTCAACCAGCACCATTTGTTGAAAATGCTGTCATTTTTCCACTTGATGGATTAAGCTTCTTTGTCAAAGATCAAGTGTGGGTTCATTTCTGAGTATCAATTCTATTTCATTGATCTTCCTGCTTGTCTCTCTACTAATACCATGCAGTTTTTTAATCACTATTGCTCAGCAGTACAGCTTGAGGTCAGGAATGGTGATTCCCCCAGAAATTCTTTTATTGTTGAGAATAGTTTTCACTATCCTGGGTTTTTTGTTATTCCAAATGAATTTGAGAATTGCTATTTTTATCTCTGTGAAGAATTGAGTTGGAATTTTAATGGGGATTGCATTAAATCTGTAGATTGCTCTCAGCAAGATGGCCATTTTTAGTGTATTAATCCTGCCAATCCATGAGCCTGGAAGATCTTTCCATCTTCTGAGATCTGCTTTGACTTCTTTCTTCAGGGACTTGAAGTTCTTGTCATATAGATCTTTTACTTGCTTGGTTGGATTCACACCAAGTTATTTTATACTATTTGTGACTATTTTTTAGCGTGTTATTTTCCTAATTTCTTTCTCAGCCGTTTATCCTTTAAGTAGTGGAAGGCTACTGATTTGTTTGAGTTAAATTTATGTCCAGTCACTTTGCTGAAGTTGTTTATCAGGTTTAGGAGTTTTCTGGTGGAAGTTTTCAGGTCACTTAAGTATACTGTCATATCATCTGCAAACAGTGATATTTTGACTTCTTCCTTTCCTATTTGTATCCCATTGACCTCTTTTTGTTGCCTAATTGTTCTGACTAGGAATTCAAATCCTACATTGAATAGGTAGGGAGAGAGTGGACAGCCTTGTCTAGTCCCTGATTTTAGTAGAATTGCTTCAAATTTCTCTCCCTTTAGTTTGGTGCTGGCTACTACTTTTCTATATATTGCTTTTACTATGTTTAGGTATGGGCCTTGGATTCCTGATCTTTCCAATTCTTTACCATGAAGGGATGTTGAATTTTGTCAAATGATTTTTTAGCATCTATTGATATGATCATGTAGATTTTTTCTTTGAGTTTGTTTATATAATGGATTACATTGATAGATTTCCATATATTGAACCATCCCTGCATTCCTGGGATAAAGCCTACTTGATCAGAATGGATGATTGCTTTGATTTGTTCTTTGTTTCATTTTGCAAGAATATTATTGAGTATATTTTGCATCGATATTTATAAGGGAGATTAGTCTGAAGTTTCTTTCTTGTTGGGTCTTGTGTGGTTTAGAGAAGAGCATATTGTGACTTCAAGAACGAATTGGGTAATTGTTCTTCTGTTTCTATTTTGTGGAATAGTTTCAAGAGAATTGGTATTAGGTCTTCTTTGAGGGTCTGATAGAAATCTGCACTAAAACTATCTGGTCCCAGGCTCTTTTTGGTGGGTAGACTTTTAATGACTGCTTCTATTTCTTTTGGGGTTATGGGACTTTTTAGATGGTTTATCTGGTCCTGATTTAATTTTGGTACCTGGTATCTGTCTAGAAAATTGTCCATTTCATCCAGATCTTCTAATTTTGGTAAGTATATATTTTTGTAGTAGGATCTGATGATTTTTTTGAATTTCCTTGGTTTCTGTTGTTTTACCTCCATTTTCAGTTCTGATTTTATTAATTTCATATTGTCTCTCTTCCATCTGATTAGTCTGGCTAAGGGTTTATCTATCTTGTTGATTTTCTCTAAGAACGAGCTCCTGGTTTTATTGATTCTTTGTATAGTTCTTTTTGTTTCTACTTGTTTCGTTTCAGCCCTGAGTTTTATTATTTCCTGCCTTCTACTCCTCTTTGGTGTGTTTACTTCTCTTTGTTCTAGTTCTTTCAGGTGTGTTGTCAAGCTGCTAGTGTATGTTCTTTCCAGTTTGTTTTTTTAGGCACATAGAGTTATGAGTTTTCCTCTTAGCACTCCTTTCATTGTGTCCCATAAGTTTTGGTATGATGTGTTTTCATTTTCATTAAAAATTTTTAATTCTAAAAAGTCTTTAATATCTTTCTTTCTTCCCTGAGCAAGTTATCATTGAGTAGTGCATTGTTCATTTTCCACATGTATATGGGCTTTTCATTTTTTTTTTTTGTGTTGTTATTGAAGGCTGGTCTTTATACATGGTGATCTGAGAGGATGCATGGGATTATTTCAGTTTTCTTGTATCTGTTGAGGCCAGTTTTGTGATCAATCATATGATCAGTTTTGCATAAGGTTCCATGAGGTGCTGTGAAGAACGTTTATTCTTTTGTTTTATAATGAATTTTTCTATAGATATCTGTTAAATCCATTTGGTTCATAACTTCTGTTAGTTTCACTGTGTCTCTGTTTAGTTTCTGTTTCTATGATCTGTCCATTGCTGGCAGTGGGGTATTAAAGTCTCCCACTGTTATTGTGTGTAGTGCAATGTGTGCTTTGAGGTTTAGTAAGGTTTTTTTATGAAAGTGGGTGCCCTTGAATTTGGAGCATAGATGTTCAGAATTGAGAGTTAATCTTGGATGACTTTTCCTTTCATGAGTATGAAGTGTCCTTCCTTATCTTTTTTGATTACTTTTGGTTGAAAGTCGATTTTATTTGATATTAGAATGACTACTCCAGCTTGTTTCTTAGGACCATTTGCTTGAAAAATTGTTTTCTAATCTTTTATTCTGAGGTAGTGTCTGTCTTGTCACTAAGGTATGTTTCCTGTATCAGTAAAATGGTGGATCCTGTTTACATATCTGGCCCATTAATCATGTCTTTTTATTGGGGAATTGAGTCATTGATGTTAAAAGATATGAAGGAACGGTGATTGTTGCTTCTTGTTATTTTTGTTATTAGAGGTGGAATTATGTTAGTGTGACTATCTTCTTTTGGATTTGTTGGAAGAAGAGTGCTTTCTTGCTCTTTCTAGTGTATAATTTCACTCCTTGTAGAGGAGTTTTCCCTCTATTATCTTTTGTAGTGCTGGATTTGTGGAAAGATATTGTATAAATTTGGTTTTGTCATGGAATATCTTTGTTTCTCCATCTATGGTAATTGAGAGTCTTTCTGGGTATAGTAGCATGGGCTGGCATTTTTGTTCTCTTAAGGTCTGTATGATATCTGTCCAGGATTTTCTGGCTTTTATAGTCTCTGGTGAGAAGTCTGATGTAATTCTAATAAGTCTGCCTTTATATGTTATTAGACTTTTTCCCTTATTGCTTTTAATATTTTTATTTGTTTTGTGCATTTGATGTTTTGGTTATTATGTGATGGGAGTTATTTCTTTTCTGGTCTAGAGTATTTGGCATTCTGTAGGCTTCTTGTATGTTCATGGACATCTCTTTCTTTAGGTTAGGGAAGTTTTCTTCTATAATTTTGTTGAAGATACTGTCCCTTTAAATTGTGAATCTTCACTCTCATCTATACCTATTATCCTTAGGTTTGGTCTTCTCATTGTGTCCTGGATTTCTTGGATGTTTTAGGTTAAGAAATGTTTGTACTTTGCATTTTCTTTGACAGTTATGTCAAGATTATCTATGGTATTTTCTGCACCTGAGATTCTCTCTTCTATCTCTTGTATTTTGTTGGTGATGCTTGCATCTATGACTCCTGATTTCTTTCCCAGTTTTTCTATCTACTGTGTGGTCTCCCTTTGTGATTTCTTTATTATTCCTACTTCCATTTTTATGTCCTGATAGATTTGTTTAATTCCTTCACCTGTTTGGTTGTTTTTCTCTTGTAATTCTTGAAGGGATTTTTGTGTTTCCCCTTTAAAGGCTTCTACATTTTTAACTGTGTTCTCCTCAATTTCTTTGAGAGAGTTATTTATGTCCTTCTTAAAGTCCTCTATCATCATCATAAGAAGTGATTTTAAATCTGAATCTTGCTTTTCTGATGTGATGGGTTATTTGGGACTTGGTATGGTGGGAGAACTGTGTTCTGATGATGCCAAGTAACCTTGATTGCTGATGCTTATGTCCCTTACACTTGCCTTTTGCCATCTGGTTATCTTTAGTGCTATCTGCACTCATTGTCTCTGACTTGAGAGTGTCTCTTCTGCTATCTTGTTTGCGTCAGAATTCCTCTGAGTCCAGCTGTCTCTGCGATCCTGTGATCCTGAGATCCTGGGTGTAAGAGCTCCTGGGTGTCATGTTGCCTCTGAGATCCAGAAATCCTGGTGTGACCAATCTCCTGAGATCCAGTGATCCTGTGATCTATGTTCCTGAATGTGTTAGAGCTCCTGGGAGTCCTGCCTACTCTGGGTGTTTTGGAATTGGGTGCAGAGTTGACTTTCAAGATCTGCTCAGTGCTCAGGCTCAGACTGGAATGAATAAGTTCCCCTGGCCAGGAGTGAGTTCCTGGGTCTCCGTGGGTCCCAGTTACTCCCTGTTTGGGGCAGGGGTTGCTTCCTCCTTACCTAAGACCCTGCAGGGTTTAGAGCTCCTGGGAGTTCAGCTTCCTCTGGGTTTGTGTGACTGGGTGCAGAGTTGAAGCTCAAGATCTGCTTAGTGCTCACATGCAGACCGGAAGGATCTGGTCACAAATTTAGCATTTAAGGAGCAAATTTTTAATGCCATTCTACTCTCAGAGAAAGAGATTTAGAAAAATATTTTATCACAACTAACTTCCATTAAAGTAAGTATTTAAAAATATAATGGTACAATCAAAATTTCTTAATAATGGAAAATGAAACCACAGAAGCTATTAGAATATGGAAAATACTCTGTGCTCCTGGACTGGCAGAATTAATATTGTAAAAATGTCTATCTATCTAAATTAATTTACAGAATTATTTCAATAACTACCAGAATTTGGCATATCATATTTCTCACATTTAGAAGAAAACAATTTGAGTATTTTCTTGAATTATACTGTAAAGACAGTCTGACACCATCATTATACTCAAACTCATGAACTAAGGTGCTAGAATAGAGAAACCAGAAATAAAATGTCCACTTAAATTTTACAAACAAAGCAATAACCTGCTTGGAGTGGAAATAACTTATTCAGCAATTGCTGCTTGCCAAACTGGATCTGTACTTGCAGAAGATGAAATTTGGCTCATATCTTTCACCTTATACAAAAATAAACTCAAAATGGATCAAAAAATCTTAAACCTTAAAATACAGAACTGTTTAGAAGAAACTCATGAGCTACCATGATCAAGTATGCTTCCTCTCAAGGATACAGGACTGGTTCAATATATGGAAAACCATCAATGTAATCTATTATATGCTAAACAAAGAAAAAAAACCACATGATCATCTCATTGGATTCAGAGAAAGCCTTTGACAAAATACAAAACCCATTCATGTTAAAAGTATTGGAGAGATCAGGAATTCAAAGTGCATACCTAAATATAATAAAAGCAATATACAATAAACCAATAGCCAACATCAAACAAAGTGAGGAGAAACTCAAAGCAATTCGATTAAAATCAGGGACAAGACAAGGCTGTCCACTCTCTCCCTACCTATTCAATAAAGTATTCAAAGTCCTAGCCAGAGCAATTAGACAACAAAAAGAGGTCAACGGGATTTAAATTGGAAGGGAGAAAGTCAAGATATCAGTATTTGCAGATGATATGATAATATACATAAGCAACCTAAAAAATTCTACAGAGAACTCCCACAGCTGATAAGCAACTTCAACAATGTGGGTAGATATACAATTAACTCAAACAAATCAGTAGCCTTCCTTTACTCAAGGGATAAAAGGGATGAGAAAAAAATTAGGGAAATGACATCGTCCATAATAGTCACAAATAATATAAAATATCTTGGTGTGACTCAAATCAAGCAAGTGAAAGATGTGTATGACAAGAACTTCAAATCTCTGAAGAAAGAAATCGAAGATCTTAGAAGATGGAAAGATCTCCCATGCTCGTGGATTAGCAGGATTAATATAGGAAAAATGGCCATCTTGCCAAAAGCAATCTACAGATTCAATGCAATCCCCATTACCATTTGGACTCAATTCTTCAGAGTTAAAAAAAGCAATTCTCAAATTCATTTGGAATAGCAAAAAACCTAGGATAGCAAAAACTATTCTCAACAATAAAAATCTTCTGGGGGAAATCACCATCCCTGACCTCAAGCTGTATCATATAGCAATAGTGATAAATACTGCATGGTATTGGTGCAGACACAGGTAGGAAGTTAAATGGAATAGAATTAAAGACTCAGAAATGAACCCACACACCTATGATCTCTTGACAAAGAAGCTAAAACCATCTGGTGGGAAAAAAACCCAGCATTTATAACAAATGGTGCTGGTTCAACTGGAGGTCTGCATGTAGAAGAATGCAAATGGATCCATACCTATCTCCTTCACAAAGCTCAAGTCCAAGTGGATCCTACACATAAAACCAGATACACTGAATGTAATAGAGGAGAGAGTGGGGAAGAGCCTCAAATACATGGGCACAAGGGAAAACTTCCTGAACAGAACACCAATGGCTTATGCTTTAAGAGCAACAATCAACAAATGGGACCTCTTAAAATTAAAATTTCTGTAAAGCCAGGGACACTATCAATAGGATAAAATGGCAACCCATACATTGGAAAAGGTCTTTACCAATCCTACACCCTATAGAGGGCTAATATCCAAAATATACAAAGAACTCAAGAAGGTAGACTCCAGAAAACCAAATAACGCTATTAAAAAGTGGAGTACAGAGCATAGGGAATTCTCAACTGAGGAATTTAGAATGGCTGAGAAATACTTAGAGAAATGATCCACATCCTAGTCATCAGGGATATGCAAATCAGAACTGTTAACATTCTGTTTAAGTCCCACCTCACAGTTACCTGGCAACAGTCAGATAGGCCTCACCCAGTATAAAAGGGGCTGCTTGCCCCCTCCTCCCTCTCTTACTCTCTTGTTCTCTTGACCTCTTGCCTCCTTGCTCTCACTCTGTCCCCTCAACCCTTCCAAATTCCCTGCCACCCTGTCTTTATGTGCTCATGGGTAGCCTGTACTCTCCTATTTCTCTACTCTCTCTGCCTTTCCCTGTCTCTACTACCCTCTTGACTCCCCTCCCCATGCCCTGAATAAGCTCTATTCTATATTATACTTCATGTGGCTGATCCCTCAGGGGGAAGGGATGCTTTGGCATAGGCCCACTGAGACACTCCCTCCCCAGCTGTAATAACTTACCACACATTTACCAAAACATACCCTCCCTTCTCTTTATCTCTTAATTTATAAACACATCAAAATCAAAACAAACAAAAACAAACAAACAAAAAACCCTGAGATTCAACCTCATACCATCAAAATGGTTAAGATCAAAAACTCAGGTGATAGCAATGTTGGCAAAGATGTGGAGAAAGATGAACACTCCTCCATTTTTGGTGGGATTGCAAGCTAGCAAAACCACTTTGGAAATCAGTCTGGTGAGTCCTCAAAAAACTGGAAATAGTTCTTCCTGAATACCCAGCTATACCACTCCTTGGCATATACCCAAAAGGTGCCCCAAAATATAACAAGGACACATGCTCCACTGTGATCTTACCAGCCTTATTAATAATAGCCATAAGCTGGAAACAACCCAGATGTCCTTCAACAGAAGAATGGATACAGAAAATGTGATACACACACAAACACACACACAACACACACACACACACACACACACACTAAATGGAGTACTATGCAGTGATTACAAACAATGACCTTATGAAATACTCAGGCAAATGAATGGAACTAGAAAATATCATCCTGAGTGTGGTACCCAGGCACAAAAGATCACACATGGTATGCACTCACTAATAATTGGATACTAGTCCAAAAGCTCACAATGCCTATGATACAACCTATAGACCATATGGAGAGTAGAAAGAAGGAAGATAAGGAGATGGATTTTTCATACCTGCACTGAGGGGGGAACAGGATAATTGTGGGTGGTGGAAGTGGAGGGGAACAAGGAGGGAGGGAGAAAGGAGGAAGAGGAAGAGGAGATGTGAGAGAGGTAAAGAGGGTCAGGAAATTGAATAAAAGCAGGTAGCAGGGGGCATAAGGAGATTCTTAGCCATGACAGACCAATGCAACTATATCCTGTTTGCTGGTATATGAATACCAGGTCTCTCTCTGGCAACAGTTACACCATTCATGAAATTACATATCCCCTATCAGCATTCTGATTTAAAAATTGTCTCTTAATTAACATAATTTTGTACATATCAAATAAATCAGTAGGTAACTCATTTTACTTTTATGTAGATTTGTAGCTCAAATCAGTACCTGGTTTGTGAGGCATACTCTTATTTTACTGTAGGAGTTTAGAGGTTATAACTTTGGTCATTTTGAGGTAAGAATTTATTAGAGGATTGGAGTTAATAGTGGGTCTGAGCATTTCAGAATGCTTGCTGTTTCTGCAGAGGATGTGAATTTGGTTCTTAGTATCATTCTCAGACAGCTCAAACCTTCTGTAATTATACCTTGAGAGGATTGGATGTTCTTTTCTGGCCCCTTCAGATACCTAGTCTCCTTTATGTGCTTGCAAACACACACATACACACACATACATACACACAAATAATACACATATTTAAAAATAAATTTAAGAGCATTAAGTATAAAGAGTAGTTTTAGTCTAACTGCAAAAAATGAAAAAGAAAATATCAGTGAGAGTTAACAAAGATTTGGGAGAAAAAGAAAATTCATACTGTATCTGGCAAAAATTAAACTGAAATACCGTATAAGGAAAATTCTATGAATTCCTTTTCAATTCTTTGTTGTGAATTGATTGCAAGTTTAATACCTTTTGCATTTAAAAATTAATTTGTCATTTTTGTTTTAGAGTCCTAAGGTACACATTTTATTATACCACATAATGTATATCAAGCAAGAATTCACTGTTGCTTCAGATTAAAGTTTTTTAAACAAAATTTGAAAATGGGTGTTATAGACTAAGACTTAAATTAAGAATAGATCATTGAAGTATGTGAAATTACAAACCTCTGTAACTGTACACACAATTCTGAAAACTGGAAAATATAGCCAGATAAGACATATAGCATTTACATATATCATTGATGAAAAGTTAGCAATTTCTAAACTGATAATGAATAAACAAAGTGTAATATTTAACATCCGGGATCTGGATTCTGGAGGAATCTCTGTGATATTTCTCCAAGCTGTCCTTTAAACACAAAGTACCATGACAATAAATCCCCTTTATTCTCTGAGTAGGAACAAGGAAGAAATATTGATGGTATAAGATTCTGCATATTGAAAAATAAGTGCCCACACTGCCATACAGGCATGTTTGATTGTGCACTCATGAGCAAACACACACAAACACACACCACACACACACACACACACACACACACACACACACACACACATAAAACAGGAATGATGCTTTTGTACATTGTATAAAGCTTATCTTTGTGCTATTCAAATCCTGATTTCTCTGCCCTTATATCTCGTTTCAATTCAGACATGGAAATGTAATCCATTTACCAAGAATCTCCAGTTTCAAGTGTGTAAAGAGTGCTTTCAATTTATTTTCTGCCTTTCAATAAATGCTGGTTTCACAATGGGTGGGCAGAATAGGGAATAGTGTGGGAAGTCTACCAAAAAGAGGAAAGAGAGAGAGTCCAAGAGAGTCAGTTCAGTCAGGAGGATGGAGGATTTGGGGCCATAAAGAAAGGTCTCAGGAGAGATCATGAATACACTCATGAAGACCAAAGAGCCAGATCACTAATAATGTGGCAGTGTCATGGGATGGGGCTGGAAACAGCCACATTTTCATGGAAAGTAAAGAGAGATCATGTAATTGCTCAGCTATTGAGATTCAGTTTTAAATAAAACTTGGTTTCTCTGTGATTATTGGAGACTAACTTAAGGTAAAGAAATGCAGTTGCCAGTTTAATTTACTATTACATTTATATTAAAAATTCATTTACACACACCACACACACATACTCACATGGTCAACATATAGTTTGACTACCATCTGCTTTCTACATATTAGTTCTGAAGAAATGTTGAAATATAACTGGTGAAATCTTCAACTTGCATTCTAAGAGAAGCCCCTGTCTAAAATGTGAAATAATGTAGTATTGGGAGAACTTATCCATAGAGAAGAATATGTCAATATTCGTATGCTGAGACTACATTATCAAAATTAAAAATATTTAATTTCTGAGTCTTTTCTCAATGCTATGTAGATACTGTCCACGGAAATATAGCATTATTTTGTTGGAAAACATATTTCTCCTGCCCAACACTTCTTTGAAATTAAGGAATTATAATGTCTAGTTGTGAGTTCACTATTCGTGTGGCCTATGGGACCAAGAAGCAGGAAGGATCATAGTGTAGCTTTGTGGTAATAGTCCTCCTTTTGCAAGTGTGTAGAAGGAAGTAGTGATTTCTGAATGACTTGGTCTTGCTAAGTGCTCTGTCATCTCAAGACCAGCCCAGCACTGCCCTCTAATGGGCATGAGCATCCATCAGAAATATTGAGGGATAAGACAATTTCTTCCAGGGAAGGAATTGAAGCAGGTTTAAAGGAACATAGGCAAGCAAACCAAAAGCAACCTTCTAGAGCCCTTTGCTTTGTTTTCCTAGAAAATTTATAAGGGAAAATGCCTAAAGGCACAAGGGCCTTGGATGATACCTGTCAACAAAGAAAGAATGGGTGCACTTAGGGGGTCACTGTAAATTACCCAATCAAGCATGTGCTTAACACACTTCCAGGCTTCTCTTATCCTGAAGAAGTAAAGCTGGTATGTTCTGCTCCACAGGTTAGTTTTTTTTTCAAGTCATTTGATTCTTTTTCATGCCATATAATGAACTTGAAAATTCTCTAAACAAATACCAACAGCTCAGTATATAACTTGGGGTCTCTCTTAGGATTGGAAATGACCTATACTCACGCTTGTACACCTAACTGAAAATCACAGAGAAAAACTTGTATTTCATTCCAACCTAAGTCACACTGCAAGGCTACTTTCCACACTAAGTAATCTTCCTCCACAGGGACATAGTAGGTGTTGGTATCAGGCTCCAAACCCAGTGACACCACATCTAGGCACCGCCCCCCCAATCATTGCCAAGGCAATCGCCATACATTCCCAGAATCCACCTGACTACCTCCAACCTTTACCTGGGAGAGGCTATGTCACTGCCCATATAAAACAGGTAGAACACTCTGACCTCTCTCTCTTCTTCCTCTTCTTCTCCTCCCTATCCTTGCCCTATCCCCTGAATAAACCCCACTAGGAACTCTTTGGTCTGATGTGGTCTGTTCTAAGTCGAAAGCAGATGTATATCATTGGTGTGTTGGGCCAAGAACAGAAGACTTCGGGAACTGCAACCTGTGCAGCTGCCACTGACTGCTACTGGTGCTAGCTCCTATGATCGTGCAGGACTGCCATGTGGACCACAGCCACAGCCACCGCTGCTACTGTTACACCATGTGGACTGCATCCTCCTTTACCTGCTGTCACTAACTGCGTGGATTTCCACCTCTGCCGCAGATTAACTCCACTTGTCTCTTCGAGGCTCATGGAACTTCCACCACATGAGCTGTCACTGTGGCTCCTCATGTAGAGCTGTGCTCTCCCACGTGGGCTAGGCAGCCAGACAGGCCCACATAGACCTCATGTATCCACCTTTCTTGATACCAGACTGGGGAAGCCAGAAAACACACACTGGCATATTGATTAGTAAGGAGCTTCCAATTGGCGGGAGGGACCCTAAATGCCCAGATAGCGCCTGGCAGCCTTTCCTGGGCTGAGGGGTTGGCGTTTCAATGCTCCAGTTCATATGACTGGCCTCCTGGCTGACCTACAACTTAGGATTTAGGCTGTGGGTGACTTCCCTCCTCAAAAAGCAGTTCACAAATCCCCCAAGTTCTTGCAGCAGCTGATAAATCCCTGGTACCAGGTTGAGCTGCTTTCTGGTGATCTCTGGGAGACCACCACCGCTGCTGCCCCTAGATATTCTCATGACGACCTGATATCTAGCCTGCCTACCTGATCCTTTACCGACTTTTCTCTTGGGATGCTGATACAAATAGTTTGGGAATATATCCGCCCCCCCATCATCCAATGGGTGCTAAATTGTCTTCCACTGCACTTTCAGACACCCCACTGGGTTATCTTTTGAAAAACCTCAAATCTCTAAACTTAATGCCTGATTTGAGGCCTTCCAAACTGATACACCTCTGCAATAAGATCTAGATTCAGTACCCTTTAGATAATGGTTCAACATGGCCACCTAATGGCATGCTAGACCCAATCATTTTAAAGGGTCTTCATACATACTGCCAGCAGTCTGGTAAATGGAAAGAGGTTCCCCATATCCAAGCATTCATCTACCTTTGCTCTAATCCCTCTATATGCTCCATCTGTTCCCCACCCCAGCTTCTTTTAGCCATGAAACCTACTCAACCACTATTAGATGACACTACACCCTTAGATCCAGCTGATGAACTGCTTCCCTTCCATTGCAGACCTGCTTCCATACTGCCAAAAACTCAAACTGCTGCCTCAGTTTCTTCTCCTTACCAGGATATCTCAGAGTTTACTAGCCCAACCTCTTCAGACCCCTCCCTTTCTTGTGTGCCAGCTGCAGGCCACTCTAATCGCCCTGCATTGGCACCAAACTTTACCCCCCCCATCACGTGTTCTAAGGCCACAGCCAAACCTCTAATTCCTTCTCTTTCAGGAACATCTAAACCAGCATCTGTCCTTCCTCTAAGGGAAGTGGCTGGAGTTGACAGTCTGGTCAGAGTACATGTCTAGTAGGAAGCCCTGGGTAGCTATGGTATGTGGAAGATCCATCTCCTTCCTTTTGGACACTGTGGCCACTTACTTGGTCCTGACAGAGTTCTGGGGACCCACCTCACCTTCACATTTTCCTATTGTCAGTGTAGGAGTACAACCTTACCTTCCTCACCAGACCCCACTCCCCACTTAGTTGCATTTTTAGGGGTGTGCCTCATTCCTTTTTGGTAGTGCCTATATGTCCTGTCCCCTTATTGGGAAGGGATAGTTTAGCTAAGTTGGAAGCCTCTATTTCCTTTGCTCCACTGATTTGCCTAAACCCAAGCTCACCAGCAGTTCCTCTGCTCCTTCTTCTAGCCAGTCAACAAACTAAAACTAACATGTTATTTCCCTTACCAGCTTCTCAGGTGGATCTCCAAGTTTGGGATGTTTAGAACCCCTCTGTTGCTAAACATCATTCTCCTGTTGTCATACAGTTACTGGACTCTACTAGGTACATCACCCAAGCTTAATACCCTCTTTCTCTCCAGAGCCTCAGTGGACTTAAGCCTATCATTTTGATCTCTTAAGGAAAAAACTCCTTCACCCTACCTCTTCCCCTTTAACAACCCTATACTAGCAGTTAAGAAACCTAATGGTACCTATTTACTGGTTCAAGACCTCAAATGCATTAATTCTGCAGTGGTTCCCCTCCATCCTGTTGTGGCTAACCCTTACACACTTCTTTCTACTATTCCCTCAGGGACTTCTCATTTTTCAGTCCTAGATCTCAAAGATGCATTTTTCTTTATCCCTCTAGATGCCCAGTTACAGGACATATTTGCCTTTACCTGGACAGATCCTGACACCTACTTTTCTACCCAACTTACCTGTACTGTTCTACCTCAGGGATTCTGGGACAGCCCACACCTATTTGGCCAGGTTCTGGCTTCTGACTTGCTCTCTTTATCTCTCCCTAGATCGAAGATTGTACTTTACATAGATGATGTCCTTCTCTGTAGCCCTTCTCTAGAGACTAGCCAAGCTGACACCTCTGCTCTTCTAAATTTCCTTTCCAGTAGAGGCTACAGGGTCTTACTTTCTAAAGTCCAACTGTCCACTCCTCAGGTCACCTATTTGGGACTAACAATTATCCCAACACACAAGGCTATTACCTTAGAATCTGATTCAGTCTCTAACTGTTCCTTCTACAAAGGAATAGATTTTATCATTCCTAGAAATGGCTAGCTTTTTGCATTTCTGGGTTCCTTCCTTTTCCCTACTTTCTCACCCCTTATATGAAGCAGCATTAGCCCCCACCCATGAACCTCGTCTCAAACCAAGCTCTTTCAAAGGCTCCAACAGGCTCTTCTTTTTTTTCTTTCTTCTTTCTTTCTTTCTTCTTTCTTTCTTTCTTTCTTTCTTTCTTTCTTTCTTTTTCTTTCTTTCTTTCTTTCTTTGAAATCAAATCGTAATTTTTACTTATTCACTCAGGGGTTATGAACACAAAAAGGCAGGATGTGGGGAAGGGGATGACACCGGAGCATAGGTGTTCAGGGGGACTACAGCTATCTTTCAGAACAGGGTATTGGCTGGGTGAAGTTTCAGGGAACAGGTCACTATGACTCTGCCTATGATTCACCTGTCCTTATCTAAGTTGGTACTATCTGCTGAGGCTACCTATTTACAAGGTCTATGACTACTCAGGCTGGTAAATTTCCACAAAAGCTGTCTGTTTACAATAGCTTATAGCCATCTGTTTCAGTGTTTTTCCACAGAGACCCAAGACTTTGTGTTAGCATGTATGTATGTCAGGCCTATTGCTGATTTTAGGCCTATGGCTGATTTTAGGCCTTCAGTGTATAAGCAGGGCTGCCCCTGACATCTCCTCCCTTCTCTAAGTATAGAAGGGCCATGGTGATTCTAATCTTGAGAAGCAACAGGCTCTTCTTAAGGCCCCAGCCTTACATCTCTCTGACCTGACTTGTCCTTTTTCCCCACTATGTAACTGAAAAGGGGGATTTGCCCTTGGAGTCTTAGGTCACCAACTGGGACCAGCTTTTGCACCTGTAGCATACTTCTCAAAAAGACTAGATCTAACCATCCAGGGATGGGCACCTTGTATTCATAACTTAGCAGTGGCTGAACTCACTATTCAAGTGTCAAAGAAACTAACCTTGGGATTGCCCAACTGTCCTCTTTTCTCACACCTGTCACAGCTCCTAACTTATAAAGGCTTACAGACTCTACCTCCCTCCAGGGTTCTTTCTCTTCAGGTAGCTCTAATAAAAGACTCTGCCCTCACCTTTCAATCATTCCCACCTAACATTTCCAATCTTCTTCCTTGATTTAATACTAACTACTCTCTATCACACTCCTGCACTGAAATTCTAGAGGAACTATTACCTCATCCTTCACACATACAAGAGGGCACATTGCCGCAAGCCATATATACCTGGTATACAGATGGAAGCTCCTTTCTACATGAAGGGGCCAGGAAAGCTGGCTATGCCATAGTGTCAGACACCAGGGTGGTGGAGGCACAGGCCCTTCCTGCTCATACCACCAACCAACAGGCTAAACTAATAGCCCTTACCTGTGCCTTCTAGCTGGTACAGGGACAATCCCTCAACATCTACACAGGTTCCAAATATGCTTTCCATATCCTCCTGTCCCATGCTGCTATCTGGAAGGAACATGGGTTACTAACCACAAAAACAGGATCAGTAACTAATGTAAACCAAATTATGGCCATGCTAAAGGCCTCCCATCTCCCGACAGCTATTGGGATTGTCTACTATAGATCCCACTGGACGGATAACTCTATTGTCTCCAAGGGAAACAACTGAGTTGATGAAGCAGCTAGAGCTGCGGCCTTTATGGGCCTAGACTCATCTCACCCTCCCAGGACATTCTTACACTGCAACCCACATCCCCACCTACGCTCCCTGACACTCCTCAAACTCTGTCCTATCTTCACCAACTCTTTCATCCTAACAGCCAAGCATTGTCTTATTTTGTTAAGACCTACCTACAACCTACTCTTGAGGACTTAAGTGTCTTAAAATCTATCACTGTTTCTTGCAAAATCTGTCAGATGTCAGACTCCAACTCTAGGTATCATACTCCTTTTCCTACCCATCAGGCTAGAAGTTTTCTTCCTGAAACTGACTGACAACTTGACTTTACCCACATGCCCACTGTCAATCATGCTGGTCTCTGGGCTCAGACAGTCTCTGATCTCCTCTGAGAGATCACCCCCTGATTTGGTGTCCCAGCCTTCCTCCAGTCAGAAAATGGTCCTCAATTTACTTCCCAGGTTCCTCAAATTCTATCTAAAGCCCTAGACATCCTCTAGCATTTTCATATTCCCTACCACCCTCAATCTTCAGGTAAGGTAGAAAGAACTAATCTCACTCTTTAAAAACCACTATTGTCAAGCTGTCACAATAACTTTATCTTAATTGGGTAAAACTCTTATCTCTGGCTCTTTTCAGGCTGCAAGCTATCCCCAAGTGGCTTTTCCTCATCTCACTCTTTGAACTCATGTATGGACGTCTAGTTCAAACTCCTGGTCTTTCACCTAAATGCTTTCCCCTCCCAGACCATCTACTTACTCCATTACTTTGCCACCTCTATTCTCTCTTATGGAACTTTGCTGACCACCATCTACCTCAACCACACACTGTCTCCTGTCCACTGCCTGTCAACATTGGAGACCAAGTCCTTCTCTCCCCTCCAGATCATTACCCCTCACCTCCCTCTCTCTCAAGTGGCATGACCCTTTTAAGGTAATTCTTGTGACCCCTACAGCTGCTAAACTTGAGGGACTCTCTCATTGGGACCACCTGTCTCACCTCAAGCCTTTTATCCCTCCACCTAAAATCAACTCTTCTTCATACACATCGACCCTAACAGGACCATGCTCTATTAAGCTCCAGAGGATGTCAAGATCACCCACCTTGTCCTCAATCCCAGAAAATAAGACTCCACTCTGGCAGCTGAGCTCAACCTCACTGGACTAGACATGTGTTTCTCATCCTCCCCCTGCTGTTTGTTTCTATCCAGGTCAGCCCTTACATCTGGAGGCTCGAGGTTCAAGAGACACCCACAGATAACAAACAGTCTTTCCAAACAGAGTCAGGAAACTGCCCCATTGCCGGATGCCAAGAACCAATCCAAATTGCCATCGTCTCTATATCTGTTATCCCATCTAAATATTATGTTCTCTATACTTGCTTTCTCTTTGATCAGATAAAAGATTATTGTACAAACTGGCCAGATGATTATGGGGGCTGCCCATATTGGTCTTGTCAGATACATATGCTAGGATCACAGACCAACCATTTCTTCTACCAACACCACCAGACACTCTTCTACATACAAGATTCATGGGATTCCAGCTGTGGTGCTTCAGAACTGATGGGGGCTAGATGTCCTGACAGCTAAAGAAGGTGGTCTTTGCTGGTTCCTCCAAGAAGAATGCTGTTTTTAAGGAATGTGAGTCCTCCAGTTCTGAGATTTTCAAAAACCCATATGGAAGTAGATACTCTCTTTTGTAACACCCTTTCTAGTCATCCGCCTGGTGTTATTATTTCTAACCAAACTATTAATCAGTTCCTGTTACAGGATTACCAGCCACTGTCCACAGAGGAACCTGATGCACACATATACTGAGTGGATCCTGATGGTGAAAGCAAGCTACATCCCCAAATGGACTATACCCCTACACAGCAGGAAGTAGTTTAAGAGACATGGCTCCCCAACTCCCCTTTCATCATTGGCTACCCCTCCCCTTTTTCTTCTCTTTATAATAAGAAAAAAGGGAGGTATATTGATATCAGGCTCCAAACCCAGTGACATCAAATCTAGATGATACCCACATCGTTGCCAAGGCAGCCACCATACATTCCCAGAATCCACTGACTACCACCCACCTTTACCTGGGAGAGGCTATGTCACCACCCATATAAAACAGGCAGAACCCTCTGACCTCACTCTCTTCTTCCTCTTCTTCTCCCTCCCAATCCTTGCCCTATCTCCTGAACAAACCCGACTTGGAACTCTTTGGTCTGATGTGGTCTGTTCTAAGCCATGCACAGACATATATCAGTAGGAACTTCAGTCAGCCACCACCTTCACTGGTAATATGGAGATTATGGGTTTTGGATCTGATTGAGCAGGGTAGATTGTGATTTCAACCTTGAGAACCTAGGAAAATTGTGTGCAAGTGCTATTCTGCCAAGTGACATGTTAAACAGTACCACCAAGAAACTGATAAAGTTATAGGGAGAGAGTAGGTGCTGAAGTATTCCCAACTCAAAGAATCTGGGAAAGATCCACAGTGAGGTTACTCTTTTTCTGATTGTTTCCTCACCTCACCCCGATAGTGCACCTTTGAGCTGGGAATGGCTAAATGGAGGCAATTGAGGGTAAGCTGCTAGGGAGCTAGAAAGAAA
Source organism: Mastomys natalensis (assembly GCA_021653895.1). Taxonomy (NCBI): domain Eukaryota; kingdom Metazoa; phylum Chordata; class Mammalia; order Rodentia; family Muridae; genus Mastomys; species Mastomys natalensis. The sequence continues at coordinate 39,754 of JAJTUV010000186.1, read as the reverse complement.
ATGGCAGGGCATTGGATACATGGCTATGGTTGGGACTCAAAATTTGAAGAAAATAATGCTAGCTCCTGAGTCCCATCCACAGGACTGCAACAGTCAGTCAGTAGAGGAAAGAGATAGGACACTGTGTTTCAGAACCATAGCTTAAGGATTCAAAATTTAAAGTGTTTTGATTATGGGTTTACCCTAGCTTTATTGAAATGTTACATATTAGTTCAATTTATCTATTTAATATGATTGACATCCTGGTGGTTTAATAACAAATGTTGGGAGATATACTAATGCAGTCACAGGGTGAGAATGGAAAATGGCCCTCCAAGACCAAGTAAGTCCCAGGGGATTATGAAATATCTCTCAATATCTGCTGTGACTGTTCTCTTTTTTAAGGAGGCCATAAGGACCACAAGTGTTCTTCAGCAAGTGATTAGTCTAAAAAGGGAAGTGTCAATACTGCAAAAATTTACTTCTGTGCTGCTAGGCAAAGACAGAGTCAAGTAAGCACTAAAAGTTATCTTCATAAAGATACAAAAATTGGTTCTATAAAAATAAAAGGCTAGAGGAGCTCGAGGTTTCTCTTAAGTCCCAGTGACAGCTAAGGACCAGATCCATAAGTGGTCTTGACAATAAAGAATAAAATAAAAGTAGTTAATTTTGACAACATGTATGATTTTAAACACCCAGTGGGAAAGTTTACTCAAGGAGTGGGATAATAAAAATCCTTATTTGATGGTTTATGGGCTCACTTTCCCTGGATATAAGGCTTATAATCATATGAGATTCTACTGATGCCATTATTTTCATTAAAAATTTCTTCTTAGTAAGTACAATGCCATTCTGATGATAGGGTATCATGACCCTGGATCCATGAAACTCTGTACTGCCTATCTGAATCCAAGAGAAACATGCCCACTATTATTTCATCCTAAAAGGCAAATGGTGACTAAATCTCTCTCTCTCTCTCTCTCTCTCTCTCTCTCTCTCTCTCTCTCTCTCTCCTCTCTCCACCTGTGAGGGACCTTACATTGTGACTTTAGCCACAGCTATCAAAATGCATGAAAATAGATGGTTCATCATTCTCAAAACTTTTCTTTGACCAATTCATACTATATGGGACATTTCTGAGAATGGTTACTTTGTCCTAGATGAGAGATAATGGCTTATCATTCTCCTGTCCACTTGGTCTACAACTCTTCTACAGACAGAACTTCTGGTAGAGTGTCAGTTTTACTCCCCACTGATATATTTGCCACATCACTCTTGTCAGTCCTAGGAGACTCATGAAAGTCTCTTATTCTTTGAACTGATGCCACTTAGATCAAATTACACTTAGCATAAATCAGTTATAGAGCGGTCATGGTTCCTTTCCTGAGATCATGCTATTTTATTCTCTGAGATGGGAAAATAAATTACATTTTCCTTCCTTTCCACAGTTTTCCCATTTCCTCCTCAATTCTCTTCGCATCTCAATCCACACCCTTCTTGTCTCTCATTTGATAAGAAACAGGTATCTAAGGAATAATAATGAAAGTAAAAGAATATATATTTAGCTAAACAAAAATTGAAATGAAATAAAGACCAATAACTAAATAAGAAAAAGATCTGGAAAAAAAAAAAAAAAAACCTCAAGAAATGCATATAGATGCAGAGACACTGCCATTTGGACACACCCAGAGATTCCATAAAAAAATAAAACCAGATTAATACCAAAGATGCCTTTAAGTTTTGTAATAAATAAAATATCATGTAATATTGTAGCTGCTTGTATTATGAATGCTAATTATGTTCCCTAATAAACTGTGTGCAAGACAGTGTCTACAAGTAGCTTCTAGGTACCTGCACCCAGTTGGTTCTGACTGGTAAATAAAAATGCCAAACAGCAAATAGCTGGGGAGGACAGACAGAGGCAGAATTTTGGGATTTCCCTGGCTTGGTATTAGGAGGAGAGAGAAAGAGAGGTCTACATGCTTGATGAGAATGTGGGCAGAGAAGGGGCTATAGTCTGCCATGGGATAGAAAAGCAGAGAAAGTGCCCTGTTCTCTGGGCCAAGAAAATGTGGCCCAGATGGATGTTTAATTGGAGTTAAGAGCATCCAAGATGTAAAATAGAATTAGTAAGTAATAACTCAGGATTAACAGCATGCAGGGTAGCTAGTAGCCCAGCTATGTGGTTTAGGTATGTGATCTCATTTATTAATTGTTCTTCTTAGTGCATATGCTATAAGAGCAAACATCAGCTGGTCAGGAATTCTTTTCTGGGCCAATCAGTTCATAACCATTCTCTATTTTCTCTTTTATCAGATTCAGTGTATCTGCCTTATTTGGAGGTCACTGAACCATTTGGAGAACAGTTTTTTGTGAGGTGATAACTAAGGATCTGCTTGCATTTCTACATGCATACATCCAGTTTGATACTATGTTTTGTTTTCAAGTGTGCATTTCTCATTTCACATTCTTTTTTTTTTTTTTAAAAAAAAAAAAAAACACATTTGTTTATTCACTTTACAACTCAATATCAGACTTTCTTCTACCACCTCACGCAAGACCTGCCTTTTGGATGTCACCCACCAACCAAAACTCATTACCCTATCCCCACTAACACCCAATGCTTTCGCTATAGAACACTCATGATCATCTCCCACCCCCTCACATCAAGTTGATGCAGAAACAGTTGCTTCCTCTGCAACTGTGGCCAGACAAGATGGTCAATTTTGGGTTGTGAGATCTACAGGCTGTCAAGCAATAAGCTCAGGGTCAGTCCCTGCTCCATTTGTGTGGGGCTGTGGGCTGTGAGAGGCAGCTGGGCACCTGGTAGAGCACAGGCCTCGAACCCTCGACCCTAATGGGATGGAAGGTGTTAGGCTTTGCTTCTGAGTTCCTGTTTCCTTTCACCTAGCTTCAGCCCTCCACAGCCCCTCCCAAAGATAGGTTTGTGTCACCCAGCAGGTGGTAGAGGATGCAGACAAAGCCCGCTCCAAGAGTACCCCCCTGCTGGTGCCCATGAAGAACCTCTCCATGGAACTCAAGGACAGTGAGTAATACTCGGCCTAGTTCAAAGACTAGGGCTCTCACTGTCCCCTCTCTTTTCTTTCTCCATGTGTTCCTGGTCAGCTTCTCCCCTTTGACTCTTAACTATAGTCTAACTCCTGCCTAGTTCAAAAGACTAGGTCTTTCTCTCTCTCTCTCTCTGCCTCTCTCTCTCTGCCTCTCTCTCTCTGTCTCTCTCTCTCTTTCTCTCTTTCTCTTTCTCTCTGTCTCTCTCTCTGTCTCTGTCTCTCTCTCTGTCTCTGTGTGTGTGTGTGTGTGTCTCCTTCTCCATGTGTTCCTGGCCAGCTTCTGCTGTTTGACCTTTAGTTACAGCCTCCAGCTCAAGGGTAAGATGACGGCGACTCCCTAGCCTCCACTCTCTACCCATCCCCCAGCCCCACAGAGAGGGCTCCTTCACAGTTAATAGCTGCCTTTCAGGCCACAGTGCCTGCTGTGACCCTCGTTCTAAGACTCTTTCCCTTGGGTGAGAGATTCCCTTCCCTTTTGAGACAGTTTCCTTTTCATGGCTGAGAACCTCAGGCCAGGCCTGGAAAGACTGTCCCCTCTCTCTCAGGAGCACTGGCTCTGAGCTCTAGTCTCCAGCATGTCTCCCCCAGGGGTCAGTCTTTTGCATGCTGCCTGCTATCATAGGTTTCTTCTCCTCCTCCATCATTTGTGGCCAGCTACAGCCACTTAGTTCAGCCAGCTTGCCTGAAACAGCAGGTCTGAGACCCTGTTTGCTCCCATTGCCCCTGTGACTTCTCCCCTTGGGTGAGAAATTTCTCTTACATTTTGAGACAGTTTCTTTCTTGCAGCTGAGAACTCCAGGTTGGACCTGGAAGAACTGCTCCCAGGAGCTGCTGGCTCCAACCCAGTTGACATGGTTCTCCATGACAGGCCCAAAGACATGAGGAAGTCCATGGCTTTAGAAGGTTTATTGTCATAGTGGAAAGTGGATAAAGGTGTATCCCCTTACCTCCAGGGTAGGCCTTTGGTTAAATACTGTTTGTAAGGAGGAGGGTCTGGGAAAAATGTTTAATTGGCTATGCCCTTCAGCCTTCAGGTATCTCATTAATATGGAAATCTCTTGAGGCTGAGGCCTGTGGTCACACCCTCTATCTGTGCTGGGAGGAGCTGTGGAGGGCTGAGCCAAGTGAAAGGAACCAGGGGTCCAGGAGTAAAGCCAAACACCTTCCATCCCATTAGGGTCTGGGGTTCGAGGCCTGTGCTTGACCAGGCACCCAGCTGCCTCTCACAGCCCACTGCCCCACACAGTTGTTGTGGGACCCACATGCAGACCAAGCTGTTCATCTGCTCATCTGCTCATCTGCTATGTATGCTCAAGGGGCCTAGGTTCAGCCCATGCTCACTCTTTGCCTGATGATACAGGTTAGCTGACCCTGTTTGCCTTCCTATGGAGTTCCTGTCCTCTATATGTCCCTCAATCCTTATGCAAACTCTGCCATAAGACACACAAGCTCCATCTAACATTTGAGATTGAGTCTCTGCATCTCTTTCATTTGGATGCTGGGTGCAGCCTTTAGAGAACAGTTATGTTAAGTTCCTGTCTGTAAGCATAACAGAGTATCATTAATAGTGTCAGGGATTGGTTATTGCCCGTGGGATTAGTCTAAATTTTGAGGCAGTCATTGGCTGGCCATTCTCTCAATTTTTGTGCTAACTTTGTTCCTGTATGTGGGTGAGTTGGTGTCATCTTCCTTCCACTGGGAGTCCTGCCTGCCTATAGGAAGTGACACTTCAGGATCCATATTCCCCACTGCTAGGAGTCTCAGCTAGAATTGCACTAATAATCTCTTTAGGGCTTCTCCCCATCCCAGGTTTCTGGCACATCCTTGAGATTGTCCACCTACCGTTGAGTTAGTTTTGTATCTAGCCACTTGGCTGAAAGTGTTTATTAGCTTTAGGAAGTTTTGGGTAGAGTTTTTGGGATCACTAATGTGTCCTAAACTATCCTCTGTGAATAGGGATAGTTTGAGTTCTTGGTTTCCAAATTGTATTCCCTTGATCTCCTTGGTTTCTTACCTCTCTAGCTAGAACTTCAAGTTCTATATTGAAGAGATACAGAGAGTGGACAGCCTGTTGACTATTGATTTGCTGTATATTGCCTTTATTTTGTTTAGATATGAACATTGTATTCCTACGTTCTCCAAGAATTTTATCTTGGAGTGGTATTATTTTGTCAAATTGATTTTATCCATTTAGTGAAATGATCATCTTTTATCTTTCAGTGTGTTCATATGATGCATCATGTTGATGGATTTTCATATATTGAACAACCCTTGGATCCCTGGGTGAAGCCTACTTGATTACGGTAGATAATGTCTTTGATGTTTTCTTGGATTTGGTTTATAAGTATTTTATTGAGTACTTTTGCATCAATATTCATAGGAGAAATTGTTCAGAAATTATCTGTTTTTGATGAGCCTTTTTGTGGGTTGATATATGAGTTAAGATGTAGAAAATCATCTTTTATAAAATTGGGTGCCCTTTTGTTTTTTGCATAGGTATTAAAAGTCTGGTGTAATTCTTATAGGTCTGCCTTTATATGTTGCTTGATCTTTTTCCCTTACTGCTTTTAGTATTTTTTCTTTGTTTTGTGCATTTGGTGTTTTGATTATTATGTGATGGGAGGTATTTCTTTTCTGGTCTAGTCTATTTGGAGTTCTATAGGCTTCTTGTATGTTTATGGGCATCTCGTTCTTTAGGTTAGGGAAATTTTCCTCTATAATTTTGTTGAAGTTATTTACTGGCCCTTTAAATTGGGAATCTTCACTCTCATCTATACATATTATCCTTAGGTTTGGTCTTCTCATTGTGTCTTGGATTTCCTGGATATTCTTGGTTAGGAGTTTTTTGCATTTTGCATTTTCTTTTGACAGTTGTGTCAATGTTTTCCATGGTATCTTCTGCACATGAGATTCTCTGTTCTATCTCTTGTATTCTGTTGGTGATGCTTGCATCTATGACTCCTGATCTCTTTCCTATGTTTTCTATCTCCAGAGTAGTCTCCCTTTGAGATTTCTTTATTGTTTCTATTTCCATTTTTAGATCCTTGATGGTTTTGTTCAATTCCTTCACCTCTTTGGTTGTGTTTTCTTACAATTCTTTAAGGGAGTTTTGTGTTTCCTCTTTAAGGTCTTCTACCTGTTTACCTGTGTTCTCTTGCAATTCTTTAAAGGATTTTTGTGTTTCCTCTTTAAGGGCTTCTACTTGTTTACCTGTGTTCTCCTGTTCTTCTTTAAGGGAATTACTTATGTCCTTCTTAAAATCCTCTGTCATCATCATGAGAAGTTATTTTATTTCTGAATCGTGGTTTTCCTGTGTGATGGGGTATCCAGGGCTTGCTATAGTAGGAGAACTGGGTTCTGATGATGCCAAGTAACTTTGGTTTCTGTTGATTGTGTTCTCGTGCTTGCCTTTTGCCATCTGGTTGACTCTAATGTTACCTGTGCTCACTGTGTCTGACTGGGGTCTGTCTTTATACCTACCTTGCTTGTGTCACAACTCCTCAGATTCCAGATGTCTCTGTGTTCCTGTGATCCTAAGCTCCTGGGTGGAAGAACTCCTGGGGCTCAGACCACCCTGGGGATCCTGAAATCCTGCTACCCTGATTGCATCAGCTCCTCTAGGATGGCTCAGGATAAGGTGTCTCCACCAGAACAGACCAGCTAGGTGTTCACTGTTCTCAGTGCAGTGGCTCTTCTAGAATGGCTCAGGATAATGCGTCTCCACAGGAGCAGACCAGCTAGGTGTCTTCCCCAGACAGAAGGACCAGGCCTCTGCTCTGAGTGCAGTGGCTTCCCTAGGATGGCTCAGGATCAGGTGTCTCCACAGGAGCAGATCAGCATGGTGTCTGCCCCAGCCAGAAGGACCAGGCTTGAGGCGGAAGGGAAGTGGTATTCTGGAGGGGTGGGGTTTGGGTTCCTGATGGTTCCTGAGCCACCCTAGCTCACAGTTATAACTCTGGGGCGTGGAGTATTGGGCAAGGTGTCTTACCCTCTGCTCTGAGTGCTGTGGCTCCTCTAGGATGGCTCAGGATCAGGTGTTTCCACAGGAGCAGACCAGCTAAGTGTCTGCCACAGCCAAAGGACCAGACTTGGGCTCAAATGATCTTTAATAATTAAATATCATTAAGTTGTATACTTTGTGGAGTCCTGATGCTTTTGAAAACTATGTATATTTGAACTGATAAACCTTTGCTACTCTTAGTTATTTCTGTTTGAATAATATTGAAAACACTTTATTATAATTAAATCAGAATCTAAGATAACAGTTATATAATCTGGTCTTTAACATGCATTACTTAATCATCTTAAGCAGTTTGAAATAGCAGCTATAGAAGGACTGGGTCAAGGCCTTGTATTCTTTAATGAGTTGCATAGGTAAAATGCCTATTTAAATGTAACAATATTAATTTCAATTTTTGTATCAATATATGAAGTTTTATAGTGAGAATCTTAAATCTGTATTAATGTATCCACTCTGTACCAATAAAAGAAATTATAATTTTAATTTTCCATCAATTTATAGATTGCTTTCAGTGTAATATTATGGCTATACAGTGCTTTGTTCAAGAATAAATTTATTAATCCATTCAACCTATGTGTTCCCTGTTCAAAATTATGACCATTTCCAAATTATCCCTTAAAATAACAACCTATCTATAATTTATTAAATAACCATCGCTGAACACCCAAACCCAAGGGACCAGGATGATTATTCTCCACAACTTCTTCCTGCTGAATTGGGGTGACTAAAATTTTTTAAAGAGATGGTGAGGGGTAATAAATTGTGAAAAAATGGTTAGACTCAAGAAAGCTAACTTTAGCTTCTGTTATACAGTCTCTGTATCCTTAAAGACTCAAGACTTGACTGAAGTTCTGACTGGATCTGTCTGAAAGGCTGGATGAACTGAGTCCATTGGGAATCATTAGCTGCACCTTATGCTGTTTTGGGAGGCAGTTAGTTGGAACACAAGGTTCTCTGCAGATGAATTGTAACACAGCTGTACATTCTCTCCTGTTTTATTTTTTCAAAAATTTCTTTTCTGTAGCCAAGATCTTCAGGGAGTCTCTCCTGTCATATCTGATTTACATTTCTCTAGGAGGCATCCAAAGTCTTTTCTTATTTCCTATTGACACAAATACAGAGCCTCTCTCCCAAAATAGCATGTCTGTTGTCCAGTAACCCAAATCATCAAAGGTATAGAATGATAAAATTTAGTAGGTTGACCTCTCTCCCAGAGGATTTTTAATATCATTACCACCAAACTTATAAGCACACACATTTTGATAATTTAAACAATTCAAAGCAATTCAATCAATCTAAACAAATACTATTATCTGTTGAGACAGTGTTCCTTTACTATCTCCTGCTTTGGTTTTACATGAGATCAAGGCCTAAGTTTCTACTATATGTCTGAGATAAAATTGTACTGCTCACCTCTTGCTCTTGACAAGCAATTTAAGATCAAAAGCCTCAACTTATTTATTAATCTATGTATTGTTACATTCTCCCATCTGTGGAATTAATATCCTTTCTATTTAACTTTCTATCCTTTTCTATATATTTAAGTTCAATTAAATTCCTTTGCACTTATTGTATGAGACTATTTTAGGCTATTAATTTGCCATACCAATTTAGAAACTAGAGCCATCTCTGTATCTCTAGGATGAAGCCTTCATTATACTGGTGATGATCTTTTTGATATGTTCTAATATTTAGTTTACAAATAGTTTAATCCAAAGTTTTGTGTCTATGTTCATGAGGGAAATTGGTCTGTAATATATTTTGTGTTATTGTTCATTGATAGTCTTTGTGTAGTTTAGCTATTAGGTTAATTGTGGCGTCTTAAAAAATAAGGCAATGTTATTTTCATTTCTGCTTTGCAGAGTATATACTTGAAGAGCATTGGTGATAAGTCTCCTTTGAAGGTGTGGTGAAGTTCTGAGTAGAATCAATTTGGCCATTGGCTATTATTGGTTGGGAAACTTTTCATTAGTGCTTTCATTTTACCATGGTTTATGGGTCTAGATTAGTTGCCTATCTGATCTAGATTTAACATTGGGAGGTAGTATGTATAGTGAAAATGATCCATTTCCTTTAGATTTTCCAGTTTGGTGATGTGCATATTTTTAAAATATATCCTTAAAATTCTCTGCATTTTCTCAGTGTCCCACATTCTGTCTCTAATTTCTTTAGTTTGGATCACTTCTCTTTACATTTTCCTTAATTTGGCTAAAGATTTATAAATATTATTGATTTTTTCATAGAGAACATTCTTTGATCACTGACATTTTGCATTTTTGTTTGTATGTTTTTATTGCACTTATTTAAGCCATGAGATTTATTATTCCTTGTAATTTAACCTTTTATGTGTGACTTGTTTTTTTCTTCTTCTCTCTCTGTGTGTTGGGGGGGGGCATTTCATGTAAGCAGTTAGTGGTGTGAACTTGCCTCTTAGAATGGCCTTCATTGTTTTTGTAAGTTTACTCGTGTTATATGTTTATTTTTACCTAGTATGAATCAATAATTTCTTTCCAAATTTCTATCTTGACCCACTATTCATCCAACAATGAGGTGTTCATTTACTATGAATTTTTAAACTTTCAGATGTTCTTAGTGGTTTTGGTATTCAATTTTAACCTATAGTTGAATTGTTCTCAGATAGGATACAGGATATTATTTCATTTTTTTTTTTTGTAAATTTGAGACTAGTATTATGTCCAATTATGTGCTAAATTCAGATTTTTCCAAGCAGCCCTAAAAGCTCTCCATATCACACTTTTTTTTTTTTATTTAAAAAAGACTGAGCCAGTCTTAGATCATTCTGACAAGAATGCCTTCCTTACCCATCATGGAATATGCATTATCAAAAGCAATGCACTTGTGTCTTAGGTTAGTAAGACTCTGTGCAGGATCTTGTCAGCCTGATAATTTAATAACTCTGTCTGGGGGTCCATTTTCAGGTTCAAGGCATGTACTTTAGCTGCCAACATGTTGATGTTGTTAAAAGACAAGCTTTAACATGATGGGCAGGAATAAAATATTCCCAGGACAAAAGGGGCTAGCATGATCAAGCTATATATATCATTCTTGAAGCTTGACCAAAATAGAAATACTGACCTCAGCCCATGGGTAATTTTATCAGCAGTGTCTGCAACATCAATGCACAGCAGAGCAGCATTCTTTAAATTCATAAGTGCACTATGCAAAGTTAAAACATCCAGAGAGGTGATAGAATTATGCCAAAAACACTGCAAGTGTCTTTAAACTTTTTCCTAATTATAATGACTACCACTGTAAATTTTAGAACTAACATGAATCCATTGGTATTTGGCATGATACTTGAGATGGCTCCTTATTCATAAACTCTGAATCTCTTTCAAATAATTTGAATAGGATAAAGAGCATCAATAAGTTGTTCCAAATGCCTATCTAAATCCTCTGTTATATTCAACACATTAGTAACATTTTTTGCTAAATGATTAACAAAACTAGCTGTCTTAATTTCTTGTGTCAAAGCAATTTCCAGAAGCAGTGGTGCTAACAATTAATGTAATTAAAGCTATTATACAAGCAATAATCAAGCCCACTACCCTCTTGCTTCTGCTTAAAGCCTGACTCACTTCTTCCCATACTTGCAAGCTTTTTTTCAGAATACCAAGGTTCTGTGATATTCAGGGAAATAAAACAAAACTGGTTGATAGACCTCCATAACTGACATGCCGGATTTCAACACACTAATACAATTAGAAAGTATACAATCAATGCAACTTACATTAAATATTGTAGAAGAAACAAAAGTATTTTTTTTTTTTTTTTTGGTTTTTTCGAGACAGGGTTTCTCTGTGTAGCCCGGGCTGTCCTGGAACTCACTCTGTAGACCAGGCTGGCCTCGAACTCAGAAATCCACCTGCCTCTGCCTCCCAAGTGCTGGGATTAAAGGCCTGCGCCACCACTGCCCGGCTAAATAAAAGTATTTTAACTTGACAATTAAAAGAGCCTGAACACATGTACTAACACCTGTTTGAAATTCAGATCCTGAGGTTCTCTCTTCTTGCTTGCATGCTAGGGAACCCCAGTTCCCTGGAATCATTAAACCTCTTGCTGGTTGCATCAAGATCAGTGTCTCATGAGTCACTGGGTGGCTGTAATCTCCTGTGGCTTGAGTGGGGGTCTCCCCTATACAGGGGCCTTTCATTTTGGTGCATTGGCCAGGAAATTGCAACCACTCTAGTCTCCGAGAACCCACTTGGAGGTCCACATGCTTGAGCAGGTCTGTGTGCTGTCTGTCTGTTCTTTGTTCTTGTGTTCATGAAGTGTTTGTGCCCATGGCAGGGGCAACGGACTGTGTACTGTGTTTGTGAGGTGTCTGTGCCCATGGTAGGGGGCAACTGTCTGTGTACTGTGTCTGTGAAGTCTCTGTGCATCCGTGGCAAGGGTGACTGTCTGTGTAGCCTGGTTTCTGTGCTTGTGGCAGGAGCGGAACTGGGCAAGCCACAGAGAGCATTTTGCGACCAAGGAATAGGGTCAAGATACAAATTCCGGGAGGGAATTCATGGGAAGTGGAAACAGTGGGACAGACGTGTTGGCACACTGCAGCCCACAGTTCTCTAGAGGACGCTCTGGAGTTTGTTTGTATGGGAGATAGGGTCAGAAATGACCCCTTCTCTGTCTGAAGATGGTCTTTGGCCACAGCCGCCTGGGGCAGCATCTGTTGAAGCTCTCGTGGCTATGTGTCTGTGTCTAATTCTGTGTTGTTCATTGCTGGTGGTGTTAGAAATCTGTTAGATTTGGTTCAGTGTAGGCTGGACACAACATCTGGTTATTAGATTCTTTAACTAGCAGTTTTTCTATGTCTCAATTGTGTAACCTGGTTTCTGCGCCCGTGACAGGGTGAGAACTGTCTGTATCACCTGGTTTATGTGCCGCCTGTGACAGGGTGATCTGTCTGTACTGTTTTTCTATTTTCTTGGCGAACTGTTTGTGTGTTGGTTGTCTTTCTATGTGTTATTGGACTTTGATGTTATTTTGGACTGAATCTACTATATTAAATATGCTGAGTTAACAAGGGGTAACATGGCCACCAGCAGAGAAAGAGATAGAGCCGCTGATGCAAGAGAGCTGCTGCAGAGCAGAAAGCCAGGTCCTTTGGCAAGTGGGCACCGCAGTCTGGGCAGCCCACCCACCACACAAACGGTGTTCTCCAGGGGACACTGCACGGGGGCGCCCTTGCCTAGCCAGTGTTTGTTGGGCAGCTCCCCTAGTGTGGCGCTGTAGAACTGCCTGGCCGTGCAGGTTGGCTACCAAGAGAAAGAAGTTCTGTCCCTCTGCTGTCAGCAGAGGCGGCAGCAGGTCAGTGCACCACAGCTACCTAGCCTGGCATGCGTGGCTTGGCCGGGGACCTTGGGGTCACTGTTGTAGCAGCCTGGTGGTTTCCCTCTTGCTGCTCATGGGAACTTTGGCCTTTGGCCCCTTCTGGTACGAAAACCCAGACAACGGAGGGGAGGAAGGGCTGGAGTACAGTGGCTCCAGCTCTGGGTTTGCTCCTTACTCTCCATGGCCGGAACTCCTACAAAAAGATAGGCAGGGTCCAGGTGATTAAGAACCTGGTAGAGGAGAAGGGCAACTTCCCTGAGCCATGGTTGCTGGACAAAACAGCCACCTCCCCTCTACTCCCCAGCAAGATTATTCACCTGAGAGTTATATGTCTTTTATTTAAAAAAAAGAAAAAAGTGTGAGTGAATTACGCTGAGACAAGTCACGTGACTCCAGCTTGGAAACTCTTCTGTAAAGAGTTACAGGCTGTCCTGAGTCAGAGAGCCAAAAAAAAAAAAAAAAAAATAGGATTTTGTTTAAAAAAATAGTACAGATACTAATTTATAGTAAAAAGGGTAAGTTAGTTACTCTCTGCTTAGAGTAGCCACCCATAGAGACCTTCATACAGGTGATCAAAGCAGTAGAGGAAAGAATCTTTAGGCCAGATTCCTCGGACACCCAAACCAAGTGCCCTATATAGTTACCTGGATAAATCTAGCAAGAGAACACCCTTCCCCCGATAAAAGTCTTTCTTCCTCAAGACCCTTGTAGGTTCTGGCTGTCAGGAGTGCTCTTCAGGACAGAAGAGTGCTCTCTTCAGAGCAAGAGAGGATACTAGAAAGAATGTTCCCTCAGACATGGGGCCACCATGAATTGACCAGATTGTGGTCAACAGCACGTTGCTTCTGACCAGACCTGACTGGAGCCTTCATGCGGCAGAAGGTAAGGGGCACCAAAGCCCATGCCAGATTTCATTGGCAGGTCTCAAAGGGGCTCCCTGAGGCCCCCACTAATTTTGACCAAGGCATGTGAGGTTAAGCAGGGATCAGATGAGTTGCCCACAGCCTTTCTAGAATAGCTCACAGAGACATTCTGTCAGTGTAGACAAGGCTATTAGATACCAGGAAAAAGCTTCAGAGGTTAGAGGGACTGCAGGACAAATTGTTAAAAGATTTAGTGTTGATTGTTGAAAGATATAAGAGAGATGAGGAAAAGAAAGGTAACAGGAAAGGAATTTCCAGAGAAATTAAGGGAAAGCAGAGAAGGGAGACTTCAATCAAAGGGAGATAGAAAACTCCTTGAAAAGGACCAGTGTGCACATTGCAAGTAAAAGAGCCAGTTGCTGAGCCCGAGAGTGCCCTAACAAATGGAAGCCAGGAACAGGAAATCCCAGACCTTGGGGAAAACACCCCTTTGATTGAAGTCTCCCTTCTCTGCTTTCCCTTAATTTCTCTGGAATAATTGAGTTGGAATTTTGATGGGGATTGCATTTAATCTGTAGGTTGCTCTTGGCAAGATGGGCATTTTTACTATATTAATCCTGCTAATCTATGAGCATGGGAGATGTTTCCATGTTCTGAGATTTCCTTCAATTTCTTTCTTCAGGGACTTGAAGTTCTTGTCATACAGATCTGTCACTTCCTTGGTTAGATTCACACCAACATATTTCATATTATTTATGACTATTGTGAAGTGTGTCCTTTCCCTATTCCCTTTCTCAGCACATCTACTCTTATAGTAAAGGAAGCCTACTGATTTGTTTGAGTTAATTTTATAACCAGCCACTTTGCTGAAATTATTTATCAGGTTTAGGAGTTCTCTGGTGGAAGTTTTGGAGTTACTTATGTATACTATCATATCATCTGCTAATAGTGATATCTTGACTTCTTCTTTTCCAATTTGTATCCCTTTGATCTCCTTTTGTTGTCTAATTGCTCTGACTAGGACTTTGAGTAATACATTGAATAGGTAGGAAGAGAGTGGACAGTCTTGTCTAGTCCCTGATTTTAGTGAGATTGTTTCAAATGTTTCTGTTTTGTTTGATGTTGGCTACTTGTTTGGTGTATATTGCTTTGACTATGTTTAGGTGTGGACCTTGAATTCATGTCTTTCTAAGATTTTTACAATGAAGGGATGTTGAATTTTGTCAAATGCTTTCTCGGCATCTAGTGAGATGATCGTGTGTGTGTGTGTGTGTGTGTGTGTGTGTGTGTGTGTGTGTGTTTTCCTTTGAGTTTGTTTATATCATGGATTACACTGATGGATTTCCAAATAATGAACCATTCCTGCATTTCTGGGACAAAGGTTACTTGGTCATGCTGAATGATTGTTTTGTTGTGTTCTTGGATTCTGTTTGCGAGGATTTTATTAAGTATTTTGCATCAATATTCATAAAGGAGTTTGGTCTGACGTTCTCATTTCTTGTGTCTTTGTGTGGTTTAGGTATGAGCATGATTGTAGCTTCATAGAACAAATTGGGTAGTGTTCATTCTGTTTCTATTTTGTGGAATACTTAGAAGAGAATTGGTATTAGGTATTCTTGGAAGGTCTGATAGAATTCTGCTCTAAAACCATCTAGTCCTGGACTTTTTTGGTAGGGAGAATTTTAATGACTGTTGTTCTTTATTTAGAGGTTATAGGACTATTTAGATGGTTTATCTAATCCCGATTTAACTTTGGTACGTGATATCTGTCTAGGAAATTGTCCATTTCATCCAGATTTTCCAGTTTTGTTGAGTATAGTCTTTTGTAGTAGGATCTGATGATTTTTTGGATTTCCTCATTTTCTGCTCTTTTTCTTTTTTCTTGTGAGCAAGCACATGCTGGATTCGAACTCAGGAGAGAAGCCCGCCTCAGACTCCAGAGCACAGAGACTGCAGTGGTGTGCCACCACTGGCTGGCTTCATTTTCTGCTCTTATGTCTCCCTTTCCAGTTCTGATTTATTAAGTTGGATGCTGTCTCTGTGCCCTCTGGTTAGTCTGGCTAAGGGTTTATCTAGCTTGTTGATTTTCTTAAAGAACCAGCTCCTGGTTTTCTTGATTCTTTGTATAGTTCTTTTTGTTTCTACTTGGTTGATTTCAGCCCTGAGTTTGATTATTTTCCATCATCTACTCCTCTTGGGTGTATTTGCTTCTTTTTGTTCTAGAGCTTTTAGGTGTACTATCAAACTGCTAATGTATGCTCTCTCTAGTTTCTTTATGTAGACACTTAGAACTATGAGTTTTCATCTTAGCACTGCTTTAATCTTGTCCCACAGTTTTGGTATGATGTCTCTTCATTTTCATTAAATTCTAAAAAGTCTTTAATTTCTTTCTTGATTTCTTCCATGACCAATGTATCGTTGAGTAGAGTGTTGTTCAGTTTCCATGTGTATTTGGCTTTCCATTGATTTTATCATTATTGAAGACAGGGCTTAGGTCTTTGGAATCTGATAGGATTGCTGGGATTATTTCAATTTTCTTTTATCTGTTGAGGCCTGTTTTGTGACCAATTATATGGTCTATTTTGGAGAAGGTACCATGAAGTGCTGAGAAGAAGGTATATCCTTTTGTTTTGGATGAAATATTCTGTAGTTATCTGCTAAATCCATTTGGTTCATAACTTCTGTTAGTTTTACTGTGTCTCTGTTTAATTTCTGTTTCCATGATCTGCCCATTACTCAGAGAGGGTTGTTGAAGTCTCCCACTATTATTATGTGAGATGCAATGTGTGCTTTGAGCTTTAGTAAAATTACTTTCATGAATATGGTTGCCCTTGAATTTGGAGCATAGATATTTAGAACTGAGATTTCATCTTGGTTGATCTTTCGTTTGAAGAGTATGAATTGTCCATCCTTATCTTTCTTGATTAATTTGGTTGAAAGTAGATTTTATTAAGCTTGTTTCTTGGGACCATTTGCTTTGAAAATTGTTTTCCAGCCTTTCATTCTGAGGTAGTGTCTGTACTTGTCACTGAGGTGAATTTCTTGTATGCAGCAAAATGTTGGGTCATGTTTACAGATCTAGTCTGTTAGTCTATGTTTTTTTATTGGGGAATTGAGTCCATTGATGTTAAAACATATTAAGGAAAATTGATGTTTGCCTCCTGTTATTTTTGTTATTAGAGGTGGAGATATATTTGTGTGGCTATCTTCTTTTGTAATTTTTGGAAGAAGATTACTTTCTTGCTTTTTCTAGGGTTAAAATTTCCCTCCTTGTGTTGAAGGTTTCCCTCTGTTATCCTTTGCAGTGCTAGATTTGTGGAAAGATATTGCATAAATTTTGTTTTGTCATGGAATATCTTGGTTTCTCCATATATTAATTGAGAATTTTGCTGGGTATAGTAGTCTGGGCTGGCATTTGTGTTTTCTTAGGGTTTGAATGACATCTGTCCAGGAACTTCTGTTTTTTTATAGTCTCTGGTGAGAAGTCTGGTGTAATTCTGATAGGCTTGCCTTTATAAGTTATTCGCCCTTTTCCCTTTACTGCTTTCAATATTCTTTTTTTGTGTGTGTGTGCATTTGGTGTTTTGATCATTATGAGACAGGAGGAATTTCTTTTCTGATCTAGTCTATTTGGCATTCTGTCGGATTCTTGTATGTTCATAGGCATCTCTTTCTTAGGTAAGGGCAATTTTCTTCTATAAGTTTGTTGAAGATATTTACTAGCTTTTTAAATTGGGAATCTTCTCTCTCTTCTGTACCAATTATCCTTAGGTTTGGTCTTCTTATTGTGTTCTGGATTTCCTGGAAATTTTGGGTTAATAGGTTTTTTTTTTTTTTTTTTTTTTTTTGTTTGTTTTTTTTTTTTTTTTTTTTTTTTTTTTTTTGTATTTTCTTTGAAAGTTGTGTCAAGTTTTCTATGGTATCTTCTGCACCTGAGATCCTATCTTCTATCTTTTGTATGGTACGGTAGGTATTTCTTAAATTTGTTTATTATCATTGAATGTAAAATTTTCCTCATCTGTTGTGATTGAACATTTTTTCTGGGTTTAATAATCTTTAGTGGTATATGTGATCTCTTGAAGTTTGTAGAACATGTGTCTACAACCTTCTAGTTTTTAGATCTCTGTTAAGAAATCAGGTGTTCTAATGAATCTATATTTATATGTTATTTGGTTTTGTTATTTAAAGTTTTTATTATTATTTCTTTGTACTATATATTTAGTGTTTTGAATGTAGTGAGAAATTACTCTTTTGTTACAGAGAATTTTGTATTCTGTATAATTTCGTACCTTGACTGAAACCTCTTTCTTCAGGTTAGGAACATTTCGTTTTTTTTTTTATTTTACTGATTATTTATTTATTTATTGGTGTTGATCTGGTCTTTTTCTTCTTTTCCTTTTACTATTTGATTTTTGCCTAGTGTCTCATATTTCATGGCTGTTTTATGGCTGGATTGTTTATAGACTTAACATTGTGTTTGTCTGAGATATTTGTTTCTTCTATCTTATCTTTAATGCCTGAAATTCTTTCTTTCATCTCTTGTGTTCTGCTTGTGAAGCTTACCTTTTAGCTTTTTTTTTTTCTTCCTAGAATATTCTATTAATTTATATTCCAGCCATTGCCCCCATTTCCAACTTCCTTCTCCCACAGTTCTCCATCCTATTCATCCTCTTTGCAGATATTCCCTTCATTTCACCCTTCCATTTTCCTTTTCATAGGGGAACCCCCTCTGGATGTTAGCTCTCCACTCTACCACTACTCAATGCACATCAAGTTGCTCCAGGACTACACAACACAATCCCACTGAAGCTAGACAAGGCAGATCATTTAGGGGAACAGGATCCACAGTCAGGCTGGCAACAGACTCATAGAGAACCCCTGCTCCAGTTTGGAGGATATAAATGAAGATCAAACTGCTCATATGATATATATGTGCAGGGAGCCTATGGCCAGCCTGTGCTCACTTTCTTTGGTGATTCAATCCCCAAGGGTCCAGCTAACATGATTCTGTTGATCTTCCTGTGGAGTCCCTGTCTTCTTCAGTGCTCTCAGTCCTTCTCTCAACTCTCCACAATACTTCCAGAGCTTCATCTAATTTTGGATTTGGGTCTCTTAATCTGTTTCCTTTGGCTACTGGGTAGAACCTCTCAGAGGACAATTATGGTAGACTCCTGTCTGCAAGCATAAGAGAGTGTCACTAATAGTGTCAGACATTTTTTCTTAACCATAGAATATGTCTCAATTTGGGATGTTCATTTATTAGCCAGACCCTCCTTCTCTGCTTTATTTTTGTCTCTGTATTCTTGAAGACAGGTCATATTTTGGGTTTTAGGTATTGTGGGTAAGTTACAGTCTTTGTCCCTCCAGTGGGATTCCTGCCTTATTAGAGGAATTGCACTTCAGAATCCAGATTCCCCACTGCTAGGAGTCTAACCTAGAGTTGTCCCAGTACAGACCTTGGGGCCTCCACCCATGCCAGGTCTCTAACTTCTCCTAAAGATTGATACCTCCACTCACCACCTCTTTCTCTTTTGTCTTCCCTGCACTATGCTGCTCACACATCACCTCTTGCACCCATTTCCCTCTTTCCAATAACCTCTGATATCTGTTTTGTTTCTCCTTCTGAGAAATAGTCACCTATGCCATCTTGGGCCCTTCTTTCTATTTGGTTTCTCTGGGTATGTTGTATACAACATGGTTATCCTGTATTTTATGGCTAATATCTACTTATAAGTGTGTACATACCATGTTTGTATTTTTGGGTCTGAGTTACCTCACATAAGATGACATTCTATAATTTTATCCATTTGCCTCACTTTCATGATGTTTTTTGTTTTTAATAGATGACTACTATTCTATTGTGTAAATGAATCACATTTTTATCCATTTTTCAGTTGAATGACTTCTAGGTTGTTTAAAGTTCCTGGTTACTATGAATAAAGGTTCTATAAACATAGTTTGAGACAAGTGTCCTCGTGTTTTGCTGGAGCATCGTTTGAGTATATACCCAGGAGTTTTGTAGCTGAGTCTTAAGATAGAACTTTTCCCTATTTTCTGAGAATCCTCAAAATTGATTTCCAGATTGGTTGTACAGGTATTCATTCCTACCATTAAAGGGGGAGTGTTCTCCTTGCTTCAGATCTTCAGCAGCATGTACTATCCTTTGAGGTTTTGGTCTTAACTAGTCTGATAGGTGCAAGATGGAATCTAAGAGTTCTTTGATTCACATTTCCTTGCTGGTCAAGGACATAGAATATTTCTTACTTTTATTATTATTATCCCCGTCTTTAATTTAACAACAGGGGTCCCCAACTTCAGGCCATTGGTTGGGTGTAAGTATCTACATTTGTCTAGGTCAGTTGCTTGTTGGGCTTCTTGGGAGGTAAACATGCTAGACTCCTGTTCTTGTTTGTAAGCAAACCTTATCATCAGTAATAGTATCAGACCTTGGACCCTCCTCTTGAGATGGATCCCAATTTGGGACTGTCAGTGGACCCCCTTTCCCTCAGTCTTTTCTCCATTTTTGTTTTTGCAGGTTTTTTAGATAGGAACAATTCTGGGTCAGAGATTTTTTTGGTGTGGAATGGCAACCCCATCCCTTCGCTTGAAGCCTATCTTTCTACTGGAGGTGGACTCTACAAGTTCCCTCTCCCCATTGTTGGGCATTTCATCTAACATTCCTTCTTTTGAGTTCTGAGAGTTTCTCACCTCCTAGTTCTCTGGTATATTCTAGAGGGTCCCCCTACCTCCTGAGGTTGACTGTTTTTCTTCATTCTGCTGGCCCTCAGGAATTTACTCATATTCACTCCCCTCATTACCCAATCATGTTCCCCTTTCCCCTCCTCTCCCCCTCCCACCCAGGTCTCTCATTCCCTCTGCCACCAGTGATTGCTTTCTTCTCCTTCCCAAGTGAGATAGAAGTATCCTCATTTAGGCCCTTCATCTTGTTAGCCTTCTTGAGTTCTGTAGTATCCTGAGTATTTGGTACTTATTTTGGTTAATATCCACTGATTAGTGAGGACATACCATTCATGTCCTTTTGGGTCTGAGTTACCTCACTTAGGATTATATTTTCTAGTTCCATCCATTTGCCTGCAAAGCTCATGATGTCCTCTTTCTTAATAGTGGAATATCATTCTATTGTGTAAATGAACCATATTTTCTGTATCCGTCCTTGCATTATGGGACATCTGGGTTGTTTCCAGCTTCTGGCTGTCACAGATAAGGTCAATATGAACATAGTGGAGTATAGCCCAAGAATGTTATAGCTGGGTCTTCAGGCAGAAGATCTATTTCCAATTTTCAGAGGAATCTCCAGACTGATTTCCATAGTGGTTATACAAGTTTGCAATCCCACAAACAATAGAGGGATGTTCCTCTTTCTCCACATCCTTGCCAACATGTGCTGTCACTGGAGGTATTGATCTTAGCCATTGTAATTAGTATAAGGTGGAATCTCAGAGTCATTTTGATTTGCATTTTCCTGATCACTAAGGACTTTGAACATGTCTTTAATTGCTTCTTGGCCATTTGAGATTCCTCTGTTGTGAGTTCCCTGTGTAGCTCTGTATCCGATTTTTAATTGAGATATTTGTTTTTGTGGTGTCCAACTTCTTGAGTTCTTTACATATTTTGGATACTAACCCTCTATCAGATATAGGATTGGTGAAGATCTTTTCCAAGTAAGTGGGTTTTGTTTTTATCCTATTGATGATGTCCTTTCCTTACAGAAGCTTCTCATTTTCATGAAGTCCCATTTATTAATGGCTGATCTTAATGCCTGAGCATATGGTATTCTATTCAGGATACTGACTCCTGTACCTATGAGTTCAAAGATATTCCTCAATTTCTATTCTATTAAGTCTAGAATATTTGGTTTATGTTGATGTCTTTGGTCCACTTGGATGTGAGTTTTGTGCAAGATGATACATATTGATCTATTTGCATTCTACTACATGTAACCATCCAGTTATTTCAGCATCATTTGTTGAAGATGACCTCCCTTATTCTTTGCATGGTTTTGACTTCTTTGTCAAAAATCAAGCACACATAGGTGTTTGGGTTTATTTCTATGTCTTTGATTCTATTCCATTGATCAACCTGTCTGTTTGTAAAACAATATCAGGCAGTTTTCATTACTATTGCCTTGTAGTGCAACTTGAATCAGAGATAGTGATATCTCCAGTGGTTATTTCATTGTTAAGGATTGCTTTCACTATCATGGTTCTTTTGTTTTCCACACAAAGTTGTGAATTGTTCTTTTGAGATCTGTAAAAATGGTTCTTAGAATTTTGATTATAGATTGTTTTTTATAAAGATGGCTTTTGGTCATTTTCAATATATTAATCTTGATGGTCCATAAGCATGGAAGATCTTTCCATCTTCTGATATCTTCCTTATTCTTTTTCTTCAGAGATTTAAAGTTCTTGTTATACAGGACTTTCACTTGCTTGGTTAGAGTTACACAAAAATATTTTATGTTATTTGTGCCTATTGTGAATGGTATTATCTCCCTAACTTTTTTTCTCAGCCCATTTCTCATGTGTATAAAGGAGGGCCAGCTTCTGATTTGTTTGATTTAATTGTATATCCAGCCATTTTGCTGAAGGTGTTTATCAATTGTAGATGTTCTCAGTTTTGGGGGTCACTTATGTATACTATCATATTGTCTATTAATAACGACACTGACTTCTTCCTTTCCAATTTGTACCTCTTTAATCTCCTTTAGTTGTCTTATTGCTATAGTTAGCACTTGCTGGTACTATATTGAAGTGATGGTGGGAGAGTGGACAGCCTTGTCTTGTCCCTGACTTTGGTGGAATTGCTTTAATTTTCTCTTCATTTAATTTTATGTTATATTGGCTTGCTGTATACTGTTTTCATTATATTTATGTGCTAAGGTCCTTCCTCAGCATGAGGAGGGTCCAGAAAAAGTCAAGAATGGGAATGGTTCTGATTCAGCAATGACTAAGAGTCAATAGTAGATACAAGCTGCTGGTTCAGGCTATCTCTCTATTGCCTGATGATTCTCAGTATTCTTTATTCTTCAGCTAATAATTCTTCAGCTTAATTTTGCAACTTAATTTTTGTTTTCAACTTAATTCTTGCTTAATTGTTTTCAGCTTAATAGAGCCTGAACTCAGTTTTTTACTTACTAAAGCTACACCATCAAAGCTTTGATCATTGTTTATAATAATTAAAGATTTTTAAATTTACATAAATTTGATTAATCCTGGATCAACATTCCCAGCCCATGTTTCTTTAGAGAGCAGAAACTAAACTCAAAGCAAAAGGATATTTCCTTATAGGTTTGCACTTCCTGTTCTTCACAGGTAGTTTTGTACAGCTCTTGCAGTTTCCTGGTACAGTAGACAGTAACTATTTTCATATAAGAACCGAAAAATGACAGACTACTAAAATTAAAATGATTTCTTACAAAGTTTTGAATTTATCTAAATAAAATGGTTGGATTTCTCTACTATCTTTCCAGGCATTATTATCTCCAATTCTCCAAATAGCTAGGAAAACAATATACCAACATTTTATATGATTCTTCATGACCTTTTAATTCTCTAATCTTCATTTCCTTATCCTAGCAATTCCATAGCCTCATGCACTCTCTTCCTAATACTATTTATTCCTAAATAATATATTATTTCCTATTTTTCTATCCATACCTTTTCTTCCTGAAACTGTTGTAACTCCCTATCCTTGATGCTCCAAAGTTTACCCTGGCTAATTAATGCAGCAATCATTGGACTGGAAGGTACATGTGCTTCTTCATGATTTCAAATTTAAGGTCAAGTCTGGTAATGAACTCTTTCTACACATGACCATGTTGACTTTTATGACCCTTATGGTTATGTTGTTTAGATTCTTTCCCATGGTCCTAAAAGTCAAGTGCAAGGCCTGTTCCTTGTCCTACACAATCTCATGACCATCTCCATTCCCCAGTCCTGAAAACCACATCTGTTTCAATTAATATGGCATGATTAGCTCTGAGTAATTGAGGGGATTATATTCTCCATAAGAAAGATTGAAAGTAAAGTAGCAGAGGCTGCATATTAGCTTCGGCACAGCAGCAACCATCAGCACATGTGGGGATCATAGGCATCAATGACCTGACAATGCTCCAGGATCAGGAACTGTGTCATACCTTCCCTTATGCAGCCATCATTCTGGACCCAGCTTTTAGGTGTGCACATTGTATCACTGATCTTTCCAAGGTTTTTAATGTAAAATATTTTTTTTAGAAAAGATTTTTCACCGTCTAATGAGATAAGCATGTTTTTTCCCCTCAGTTTGTGTATATGATGGATTAAGTTATGGGTTTTCCTTTACTGAAACACAACTGAATTCCTTGTATCAACCCTATATGATCATGGTGGGATGATGTTTTGATGTGTGTTTGATTCAGTGTTTTTGGATTTTATTGAGGATTTTTGCATCAATGTTTATGACGGAGATTGGTCTTATGTTTTTTTTTTTTTGTTGAGACTTTGTGTGCTTTATGTAGCAGAGTGATAGTGGTCTGATAGAATGAGTTTGACAGTGTTCTTTTAGTTTCTACTTTGGAGAATAGATGGAGGACTATGAGTATTAGCTCTTCTTTGAAAGTCTTGTTGAATTCTGCAACTAAATCCATATGGACTTGGGCTTTGTTTGTTTGTTTGTTTTTGGTTGGAGGACGTTTGATAACTGCTTCTATTTCCTTAGGGGCCATGGGGCTGTTTAGATAGTTTTCTTGATCTTGATTTAAATTTGCATCACTCTATAAAATTATTTATTTCACTTAGTTTTTCCAAATTTTTGGAGTAGAGGCTTTTCAAATAAGAGCTAACAATTCTTTGAATTTCCTCAGTGTCTATTGTTATGTTTCCCTTTTCATTTTTGATTTTGTTAATTTGGGTGCTGTCTCATTGCCTTTTAGTTAATTTGGCTAAAGGTTTGTCTATCTTATTGGTTTTCTCAAAGAAATCTCTCCTGGTTTCCTCGATTCTTTGTATTGTGTCTTTGTTTCACATTGTTTAATTTCAGCCCTGATAATGATTGTTTTCCTCCATCTACTCCAATTTAGTGTGTTTGTTTATTTTTTTCTATATCTTTCAGGTGCACTTTTAGTTTGTTAGAATTAGAATTATCCAATTTCCTTATAAAGTCACTTGGTGTAGGAGGAGCTAAGGTGGGAGGAGTAAGGAGAGGAAGAGGAGGAGTAAGGAAGAGAGGAGGAGAAGGAAGAGGAGGAGCTAGGTGAGAGACAAGAGAGAGGGAAACATGGAGGCAGATGTTCGTGTGTCCCTGGCAGTCAAAGGTCGTAGTATATCTATGTTGTGTACTGGATTACATCTCTGATTTTATGGGCACCTTGCTATCGATCATTACCAAATATATAAAGCCTTTGGATAATCTAAGCATTACAGTCTCATTTGTACTGAGCCTGCATGATTGGTGGGATGGTCTGGGCAATGCCCAGCCTTGTGGAGACAGCATGGAAGATTGGCAGAGCCATCTCCCATACTGACGTCTCATGGGTGGCAGGGCTGGTGTTTCTGGCTGGCTGTTTCTAGCTGTGGTGCACATGTGGCCACCATATGAGAAATATGGTGGCTGGGCTAGGCAGAGCTGCTGTAGCTTAGATAGTCAGTTTGACCAGAGGCCGTTTGAAATAATTACTTCAACAACTTGGTGCTATGAACTTCTTCTTAGCATTGCTTTCATTGTGTTCCATAATTTTTGGAATGGTGTACCCTAATTTTCATTAGATTCTACAGAATATTTTATTTCTTTCTCATGGAAACTGAACAACTTTCTACTCAATGATCACTTGATCAGAGAAAATTGACAAGAGCCAAGGCAATATGGCACCATCAGAGCCCAGCTACACTGCTATACTATGCCCTGGATATCTTAAAGAAACAAAAGAACAAGAGATGATCTTAAATACAATCTTATAAAGATGATATTAGCACTTAAAGAGGAAATGAATATATATCTCAAGAAATGGAGAAAATTTGCATTCAAACACAGAGATCCATTAAATAAATTTAAAGAAATGGATTACAGTAAAATGCAATCAAATGGATGAATCATATGAATAAAGCTGTTCTAGACTTGAAAATAGAAATAAAAACAATAAAGAAAAAACAACGTGAGGCAAACTTAGAGATTGAAAAACCTAAGAAAGGGAACAAGAACTACAGTCATAAGTATCACCAACAGAATACAAGAGGTGGAAGAGAAAAAAATTGTTGAGTTTGTCCTTTATACATCTGATTTTCTCTAGTGTTGGCTAGATGATCCTAATGATGACAGGACTTCCCAGGATGGCAGTGGGATTGTGGGCCTGTCAATGAAGGTCAGGGGACCTAACTCCACTGGCTTTGCCTCTGGTGGACCTTACTGGCCATGGATTGGTAGAGGAATGCTCCAGGGTGGTAGTGTTTGTGGCCCCTACAGGACTCCCTTCAGGATGTGCTTTTCATGAACCATACTTGGAAGGTACTGGTTTGGTGAGCTTCAAAGTCTGTGGGGTACAGCCTTGACACAGGTTTGATGTTCTGAACTGGAAGCAGGATATCTGGAAGATGCATGGGTAATACACAGACAATTAGTTTTGGGTACAAGTTGATAGGCAGTCTCAGCTTGAGATTGTACTCACTTGCTCTCCCATCTCTGATTAAATCCAGCCTTTTATTGTCACTCAAAAGAGGAAGTAGAAAGGGAGACATTGTATATTCATTATTAGATGTGTCAAATTCAAAAGAATGACCACATCTCACAAAGAATTAAGAATTACAATTGTTCACCAAAGTTTCAAGCTTTCCCCTTTTTAAGGCCCATGGCCAAAATAAAAATTGCAAACATCATTATTTAAACTTTAACTTTAAACTTACTATACGTCAGAGCTCAAAGCTCAGAGGTTAGCAACATGTGGTTTTCCTGTAAAACTCTATTAATACATGACATGTGCAAAGGTGTGAGACAGTAGTTAGAAAGAATCAGGCTAATCCTTAATTCAGCAATTCCCAAGCTTCTGCATGTTGCACACAATAACTTGCCTAAGAGCCCCAGTATTTTAATTTAATTTTACTAGCAAATGATTCTATGTGTTCTATGTCTTCTTTCAGGAGTCTAATTTTTATTTGCTTATCTATACATATCCAAAAGATACCAAGAAACACCTTCAAATGGACAAAACTCATTTCATAGCTTCAATAATCTTTTCCTTTCTGAAATCAAGTATCCCGTACTTGTGTTTCTTACTCTATTTTTCCCTTCTCACAGGATTGTGTCTCTCATAACAATGATTTTCATAGTTCCAGTAAATTCATTCACTTTCTGGTAATGGACCTTGTATGACTCTAGCAGTACATGGATGTTTCATTTTCTAGTTTATTTTCTAGACATAATTTCTTGAAACTTTCTTTGCAAATCAAACATTAGTCTGAAACTACCATTGTGCAGTTATTACATTATTCCCAAAATGAGAATGCCTCCTGGGTTGTTAGGTTAATTTCCCAGATCCATTTTATAGCATGCAACTGGGCAATTAGGACTGTGCTGTGCTTTTCCCCTAGGCCTCAATTTTTAATTGTTTAAGAATCATTATATCAAAGAGCATCTAGTTTCATAGAATTTAACAGAGCAGAAAGAGAAAGAAATAAGAATATTAGATATAATAGAATAATTATGCACTCCAAGGCCAACTGAAAAGCAGTCATGCACAATTGAAATCTATACAGCCATTGTTCAGGGCTGAGGTCAGGAGAAATGGGAACAATTTTTTTACAAATGAGCTGCCTAAGAACTTCTGAGATGTCACCATTTAGGCCTGCTGCAGGTAGTTTCTTATTTCTGATGGTAGTTCCCCTAGAGGAATGTATCTCCTGCTTCTCAGCATATGGTATTCTGTCCCCAGTACAAAGCTGCTTATTCTTGGGTCTCCATAGGCATCCATGTGGGAGCATGATGTTTTTGATGTTCTGAAAGGCTCCTCATGAACAAGGGCAGGCCAGGAGCCAGATAATGGAGTTCAGGGGACCACTGTGTGCATGCATGCAACTCAACTCTGTCAGCTGTGTTCCAACAGAACAGACTGAGAGGGGAATGATCCAAACTGAGTATGCTTGTGGCCCTGCAGTCCTCTAGGGATGCCCTTGGAGTCTCGCAATGTTCATCAGATCTGAAAGGCAAGGGGCAGATCATGGAGGTCAGGGGATTGTACATGCATGCATACAACACATTTAAGCTAGCTGTGCTTGGAAACATTTCCTTAATTGATGTTACCAACTCTCAAATGACTTTAGGTTAGGTCAAGTTCATCATATAGTTAAGTGATTTCTGACAAAGATCTACAAGCCTTCATGATAAAAGTTCTGGAAACTTAGAGATAGAACATTCCTCAAAATAATAAAGGCTATTGCACAGCAAACAGATAGCCAGCATTACACTAAATGGAGTAAAAATAAAAACACTGCCTCTAAAATCAAGAGTGAGGCAAAGATACACCCTGTCCCTATTTTTAAGCAATATGGTTTTCATAGTTTTAGCCAAAGCAACAAGACAAGATTCAAACATAAACAACATAACAAAGGAATACATCAAACTCTCTCAATTTGAAAATTGATTCTTTATTCTATACAATGTTTTAAACTATACTGTAATTAGGTAGCTTTCACTTCATATGCCACCCCTCAGATTGTGCTCCCTAAAAGTCCTCCCATGTAGTCTCCAACTTATGTTGGTAGCCACTTTTTGTTTTATTGCTATTTTCGTTGTGTGTGTGTGTGTGTGTGTGTGTGTGTGTGTGTGTGTACAACCTGCTTTGGCTATAATTGCTTGTGATATTTGTAGGGTTTCAAGGGTGATAAATCTGTCCTGAACAACCATTAAGTGAGGTCATCCCTGGGGGATGTTAATTCTCTTTCTTACAGCAGCTATCGGTTGCCTGCGAGATTTTGTGTAGGAGGAAGATACTGGGAAAAATTCTCCCTTCCATGTAAATATGTCCATTGATATTGATATCATTCCAGTCTTGTTTATGTAACTCTTTCTAGGAGATAGTGCATACTTTTCAGTATTCTGACCCTTACACTGTTTCCATCTCCTCTTCTGCTCTGTTTCCTTAGCTCCTGTTGCAAGATCTATGATATAATTAAAATAAAAAAAGCTTTTTAAATCAGGAATGAGAGAGGGATTCTCATCATTCTCAGTTGAAGTGGAAGTTTCTGGATAAGTCAGGTGATTCAGACTCAGGTGATGTTTTGCTGCTTTGCTGATGCAGACTTATGATTCAAGTTGATTCATGGAGGCCTGGCTGTTTCCTCTGGATAGTGCAATGGCTCAATAGCTATGGATACATGTGTGGTACCTGACAATACTAAACAAGACTGCTGCTATTACTGACAAACAGAGATTGGAATCACCCCAAACTACTTCTAAATAGGTCAACATCCTCTTGTTCTATTTACTGACTTTTCCTCCCTGACTTTAAACTGTGGGCCACAAGAGGGTTTGAAACATTTGAGAACCCTTATTAAGAGTAGGTTTTAAAAATTCTAAGCCTACACTCAGTCCATTTTTCTATAGTGCTCGAAGTACTACTGATGCTGCATTGCACGACAAGGAAACTAAATTACTAAAATTGGAAATAAAGTCAAAATTAAAAATGAAATGATAGGAGATGTAATATACATAGGTGATCCTAAAATTCTACCAGAGATCTTTTAGAAACAATCAACAAATTCACTAAAATGGCAAGGTATAAAACTAACTAATAATGATTAGCAAACTTTTTATACTATAATAGAAAACACAGTGATAAAAAAATCATGGCACATTAAAACAACATCAAAGACTGTTCAGTGTCTTGGAAAAAAACTGATAAAGGAGATAAATGTCCTTCATAGGGGAAACTGCAAAGTTCTGAAGAGAGTGATTGGGAAGATACTAAAAAATAACAAGACATCATGTATTCATGGAGTCATAAAATTAATATTGTGAAAATGACAATCCTCCAAGAAACACGTTACATATTCAATAAAATCTTAATCACAATTCCTTTCTCCTTCACTAAAACAAATTTTAAAAAATTCTAAATTCTGTATAGAATAATAAAAAATGAAGGTATCCAAGATAATTCTTAGCAAATGAAGAATACTAGAGGACATGCTATTTCTGCCTCAAAATAAATTGTAGATCCTTGCTAACAAAAACCACATTTTATAAAACTAAAAATTAAAATGTAGAACCAAATATCTGTACTGATTAATACAACCATCTTTAGTTATGAAAAATTGTAAACAGAGCAGAAATGTGCTGAATTAATAGAGAAAATTTACTAAGTGATAATGGGAGAACATGATGTCTACCTGCAGAAGAATGAAATTAGAACTGCATCTACTTACCTGTCCTAAAATTAGACCTAAATGGATTAAGTTTGCAATTCTAAAACTACTAGAAGGAAGAATAGGCAGTACTCTACATGATATTTGTGTTGGAGAAGATTTTCTTAGCAAGATACCATTAGCTAAGGAAGTAAAGCCAAGCATTGACAACAAGAACTTCATAAAACTAAAAACGGTTTCTGTACAGCTAAGGTAACAATCAATGAATGGAGAGAAAATCAACAGAACAGGAATCCTTCTCATGTGTGTATGTGTGTGTTATTCTATATACCTTATTCCATATATACTAGAATTCAGAAAGAACTCAAAAAAAAAATTTTTCTATATCCATTCCTCTGTTGAAGGACATCTCGGTTCCTTCCAGCTTCTGGCTATTATAAATAAGGCTGCTATGAACATAGTGGAGCATGTGTCCTTGTTATATGTTGGAGTATCTTTTGGGTATATGCGGAGGATTGGTATAGCTGGGTCCTCAGGTAATGCTATGTCCAATTCTCTGAGGAACTGCCAGACTGATTTCCAGAGTGGTTATATCAGCTTGCAATCCCACCAAGAATGAAGGAGTGTTCCTCTTTCTCCGTATCCTAGCCAGTATCTGTTATCACCTGAGATTTTTATCTTAGCCATTCTGTCTGAGGTGAGGTGGAATCTTAGTGTTGTTTTGATTTGCTTTTCCGTGATGACTAAGGATGTTGAACATTTCTTTAGGTGCTTCTTGGCCATTAGAGTTTCCTCAGTTGAGAATTCTTTGTTTGGCTCTGTAACACATTTTTGATAGGGTTATTTGATTGTCTGGAGTCTATTTTCTTGAGTTCTTGGTATATATTGGATATTAGCTCTCTATTGGATGTAGGATTGGTAAAGATCTTTTCCCAATCTA
This sequence comes from Mastomys natalensis, assembly GCA_021653895.1. Taxonomy (NCBI): domain Eukaryota; kingdom Metazoa; phylum Chordata; class Mammalia; order Rodentia; family Muridae; genus Mastomys; species Mastomys natalensis. Next base: position 9,182 of record JAJTUV010000186.1, on the reverse strand, counting down.
TTGGTTGCTGTTTTGTTCTATTGACAGTGTCCTTTGTTTTACAGAAGCTTGGCAATTTTATGAGGTCCCATTTGTCAATTCTTGCTCTTAGATCACAAGCCATTGGTGTTCTGTTCAGAAATTTTTTTCCCTGTGCCCAAGTATTCAAGGCTCTTACCCACCTTCTCTTCACAATGGAGTACTACTCAGGTTTTAAAAACAATGAATTTATGAAATTTTTAGGCAAATGGATGGAACTAGAAAATATCATCCTGAGTGAGGTAACTGAATCACAAAAGAACACACATGATGTGCATTCACTGATAAGTGGATATTAGCCAAAAATCTTGCAATACCCAAGATACAACTCACAGACCACATGAAGCTCATGAAGGAGGAAGACCAAAGTGTGGGTGTTTTGGTCCTTCTTAGAAGAAGTAACAAAATACTCACTGGAGCAAATATGGAGACAAAGTGTGGGACAGAAACTGAAGGAGGGGATGTCCAGAGATTTCTCCACCTGGGTATCCATCCCATGTGCAGTCACCAAATGTAGATGTATGTCAGCAATTGCAGGCTGTGGAGAGCTGGTGTCACAAGATGACGGCTGGCAATCTGCCAGCCCTAGCTTGGACATTGTTGTGCCATGATCAGGGCATGTAGATCTGGCATTACTGCATGTGCATATTGCTTGTACATAAGATCAGGCCGTTTGACATATGGGCAGAGTACCAATCCGGAATGGCTTCTGATTGGAGGAGACAGAGATTTAAGGGTGGGGAACGACAGTTGGCAGGGTTTTTTTTTTTTTTTTTTTTGTACGTTAATGGTTCCTGAGTAAACGGTGTTGAGAAGAAGTTCCTGTGTCCGTTGTCTTCTGTCCGCTGGTCGGATCAGGAGGCAACAGCAGGCTAGTAGGGGCCTTATATAGCTGTCTCCTTAGAGGTCTGCCAGAGCCTAACATATATAGAGGAGGATGCTCACAGCTAACCATTGAGCTGATCATGGGGCTCCCAATGGAGGAATTAGAGAGAAGACTGAAGGAGCTGAAGGGGTTTGCGACCCCATGGGGAGAGTAACAATATCAACCAACCAGAGCTCCCAGGGTCTAAACCACCAGCCTGGGATCACATAGGGAGGGACCCATGGCTCCAGCTGTATATGTATGGGAGGATGGTCTTGTTGGACATAAGTGGGAGAGGAATCCCTTGGTCCCATGAAGGCTGGATGCTCCAGTGTGGGGGAATTGTAGGTAGGGCAGGGAGGTGAGAGTGTGTGGGGTCATGTCATCCTAGAAGCAGGAGGAGGGGGGATGGGATGGGGGTTTCTGGGTGGGTGGAAATGGGGAGAGTGGATAACATATGAAATGTAAATAAAATTTTCAATAAAAATTAATTTCAAAGAATCTCAGTTCTCATAAAACTGTATGAACCACTCAGAAAAGGAATAAGTCACAGTTAGTGTTCTAGGTTGCACTTGTCACATAATATTTGTTTTCATTAGAAAAATCATACTCTACAGAACAGTAAATAAACCTGTCAAAAACTGCTTTTTGTATTTCAGTTCAATAGCTTTATCTTCATCTTTATGTTCTTCTCCAGCCCTATACACATCAGCATCTTAATCTGGAACATTGTCTCAAGAAAAACTTTGTAAATTACTTGAGACATCTCTTTTTGATGAATTTTTACCAAATAATTACTTTAAATCTTTTGAAGCTACACATTTGTTTGTCTTAATGATTTCATGTGATGAGTATTTATTTTATGGACATAAACTTCAAAATAGTTATAATTATACTTTTGTATTTTCTATAAGCTATCTTCCAATAGACCAAAATAATTTTGGAATAAATATATTCTTAAATATCTCTTAAAAATTAAAACAATAAAAATACAATTTTAAAAAGAATTCAAAAAACAAAGAGTCAAGCAAAGACACAACCCAAATAAAAAGGACCTAGTGATCTAAATTCAGAATTCTTACTAAAAGAATTAAAAGTGTCTCAGAAATACCTTAAAAAGTATTCCTTATATTTGACAATTATGGAAATGGAATTTAAGCAACTCTGAGATTTCATCTTCCTCCATTCAGAATTTCTGAGGGCCACAAAATAACTGACAAGAAATGCTTGCAAAATTCTGGATAAAGAAAAGACTCATTTACTCTTGGTGGAAATGAAAATTTGCCCAGCCACTGCTAATGGAATTTCCAACTCCAGTAAGCCCATATAAAAAAACACACAATCCAGTTATTATAATTATAATATATATGCCTAGATTGTGCAGATCTAATACTATATTAATTTATTCCTCAGCTAGAAGACCCATTGCTACTTGCAGTTTCCCTTAGCTATGTGGTTTTGGTCCATTATGACTTCCTCCTCCTCTTCTTCACTCTCTCCTTTTCCTCTCATCCTCTTCACCATCTTTACCTGACCCAACCCTCAAACCTCCAGTCTCACTTTTACTCTCCCTGCCTAATCATTGGCTCTAGTCTTTATTGTCCAGTTAAAATGGGGAGAAGGGTTACATGAGATCACCTGAGTATGTGATTGACTATTTGTCATGACAACCCATCTTGAGGAAACAGAATTTATATCAGAATACAATGGAACATCCCACAAAATTACCCTTTTTTATCTGTTTAATAAAGCTCCTTCTCTTATAGTAACAAACATTACATAGTAGGAATGAATTTGAAGCAATTGTGAAAATTAAGTATGAATTACACTTATAACATCAGTTCTTTATACTTGGCAATCAAGATAAAGTCTGTTGTCACCTATCCTCCCTAAAAGTGTTTACAATTCTGTACCTAAATGATGCTTGATTTTAACTTGTACTACTGTCTGAATTCTATTCTTTCAAATATGGGTCATCTTGTTTAATGCTAAACATCTTAAGTTTGTTTATGAGACCATAACTAGTTTTCAACCCCATCAGAGATTGAAAAGGAATTAAATATTACCTGAATATATAAGAAACAAAAAGACGTAGCTTTCAAAGCTTATACAATCTACAGAGGCATCTGACAGACTAGACAGTCCTCAATATTCCTCTTAACATTGAAACATTTGTCTTCAGCCTTCTGGCCAGAAACACCTGTCAGAATTTAAGTGAAGCAGGAATTATGAAGGACTAGCTTATTCTGTGTTGGCAGAGCTTAGCAGTTGACTATCTCAATCCATTTGTCCTTTTTTTTGGATAGCATTTTGTCTGCAGGTAAAAAATTCTTGGGTAATTCTTGCCCAGTGGCTAGCTTGCTACAGTGAAGCAACTCCATATGGAGGTAATGGTGCTTAATATCTTCTTTGAAATTGGATGGGTGTACTTTCAGGAGCAGACATGTTTCCTAGTCAAAAGATACATTAATAATGAAATGATTTTAATTGTTATATTCTGTGGATCTTTGATGCATTTGAAAACTATTTATATATAGTATAACTGAGTTGTTGAACATTGATTGCTCTTAGCTGTTTACTATTTGAATAATCTTGAAAGCACATTATTGTAATTAAATCAGGATCTAATACCATGACTTTGCTATGTGACCTTTAACTTGCATTACTTAAATATTCTAAACAGTTTGTAATAGCAGCTATTAGGGCTGGGAGTAAGCCTTGTACTTTTAAATTAGTTGCATAGGCACAATGCCTATCTAAAAGTAACAAAATTAATTTTAAATTTTGTATCAATCTACAAAGATTTATGCCAATAAAAATGTTAAACCTGTATCAATATACAAGTTTTGTAACAATGTAAGAAATTATATCTTCAAATTTCATCAAATATAAAGATTTCTACCATTGTATTATTGTGGCTATGCAGTGCTTTGTTTAAGGGTAAATTATATATCCTATTTCAATTTACCTATTTGTCTAATTTGTATGATATTATTATATCCCTCGTTTTTCCAATCCTCTTCCTTTACCTAAGAAAGAAAGAGAGGCAGGAAGGACAGGTAAAAATTTCGACATCTAAGATCTCTAGTTTCCTTCTTATCCAAAGCTACAACATTTGCAAATTATCCCTTAAAATAACAACATATCTATAACTCCCAAAATAATCAGAACCATCTACTCCAACCTAAGGGACTGAAAAGAAAATCTTGTTTTGCGTGCTTCTTGCTGATTTGAAAAGAATTTCTTTTTGGGGGCCCAAAGGGAAATAGGAAAATTGGTTTTATCAAAGGAAGTGTAGCTGGCATCATTTGCTGTCCACTCTCTATATGCTGAGAAAATTAATGTCTTAGCTGATGTCCTGATTTTAACAGTATAAAAGGCTGGTTGCATGAACTAGCTGCTCTGGAAATGTCCTAGAATCATGTCTTTAAAGGAAAGAGCTTCAATGTAGTTGAAGAAGGATCAAGTGGTGGAATGTCCCAGAATCTCAGGTCCCCAGAGTCTGAATCTTGTCAGGGCTATCTTTTTCCTCTTTCATTCTGTAATATACAAACATTATAAGCATATATAGCTCTGTAAAGATATTTGTATGTGCAGGTTTCACAGATTAACTAAGGAAGATCAATAAATAAGACAGCTGATGTTCTTTATAGGTTAGTCTGATCACATAATCAAACTACAATATGAATTTCCATTCATGCCATCTTAAAGGATGTTATGTAATAATAAATCATGAAAATTTTGTACCCAATAAGAGTTATTGGCTCTAAATAGACATTTAAGTCTCAGCCTGTTCCATAGCTCTCTCTGTATACAGAGATCCACATATATATCATCTATCATGCTGCTCTTGTCAATCTCCTTGTCCATTGCTGAGGTCTTCAGAGGGTTGCTCTTTGTCATGTCTGATTTTTATCATCTTGAAAGGAACCCATAGCTATTCTTTCCCTGTGGAATTATAGGCTAAACCTCTCCCCAAGCATAACACATTTCCTGGTTTCCATTCTGATGCTTTACAATCCTTAAAAGAAAAAGACTTGTGTAGTTCAGCAGTTTTTTTTCCACAATATAATGTCTTTTTGGTGGCCATACTTTTTTATTAACATTTAAAATTTTTTAAGTTTAATAAAGCATTATGTAATCTATCTCTGGGAGTCTTTGTTGCCACCTTTTGTCTTTCAAAGTACATCTGTTTCAAAGTACAATTAGATCACTTTACAATTGTTGTCCAGTAGTATTCTGTGATATGCCTGTAACATGTTTTATTTTATTATATTATATTTGTAAAAGACTGTTTCAACTCATTAGAGACATATGTTGGGCCATTGTCTATTTTAATTTGTATGGATAGTGACCATAATTTCTAACAGATGCATAATTACAGAATCAGTCTTTTCTGAAGCTAAGGCAGTTGCCCATTGAAATCCTGGATACACGTCTATTGTATGGTGCACATATCTTTGTTTACCAAACTCTATAAAATGGAACATATCCATTTGTCAAATTTCATTTCTTTGGGTACCTTTAGGGTTACTTCTTATATATAATGGAAGTTTGATTTTATAATGAGCAGGTAGGATTTGCCTCACCATTTCCTTGGCTTGTTGCCAAGTATTCTTTCTTTAAACCTTTGCTGTTAACATGGTGTTTCAATTTTATTATTATTTACTAGTATCTTTAGCTTGGGCATTTGATCATTTATGGAAGTTTGCCAAAATATTCATTTTTGGCCCATTTTTAGTTCTTTTGAATTGTTTATAAAATTTGCTCTGACTTTGTTATTTGGTTTTAAAACATCTGTTTTCTGAGCATTGGCGTTTAATTGTCTTGAGGAAGAAAACGTTCCATGTTTGGCACTGGGACCTGTATGAGACCCCTTGGGAGGTTTTGGTAAAGTGTTACCCTATTTGTTTGTTGCTGATTTATATTCCCTACTCCAATCTTTTACATATTCCAGGAGGCATAGGCTACCTTTTGGGATTAATTTGGTTTTCTCTGGAGTTCATTGTGAAATGACTCTGCAAACAACAATTAAGACATTTTAAACTTTGGGTTGAAGGGGGAGGAGTTGTCTCATAGCCTCTAGTGGCAGCTTCTTCTATTAAGGTCATATGAGGTGAACGAGGTCCAAGATCAATTGTATATCTTATCCATTCATCTATTGATGATGACTTTGCCCTCAACGATCTGATTAGTTCTTTGCATTCAGCATTCACATTTTCAAAAGCTACAGATTCAATTAGTACCTTTCTTGCTTATGTATCAGTTATACTCATTTCTGCAACAGTAGTCAACCTCTGCAAAAAGTCAGGGAATGTTTCCTTTGGACCTTTCATGACTGGAGAAAATGATTCAAGCCTTTTTTCTGTTTCTGTGACCTGGTCCTAGCATTTAAGGCTGCCATGTTATATTACGTTAAGGTTTCTTCACCATATCCAGCCTGTACCTCTACCTCAGCAAAATGACCCTCACCAAGCAGCTGATCCTCAGAAATATTGCCTCCTCTGATTTTATTTTGTCATACTAGCTCCTTTACCTCTTCTCTCCACCATGAGAACCACTGTAAATGTGACTCAGGCTCTAATATTGCTTTTGCCATATCCTTCCAGTCTTGGAGTATTATTCTATTTTTAGTAGCCCAAGAAATGAGGATTTTTACAAATAGTGAATGTATTCCAAAATTAGTGACACCTTCCTCAAATTTTTTCAGTTCTAACACAACCAAAGGTTGCTATTTGAATTCCTGATAATTCTGTCAATGATCATCATCTGCTGGTCTTTCAGGTATATGAACTGGATAAACTGAAGTTTGTTTTCTCACAACCTTTGGTTGACTTTCTCTAATTTTTTTTCTGTCTCTACCTGAGTATTTTCCCTAATTAATATTTTAAGTTCTTCCCTTAAGATCTGTGCCCATACTTCATATCTCTCCTTTTGTTGTTCATCCTGGTCCATGAGTTCCAGTATCCTCTGTTCATAGTTATGCTTCTATGTTTTAATTTTTACTTTATATTGTAATTCTGGTATTTGGGTGTTCTATACAGGATATTACAGTCCTCTCTAATTCTTTTATTTGAAGGGAAGGGGTAGCTGTAGAAAGACCTGTGACTTCTGTGCTTCTTAGACATCTCTGTCATTGTTTGGGTTGCAGCTGGCAGTTTGCATGCTGATCTCAGAAAGTCTGCAATGCAAGCAGTCTATAGAGTGGGTCTGGCTGTTCTGTGTCCTGTTTAGAAGTGAGAGATACAGAAAGCAAGCATGAAAAGGCTCACTTGGGCAGATATGAATGGATCAGCCCTCTGTGCCTGAGAGAAAGCTTTGGAAAGTTAACTGCCATTTATTTCAGCTGTTGATCCTTAGCTGTGAAGGTCCTTCTTTAGGCTTAGGGAACCCCAACTGTGCTGTGATAGTGGAGTTGCCTAAGTTCCAGCTTTGAGCTGGGGTGCTGCCTCAGGTTGCTAGAGTTTACTTGCGGCTTAGGGAGGGAGCTTCTTAATTAGTTCTCTCTGTAGACCTTTTAGACCCCCCCAATGTTTAATTTGCATCCTGCTGCAGTCTTAGTTGTTTATATTTGGGGGAGGGTATGAACTTTTATCTCAGGTTAGTTAGGTCCTAAGGTGAACATAGGTATTCCAAATAGTTGCTAGAATTTACAATCCCTATAAGCCCATATAAAAACCGCATAATCCAGTTATTATAATTATAAGCTATATAAGTATATTGGGCAAATCTAACACTATACTAAGTTATTCCTCAGGTATAAGACTCCTTGAAAAAAAAAAAAAAAGACTCCTTGCTACTTGTGGTTTCCCCTGGCCACATGGTTCTGATCCATCATGGCTTCTTCCTCCTCCTCTTTAGTCCTCTATCCTTTCCCTCTCATCCTCCACTCCCTCAAATCTCTAGTCTCACTTTTCCCTTTTCCTCCTCAATCACAGACTCTAGCCTTTATTGACCAGTTAAAATACAGAGAAGGTTTACACCCAAGTATGTGATGGACTGCTTGTTGGGGGACTACCCATCTTGAGGAAGCAGAATTAACATCAGAATACAAACAGCATTAGGACAAACCACAATAAGCCACTATGAGAATCAATAAGAGGAAGTTCAAAAGTACTAAAATAAACATAATATTATCCATTTATCTATACCATGCTTAGGTATCTTCCCAAAGGAATAAACATAGTACTTGACAAATACTTTCTGAAAGATATTCATTACTGACTTCTTCACAATAACCAGTAATGAAAACAATATAAAAATGATTTAGTAGATGAAAAGATAATAAAATGCAGAAACATAATGAAGTACTAATGAGCTCTAAAAATACGATTCTTTATTTAAAAGCCTGTATTGAGTCTATTTGCAAATGCTTGGAGATAATATGCACATGCAAGTTATTGGATATAAATCAAAATTTGAAATGGCAGCTTTTATTCATAATAATAATGTATCCTTGGAGAAAGCAATTTAGAAACTTATTTTATTACAACTAACTATCCTTAAAAATAAGTACTTAGGAATACACGCCCCCCCCACACACACACACCTTGAACTCTACTCCAACCACTTAATGTATGATGTATGTTTTTATGTACATGTGTAGCCTTAGTTAGGGATTTACTGCTGAGAACAGACACCAGGACCAAGCCAACTCTTATAAGGACAACATTTAATTAGGACTGGTTTACAGGTTCAAAAGTTCAGACTGAGCCTGTCTTAGGTTGTTCTGCCAAGAATGCCTTCCTTATCTGTCTTGGAACATGCATTATCCAAAACAATGCACTTCTGTCTTAGGTTGGTAAGGCTCTGTGCAGAATCTTACCTGTACTTAGCTTGACAGCCTGTTAAATTAATAACTCTGTTTGGGGGTCAATTTTCAGTTTCAAGCTGTGTACTTTGGCTGCCAACATGTTGATGTTGTTAAAGACAAGATTTAACACATTGGACAGGAATAAAAGTATTCCCAGGACCAAAAAGGCTAGCATGATTAAGCTATATATGCCATCCTTGAAGCTTGACAAAAACGGAAATAATGGAAATAATGACCTCAGGCCATGGGTACCTTTATTAGGAGTATCTGCCACATCAAAGCTCAGCAGAGCAGTATTCTTTAAATTCATTATCTTACTATGATGCAAAATTTAAAAATCCAGTGAGGTGTTAGAATTATGCCAAATACACTACAAGTGTCTTTAAACTTTTTCCAAATTATAATGACTATAATTGTAAATTTTAGAAGTAACACAAATATATTGGTGTTTGTCATGACACTTGAGATGGCTCCTTACTCATAAAC